>MCJB01005703.1:49193-106207 GCA_002018475.1 Nicotiana obtusifolia
CCCCCCCCCCCCCGGGCATAAGAGCATTAATCTCCAATAGATTCAAATTGGGTGGGACAGCGTGGGCTAATGGCCATGTAAAATTCATATATCCGTTTTATATTTCCATTGAAGCTGAACCTGAAAGCCAAATAAATATTATAAGGAAAGAAAATTGCGAGAAAAGTAATAAAGAAGGAACATATATGAGAGACGTTTTCCCCATAACCTAGAGACACAACTCACTAGTGATTAGGAGAATACCTTAGCTTGGAGCATGATTTTGGGATGGTCAAGTCTAGAATTTACTGGATTATGTATAGAGATAACAATATTAGATAATTCAATATTTCACCATGAATAGGAGAAAGAGAAATATATTTTTGGCCCTTAAGATTGATATAAGGATCTAGCTTCATGACCAGAATGCTATTAAGACTGAAACATCTACTCTACTAGCCATCTCTCATCTTATAGGAATTCTGCTACTATTAATCAATCCCATAGTGTTCAATGTGGTTCTGACACAACCTTTCTTGATCACCCCTAAGAGATAGTGAAATCAATGTTGCAATCAAAACATTCAAGCCCGCGAATGCTCCTGGACCTGATAAGCTTACCCTTTTTTCTATCAAAACTATTAGGACCTACTAGGAGTGCTAGTCAAAGCTTTCTATCACAAGCTTTTAACACCAACACCATGGTTCCTAAAGTCAACAAATCTACCTTTGCCTCATTCCTAAATGTGCTAATGCCACTATCTTGATGAACTTTAGGCCTATTCGCCTGTGCATTACCATCTATAAGATAGTCACCAAAGTCATTGTGAATAGGCTGAAGCTTTTCCTCCTTAATATTATAGGCTCTAGTCAAGCTAGCTTCCTACCTAATAAAAAAATATTTGACAATGCCATTATATCTCCCACTTTGGAAAAATGTGAGGCAAAAATGCCAATATGATTCTCAAGATAGATCTAAAAAAGACTTTTGATAAGGTGGAATGGTCTTTCATAAGGACACTCTTATTTTTATCAACTTTCATTCTAGTCTTACCTCCCAGATTCTCAGCATCAATACTTTTTCTATCTCTATTCTTGTGAATCGTAGCAAGACTGATTTCTTTCAGCCATCTAGAGGCATCATACAAGTACACCCTACGTCTCCTTAAATATTCATAATGTTCATGGGAAGGCTATTTAGAAGCACTGACCATGATGTGGCAGACAAAATATTGATGCCTATTAGTATCAGTTTGAGTGGTCCCAAAATCACTCATTTGTGCTTTGCAGATGATCTCACACTACTTTCTAGAGATAATGAATAGGAACTGTGATACCATCATATTCACCATTCAAAACTTTAATCAAACATCTAGCCAGACTATTAACTTTATTGAGTCCAAAGTTGTCTTTTCTAAGAATGCTAGTGGTGATACTAGTGAACTATAATCTTGGAGTCAAGTAAAATACCAATTTTAGAAAATACTTGGACTTTCCTATCTTTCATTCCAGACCTACCAACATAGATTATTAATTTACCATTGATAACCTGAACATCAAGTTTGATGGATGGACAATCAAATTCCTTAATATGGATGGTAGAACCACTCTTACTAAGGCCTCCCTTGGTAGCATTCTTAACCATACATTACACTGCTATCTACTATCACCAATAAAATCAATAGCATCCAAACAGACTTTATGGGAGAAACTCCAATCATCAAAAGAAAAAACCACCTTGTTGGCTATAACACTATCACCAAGCCTAAGGCCAAAGAAGGCCTAGGGATCCAAAAAATAGAGACTAAGAATAAAGCTTTGCATTCTAGCCTAGCTTTGAGGCTGATTAAAAAATCTAACTCTATGTGGGATTCAATGCTCATTTCTAAGCATCGCAGAACCACCACCGGTGCTAGAGCCTCTAAGACTATATTTTGGAACTGTGTCCTTAATGATTGGAGCACTTACCAGGCATGCATGTTCAATATTGAGCATAGTGGCAGGGGTACTAAGTTCTAGACTGATGACTGAATTTCCCTCCATGGAAGGGTAAGAGGGACCATCACTGACCCTTGGGGAGAACTCCATTAAGATATCCATCCTATTCTCTACTAGGTGTAGAATTTTAACCTTCTATCCTTCTAGTTATCTATTGAAACCACTCGATCTAACCAGAACTCCTTCTTTCCTACTAATGATGAGGCTCCTGATAAATTGATCAGGAAATTAAACAACACTGGTACTTTCTCCACTATGTCTGCATACGAACTTTTAAATGCTAGTAAAACCAGCAATAACACATTTGCTAGTAGGGACGTCCATTGGATATTAAGGCTTATAGCAAATTTAGCCATGCTTCTCCCCAAGCCAAAAGTATTTTTTTCTCAAAACATTATTTTTTTTCTCAATTTGAGGTGTTTGGCCAAGATTTTTTGGGGAAAAGGTGCTTTTGGCTAGAAGGAGAAGCAATTTTCAAGAAGCAGAAAAGTAGCTTCTCCCCAAAAGTAGAAGCAGAAGCAGAAGCAAAAGCAGATTTGACTTTTCTTCGTACCAAAAATACACTTAGCAAAATATTATATATACCAAAATAACCTTACTTGGTGTAAACTATTAAATAATATATAATGACTTTTGGGATGAACTTTCACATTTATTGAATGATTTTTTGATATATTTAAATTATCTTGAACGAATAAAGTACTTTTCAATTTTATCTTTACATTTTACTTAAATAAAATAAAAAAATTAATTATTATATTTAATAATAAATATTTGTGATTATTAATCTGCTTATGTACCATTAAACATTACACAAATCTCTTCATGTCCTTATTCGTCATTTGACATTTAAAAGCAGTTTCTTTGAAACACTTGGCCCAACACAAATTATTGTTCAAAAGTGCTTTTCAAATTGATTAGCCAAACACAAACTCTTTTTCTCCAAAAGTACTTTTTCGAAAAGCACTTCTCAAAATAAGATAATTTTTCAGCTTGGCCAAACATGCTATTAATGCTGTCACCACCTAAACTCCCATCAGAGCCTGACATCGCTTGCTAGGCAAGCTAATAACAAATCTGCAAAATAAACTTCATTACTAAAAAGAAATAGTTTCAAAAGTGGAATGGTATAAATAAGTGAAGTAAAAATGTCAGTACGAGTGAATCCACCCTAAAATCTGGTGTCACCAAGTGTATGAATTCTATAGAATACTGAATAAAGGTCTGAATAATACAATACTATTTGGAGGACTATACAGTATGAACATAAGATAAACGAGGGGACTTCAAGGCCTGTGAGTGGAACAACAGTGCTACCTCGAATTTCCAAGCTAGTCCAGATCCGGCTCGCGGGCAACCGCTGCTATCAGCAACACTAGGATATGCACACGAAGTCCAGAGTGTAGTTTGAGTATAACTGACCACATGTACTAAATAAGCAGCAAGCCTAAGCTTGGCTGAAAGTAGTGACGAGCTTTGCAAGATCCGATGCTCACTTTCCACAGTCAATAATAGCAATAACAACAGAATGATAACATATCAAGAAAAGCAGCTGAAATAATAACAGGCTTAGCTTAACACAACATAAGGAGGAATAAACATGCTTTGCAGATATATAATAGTCAACGCATCAACTCCCACATGATTCACTTAGACAGGTATTTAACAAGATAAAAACTGCAATATCAAGCTCTACACATCAAGTAGAGTCATCCAATACCAATTAGTATGAGGGATAATACAACTCGATGCCTACACGTTAGTTATACTTGCCAAATCAACAAATAGTCATAGTTTAAATATCAAGTGTACACAATCTCATCACATTCATAGTGCCTGGCACAAAGTATACCATAATAATTTTCTAAGCACGCCCACAGTGTCTGGCTCAAAGCCCATGGACCACACATACACATACACACTCTAAGCAATGTACGGGAGCCTGAAACAAGTTCCTCACCAAGCACATATATATGACTATGTGCCTGCGCCTACGGTTAAAATGTGACTCCGGAGAGGCAGGTCTTGCCCAAGCACTGATCAGATCTAAGTCAACGATCAATATCATGTAGCCCAATATGAGGCCTAGCGCAACATGGAGTCTGGCCTACGTGTTACCTCATTATCAATATCAAATCGGCTCTATGACCAAGATCCATCAATCCGCTAAAGTCCCCATATGCCAACATCTCACGGAAACATAATTTAATATACCACACGGAATATACCAACACACTACAATTCAACTCAAATTCATGTTACATACAAGGACACCAAAAACATGTGATATAACATATTAAAAGTGCATTGAGACAGATATATAATACGTAGATATAATTTCATCATTGAAAAGTATGTGACCCCCTTGAACCTGGCCTTGACGTAACATAGGCACTTAGTGCCTGACTACGTGTGACCGAGCGAACAAACTAGCTGGCTGAATCAACATGTGATATCATAACATACTGAATGCGAAAGATAAACTAAATAATGTTGATATACCAAGAGTCTAAATGATATAAATAAAAGTGTGAAAATACTAATACAAGTCTGAAACATATTTGTAGGCAACATTGCTTAGCATGAAAAACTTGCGTCTCTGTCTAACTGACTCTAGTCTATGAAGCCTCTAATGAAGTATTGAAACCATTGACTCTCGGTAAATACTAAGAGACTATAAAGTAATGATAATGCCCCGAAAGAACTTGGGCTGACCAAATAACTGGTACGAGAATCCTAGCTCTCTAAATCGTCAACATATAAATCGTTACCTACATCATTAGATGTAAGCCCCGAGCAAAAGGGATGTTAGTACATTTGAATTGCACTAGTATATAAAGCAACTAAAAGAAAGAATTATAAAATGCTGAAACTAAATTTGAGTTGATAACTGAAAACTGATAGCTGAACTGAATAAAGGAAGTAAGGATATGAATACTCCCTCTTCTGAATGATGAAAAACCTGTTTATCAGAATAAATTACGGCCTCGGGCCCAATATACAAGTGCACAAGCTACGACCTCAGGCCCAAGTATACGTTTACATATCTACGCTCAGGCCCAAAAATATATAAAGCATAAACAACGGCCTTAAGCCCAAACATGCATAAAGCATAAACTACGGCCTTAGGCCCAAACATGCATAAAGCATAAACTACGGCCTCAGGCCCAAATACAAGTGTTCAACATTCAGGGATTTAAATTCAGGAACTGGGAATCTTACTGCAATATGTGATGCTGAAATCCTGAATCATATTTAGTTACATGATACTGGAATATTAAATAGGACTTGAATGAGACATGTAGTCTTTAACTGATTATGAAAAATGAAACTTCAATTGTTTATGACATGCTTAATAATATAGAATGAGACTCAAGGGAATCAAACCGAAGTATATATTTTTATGCACTAAGCTCACAAGGTTTAGAATGAAAGTCATGAACGAATTACGCAGCTAGAGAACAGAAGTTCTGCAACTATTCAAGGAACTAGGCTTAACTATATTTCAGAGGTAATTAGTAACATCGTAAAAGAAACGTAGTATAGGGAGAATCATTAACATTCCCAACCATAGGGAGTTAGCCTCACATACCTTAACTTCCCGCCCCTGAGCGTAATACAATGTTCACCATTCCTTTCAACTTTAATCTATATCAATACAAGTCAAAGGGATTCAATATTAGCAATAATACTCACAGTTTTTGGTCACTTAGGCATTTTATCGAACACCTTATGGGCGTAAAGCCTCGTAGCCTTCATTAGTGGTGGTTTTACTCCCAACAACCCATTCTCTTGCTCCTAGATAAATTGTAAAATCTCAAATAGTTATAATCAATATCATTCTTCATCACCTATAAGATAAAAAACACTCTTAACCAATAATCAACAATCAACAACCCAAACCTATAACCGTCCATGTTTTTCTATCAAACCCATCAACTCAAATCTCATAAACATAGAGTCATAATCATTAATCCAATGCTGTAATCAATTAGAGAGTGAAGATATTACCTTTTGACGTTCAATCCTCTTGAATTCGACTTTTGAAGTTTCTTTTTTCAACAATGATGTCTTGTCACGACCCAAACTGGAGGGCCATGACTAGCACCCGACCATACTTGCCGAGCACCAACGTACATTTTATCTAACTTTCTTTATTATAGTTTAGGGTTGACGAGATCAATATAAATGGTAGACATGGATCATGGACAACCAACAATAAAATATGATGGCATGAACATACATAACATGGGATGACCAGACAATCAAGAAACTATATATAAGGTACGAGCTACCACGCTACCATGAAAGACTATACAACAAAACCAGCCAGTAAGGCATACCAAATTATACATGAGTCGAAACCTGTCTATGAACCTCTAAAGGAACATAAGTACTGCAACATAGCCGAAATAGGGTCCCGACATACCCATAATGTCTATAACAAAAATGCATACCCAGACCACGACAAGTCCAGAGAAGGGATCTTGCCAATCACCGTTGAACTGGACAACCTACTGTGATGGGCGAGCTGCACCTGCCTGTCTATCAGGACCTGCAGCGCGACATGTAGTGTCCACAAATAAAAGGACGTCAAGACGAATAAAGTACTGAGTATGTAAGGCAGGGAACCATAAGTACGCACAGTAATGTACGCAGGGATAGAGAATATACAACCTGTAACATATGGGTACCTCTGAGGGCTACTGACATGAAATGCATGATACATATGTACATATACATAAACTTTTAAAACATACGCCTCTGTGTGTATCATCATCATCATATCATACCCGATCGTAATAGGCTCGGTAATAATGTACCCGGCCATCATAAGGCTTGGTAGAATCATACCCGGCCACATGGAGCTCGGTAAAACCCAACTGATCAGTGGTTGCACAATAGGTGTCGTACCCGGCCGACTATAGCGCGGCTCGGTAGAGTAAAATAGATACATATATATAATGCATGCTCAACTCATGAAAATACGTTCTAAGCCTTTTGGAGTGACGTAAGGATGGTATCCTTTGTACACGTTATTAGGACTAACTCTTCACCATGAACCTTATGAGAATCAGGAAGTACCAACAACATTGATAACATAAGAACAAGAGAAGCAACATCAACGTCAATCGTTCCATAAGAGGGGAAACAATGTAAGTACTGCTAGCTTCTAAGAGTAGAGTTTCTTTGGAAGCTCGTTCATTACATCATGTACCATCGGAGTCGTGCAAAAGAAGGAAAGGGATAGCCTCACATAACTTGTATATACTGCCCCAATCTCAAGCTATGCAACTGTCACAACTCCTTAGTCTACAATAAGAGAAACGATACTATCGTTATCATTTAAGCGTCACAACTATTATGTATCGACCACAACCTATTTTATGATGAAACGGACAGCACCTACCCTATATATATGACTTCACACAATTCAAAACAATCACCAAACAGCCCAAACAACATCAATAATAATCATATTGAGCCTCCCAAAACAGTCCACGCACAAGCTAATCACTTCATACATACGATGGCCACCGTAGTCGTGTCAAACAACCCGGAAATGTTATGAAGAACTATCAGCCCACAACCCTAAATCTATATGGTGTGTCTCCACATTATTCTTCCTCCAAAACTCCACAAAACAGTAGTAAAACACGCAGCCCAACAGCAACACAAAACAGTCCACAAAACAGTCCGCTACAAGTGAATAACTCGAACTCACAGCTTCCGATCACCGTCCCGTGAGTTCTTACATGTATAGAACGAATTACCATGAATTCATAGGAGAAAAAATGTATGAAAGAGAGCAGTAAACATAACTTACTTTTTGGATAACTCAGCCCTTTCCTTGGTTCTTCAAACTCTAGGTTTCACCCCCAATTAGAACTTGAAAGAGAGGAAAAATCGATTAGGGTTTGTGTGGGATTTTTGGGGAGGGGTTGCAGGAGTTCAATTTGGTTTTGAAGGTCTAAAATAAGGGTGAAATAGCTGAGTTTATAATCCCTTAAAAGTCCTCTCTTGGCCGACTTTGGGACTTTCAATTTTGTCCTCTAATTTTGGCAAGTAGGTGATGCACCTACTTGTCACCTACCAATCTGCGCAGATCTGCGGAAATATAATTATCTCTATACTCCGAGATCATATTGACAAACGGTTTAATGCGTCGGAAACTAGACTCATAGATCTTTAATTTGGTAGGTAGATCACCCCCGTAATTCCTTGAAAATTGTGAGAAAAGCTTAGAAACATTTGACCTAATGTTTAAGTAAAATTATGAACCTAAGTTGCGACAACTTTTGTCGACTTTTGTTTCATAACTCGTTTGACTTCAAGAGTTATGATACGGATATTATATGATTCAAATACCTAAAAAAAGACCTCTTGAGTGTATTAAAAACCTGTAGGTTTACCCGAAAATATGAGTTACAACATATCTTCTTAGTCATATGCATGAGCCGTGCGAAAAACACATCTTTGGTAATATTAAACACTTTTGCCTCCTAGGTATTTGCCCTTAGGCTCTTTTCTATCCAAAACTATAGTGATCAATTCTATGCCCGCTGTGGTTAAATTCTTAGCATGTTATACCGTGGGATCTGACATTTAAACACATATGGATACACTACCATACATAATCTTCTCCTTCAGAGTGTACCATCATCTGATAAATCAATGGCATGCACCATCCGGTGAGTCTTGGGTCTTAATTCGGACCTAAAACATGCAAAGATTTCGCTATAATCACTGTTACTTGCATTTTCTTTTAGCACCCATAGGCATCACTATATACTCATAAGTCACCAAAATTTTGATACACTAAAAATTGGATATCTGGGAGGCATATAATTGGATACTAGCATATTGAATATCAATAAACCTGCTAATTGAAAGACTGTATAACTGGTAACTGAAGTAAACTGATAACCATAGAACATGAGAACTATTGTTGTACTTTCTGATAAGGTTATGCTCTAATATGTACTACTATCCATTGCATCCCACTTTTAACATCCTCTCAAGTCTCATTTGTTACCAACTTGTACTCCATAATTATACCCCAATGGGCAATTATCCTCTCTAGGACCTTGAGTTTTTCTAGGCCGTTGCTTAGGTATTCGATATGAAGAGAAGGTTACTTATTGCTCTAAACTTCATGGCACGATCTAGACTAGAAGGAAATGAGACAGTCTTGATTATTTTGGTCGTTAGGCATTTATATGCGTGGCCGGCATACACATATAAAGGAAACTTCCACGGGTTCATAGACTCCGTAGGACACTTGAACCTAGTGTCCTGATACCAAGCTTCGTCACACCTCGAACCTAGGCCTGGACGTAACACGACACTCGGTGCCTGACTATATGTGACCGATCAAACCAACTAGCTTGATGAATCAACATGTGATATAATAACATACTGAATGTGAAAGATAAACTAACACATATTGATATACTGAAAGTCTGAATGATATAAATAAAAGTGCGAAAATACTAATACAAGTCTGAAACATATCTGTAGGCAACATTGCTTAGCATGAAAAGCCTGCGACTCTATCTAACTAACTCTGCACTATGAAGCCTCTAATAAAGTATTGAAAAAACTGACTATCTGTAAATACTAGAAGACTTTAAAGTAATGATAATGCCCCCAAAGAACTGGGCTGACCAAATATCTGGTACGAGAATCCTAGATCTCGGAATCGTCAACCTGTAAATCATTACCTATATCATGAGATGCAGGCCCCGGACGAAAGGGACGTTAGTACATTTGAATTGCACTGATATGTAAAGCAACTGAAAGAAAGAACTATAAAATGCTAAAAATAAATTTGAGTTGATAACTGATAACTGATAACTAATATCTGATAAATGATAACTAATAACTGAACTGAACAAATGAAGGAATGATATGAATACTCCCTCTTCTGAATGATGAACCACCTGTTTATCTGAATAAACTACTACCTCGGGCCTAATATATATGTGCACAAGCTACGGCCTCAGGCCCAAGTATACGTTTACAGAACTATGATCTCAGGGCCAAAAATGTATAAAGCATAGACTACGGCCTTAGGCCCAAACATGCATAAAGCATAATCTATGGCCTCAGGCCCAAACATGCATAAAGCACAAACTACGACCCCAGACCCAAATACAAGTGTTCAACGTTCAGGAATTATAATTCAGGAACTGAGAATCATACTGCAATATGTGATGCTGAAATACTGAATCATATTGAGTTACATGATACTGGAATATTGAATTGGACTAGACCAAGACATGTATTCTTGAACAGATTATGAACACTGAAACTTCAATTGTTTATGACATGCTGGGTAATCTAGATTGAGACTCATGGGCATCAAACCCAAGTCTATATTGATTACGAACTAAGCTCACAACGTTCAGAATGAAAGTCATGAACGAATTACGAAGCTAGAGAACAGAAGTTCTGCAACTATTCAAGTAACTAAGCTTAACTATATTTTAGAGGCAATTAGTAACGTCGTAAAAGAAACGTAGCATAGGGAGATTTATTATCATTCCCAAACATAGAGATTTAGCCTCACATACCTTAATTTCCCGCTCTTGAGCGTAATACAACGTTCACCAGCCCTTTCAACTTTATTCTATATCAATACAAGTCATAGGGATTCTATATTAGCAATAATACTCATGTTTTGGTCACATAAGCATTTTATCAAACACCTTATGGGCGTAAAGCCTCATAGCCCTCATATATGGTGTTTCTATACCCAACAACCCATTCTCTTGCTCCTAGATAATTCTAAAATCTCAAATAGTTATAATCAATATCATTCTTCATCACCCATAAGATAAACATCACCCTTAACCAATAATCAACAACCCAAACATATAACCGTTCATGCTTTTCTATCAAACCCATCAACTCATATCTCATGAACTTAGAGTCTATAATCATTAATCCAATTCTATAATAAATTAGAGGGTGAATATATTATATTTTGACGTTCAATCCTCTTGAATTTGAGTTCTACGGTCTCTTTTCTCAACAATGATATCTCAATCGAATATCTAATGATTTGAAGGGTTTTCCCATGTTAATAAGGTATTGGAGAATTTAAATTAACTTAGAATCATCATTAGAATTTACCTTGGATTATTGAGGAACCTTGGAGGAAGTTAGGTTCTTGGGAGCTTCCCTTTCTAGAGCAAGTTTTGTGTTTTGGGGTGTGGTGGACGAAGTAGGGCTTTTAGAACGAACCTTGGGTGTTGTCCAAGAAGCTGAAGGCCCAACCGCGCACCTGAATGCGTATCAAAGGCAGTGGCACTGCCACAAGTGCGTGGCCGCGCACGGAGTGCACATGAGCGCGTAGACTAAGCATTGTCCAGTAAAACGTGTATAACATTTTGCACAGAGATCCGTTCAGGCTCCATAATATATCATTGGAAAGGTATTTAAAAGGGCTACAACATTCATATTTTATGTTTTCCCAAATTCGGAACAGAGTTTAACGATATCCTGCTAGAAGACAGACCTTCCAAAAACTTAGTCGATTTTAGCGAATCTTATGCACCTCACTCTCCGTCTTGATTCCAAAACAACTATTTCTACCAATAATCATCCCGATAGGACTTCATATGTATAAGATGTCACATTAATACTCATTTAACACGTCCACATCTAGTCCGAATTTACAGAGTTTTACAGTATGACTACTACTAAGGCAAATAGCTTAACATAGCAAAAATAGCCTATCATGCCTCAACACGTAAGAAAATAGCATAGACATGATTTCTAGCGTGAATGATAGCTCACGTAGTCATACAAATGAATAATATATAATATCAAGAAAGCATGATACAAAACAAGGCATATAAATAGCATAAGATCTACCCAGATCATGAATAACCATGGTGCACACATATACGCTCTTCACCTTGCATATATGTAACCCCCAATATATAACAAATATCATAGCCAACGGGGAAATTGCTCGAACTAAGCTTAGGTAAGACATTTACCTTATCCGGGCTAGTCTTCAAGCTCGAATTGCATTAAAACCTCGATCTAGCCCTCCAATTGTGCAAAGCCAAGCCAAACATCATCCAAGTAAGTCAACAATGCCTTAGAAAGTGATCTCAATCCATAAAGCTTCGATCTTTGAGGAAATTTTCAAAATTCCACAAAAGTCACTAGGCTCACCTGCCCGTTATCCGAAACCAATAACAAAATCTGCCGACTCATAATATGCCGAGTCCAAACCGAGTTCAAATCGATACTCAAATTTGCAAAATACTCTCTCTTAAAGTGTAGGTAAGTACCCGAAATTTCCTTTTAAAATTCCACATTTTAGGTGTAAAAATCCATGGGTAATCATAATATAAAGCCAAATCCTAGTGAAAATTGCTTACCTCCGTGGTAGTGAAATTACTCTTCAAAATCTCCTCATCTAGAAGTCTAGTGCTCAAAATATGACATAATGGGCAAAGTCCCGAAATTGAAAAACTTAAATATACTGCCAGTTAATACTCTTCGCGATCGTGACTGACTCCTCCCGATTGCCAAGGACAATCTGCCTCCAACCTTTAGCTACTTTTCGCGAAAACGAAGTCTTAAGCGCGAACGTGGTGCACCAATCCAAGGCCAGACTCCACAACTTCGGGAATGCATGCCCAGTCTCGCGGACACGACCCCCTCTTGACAAAGACGCTCCATGAAAATGATGTCAATGTCGCGAATGCGATAAGCAAAACCTTCTGCTTCAATTACCTTCCACGATCGCAATAAATCACTGACACCAATAACTTCAGCAGTTCCAATCTTTACCAAAATGCTTTGAAAACACCTCTGATCACACCCGAGCCCCTGGGACCCCGTTCAATCATACCAACATGTCCAAATACTCGATCAAAACTTATATAAAGGCTCGAATTTCCACAAATAACATCAAAACCAAGAATCGTCGATCAACATGAATCTTTTAAGTTCATAATTTTCAACTTCGAACCAAATGTCCGATTCAAGTCCAACCAATAAGAAATGAACCCAAAATTTGCGCACAAGTCTCAAATGACGAAATAGATGTATTCCAATTCCCGAAAAAATAATCCAACTCGATAACCTCAAATTCAACTTCCGATCAAACTTGTGAACTCTCCAATTCATCAAATTGCCAACTTTTGCCAAATAGAGGCAAAACCTTCTAGGGACATCTAAATACAAATACGAACATATGCCCAAGTTCAAAATCACCATTAAAACCTACTGAAACTATCAAATCTCGATTTCGAGGCCGTTTAATCAAAAGTCAAATCTTGGTCAACTCTTCCTACTTAAAGCTTTTGAGTTGAAAATTACTCTCGAAATCAACTCAGAACCTCTCGAAAATTGTAACTAACCGTATACGTGAGTCATAATGCATATTGTGAAGCTACTCAAGGTCTCAATCGACCAAATGAAGTGTTAAAGCTCAAAATGACTGGCCGGCAAGTTATATTCTCTCCTACTTAATCATGCATTCGTCCTCGAATGTATCAAGAATCGATCCAAAGTTGCCAAAAATCACTGAATAACTCCTCATACACATGCCCTTGGGTGATATCATGTCACCTCAAACAACATAAGGCCATTACACAATCCGGACTGAAATTTCTTCCTTCAACCTTAATTTGCAATCCTTAGAACCAAATTCTATCTTCCAAAGCTCCTTCTAAGATTCTATTCGTATATATATACATTGTATCAGTTTCAACAAGTTGTAACAAACCATAAATGTATTCCCAAGGCATAACCACATGATCTACCGCATAACTCATATACCTATAGTAATATCTCCAGACTATAGAAGCTACTCATAACCATACTCGGTACTGGTAATATACCTCATAACACATAAAAACTCTTTCCAACCATCACAATAATGCAAATGATTAATGAGATATTTAGACACTCAAAACCTCCCGTCAGATCAACAACTCATGGAGTCCTCTCGCTTGACAAGAAATATTACCAAATTTTGAGGTGATTAGTGACTTTTTTCCACTAAACATACGTTACTGTCACGACCCATAATCCCAACCTTGGGGTCATGATGGCGCCAAACATCTACTTTCTAGGCAAGCGGACGTGAGATAAATAATTAACCAAAATTTAGCAGTTAAAAATAAAATAATGATATTCAGTGAGAAATAAATGTCAAGTCTAACACAGTGCTAATATAAACCATGTAATAATATCTACTCCTAGAAGTCCGGAGTCACGAGTACAAGAGCAACTAGAAGTCTACAAACATAGTCTGAAATAAATATAAATATTTGAAAGAGATAAACAATAAAAGAGGAAATGGAAGGGGACTTCAAGGTGTGCGAGCGCCACCAGATCTACCTCTAGTATCCATATGAAAATGATCCGAGCCGACGCACTTCAGGCGCCGCTGGGACCAATACCAGTATCTGCACAAGAAGTGCAAAAGTGTAGTATGAGTACAACCGACTCAATGTACTCCGTAAGTATCGAGCCTAACCTCAACGAGGTAGTGACAAGGCTATGACAAGACACCTAAATGGATAAACTTGTACAAGTGTATGTAAAGCAGCAAAATAACATGAAGAATGATAAAATACTAACTGGGAGGGGACATGCTAAAAGGGGAAGATATAATAAATATGGCATGTATGAAATCACGAAATAACATCTTCCGAATCAAACAACAATATAACCAAGTAAATCACCAAAAATAGAAGTCAGTTAAATCAATGATATGAAAATGGCACAACATCACCCTTCGTGCTTTTACTCTCGTCCTCACCATGCAATATCATGAATGTAATAGCACGGCATCACCCTTCGTGCTTTTATTCTCGTCCTCACCATGCAATAATATGAAGATAATAGTATGACACCACCCTTCGTGCTTTTACTCTCGTCCTCAGCATGCAATAATGTGAATTAAATGGCACGGCATTACCCTTTGTGCTTTTACTCTCATCCTCACCATGCAATAATATAAATTCGAATAGTAAGCAACGCGAGAAATAATGTCACTTTAAATATGGTTCCATGATATCAAACTTCAACTTCCAGAATATTCAACATCTTTAAAATAAAAATAAATATGAAATGAATTATTAATGAAGTAATAATCTAACCTAAGTATGGATAACATAATTAACTAAACAATATATTACAAAGGAACAAGTTCCACCTGCATGCTTTAACCAATGACAATGTATAAGTACTCATCACCTCACATATACGTAGTCCCCACACATAAAACACGCAACAAATAGACCAACAAGACCCAATCCCTCATGTCAAGGTAAACCACGACACTTACCTCACTCCGCAACCAAATCAATGTTAAGCCGCGACTTTTCCTCTAGAATTAGCCTCCAAACCAATCAAATCTAACCAAATATAGTTCAAATAATTCAAAAAATAAGCTTTAGAAACTACCCACGGGTGAACAAAATTCAACTCCGGGCTTTCTTAGTCAAAACCCGAGATTCGGACCAAACCCCAATTACTCATTCACCGCCGAGCCCGGTTATCTGATCAGTAATGAAACCCGATCTCAATTTGAGGTCTAAATCTCAATTTCTCAAAATCTCCAATTTCTACCTAAATCCCTAACTAATACCATGAAAGAGCATAGATTTAAGGTTAAAATCAATGGGTGTTTTTTGAAATATAAGGAAGCAAGTTAAAATCTAATAACCTATGACGTTGGGAAGTAAAACCTCTTCCAAATCGCCTCTAGGCCGAGCTCATATGAAAATTGTGAGAAATGGGATAAATCCTGATTTTGGAATGTTTTAAATCACTGGCGTCAGGTGTTCATCGCGTTCACCAGACACCTTATGCGATCGCGAAATATTGCAGCCTAAATGGCCTTCGCATTTGCTGGAAACCTTTCGCATTCACGATGGCCTCACCCACCTGGCCTTCGCGTTCGCGTTCGCGTAGAGTAATACCAGCCTCCACAAGAATCCCCCTTAACCCATCGTGTTCATGTGTGAACGGTCGCGTTTGCGAAGGGTAATCCCTCCACTACTTCGCGTTCGCGGCCGGTTCTCTGTGTTCGCATAGAAGAACTTTGCTCCTGCCCCTATTTCCCCTACGCAATCACGAGAGTACCTTTGCTATCGTGAAGCACAAAGCCTCAGACACCAGCAACATCAAAAACCAACAACTTTTCAAGTTCAAAATAGTCTGTAGCCTATCCGAAACTCACCTGAGCCCCTCGGGCTCCAAACCAAACATGCACACAAGTGTAATAGCATCATACTAACTCACTCGCGTGATCAAAACACCAAAATAGCACCTAGAATTACGAAACAAACCTCAAAATGCATGAAATTTTCAAAGAAACTCAAGAACACCCATGTTCACAACCAAGCGTCCGAATCCTATCAAATCAACTCCTTTTTTGCACCAACTTTTGCAGAAAAGTTTTAAATAGTAATATGAACATATATCAAGTTCTGCAATCGATATCTGAACCTGGTAGCCATAAAGTCAACTTACGGTCAAACGTAGAAATTCTTTAAACCTTCAAATTACTAGTTTTCAACAATTCATGTCAAATCAAGTTAGGGACTTCCGAATTCATTTTTGGGCATATGACCAAGTCAAAAATCACGATACAGACACACTAGGATCGTCAAAATATCAATCCGGGGTCATTTACACAAAATGTTGACCGTAGTCAACTCAAAATACTTTTAAAGCTAAAATTCATGTTTTCTTAAATTTTTCACATAAAACTTTCCGGAAAAAAGACACGGACCACACACACAAAATCGATAAACACTAAAGGAGCTGGTCGAGGTCTCGAAACACTAAAATAAGTGCCAAAACTCAAAATGACCTGTCGGGTCATCTGATTCTCCACCTCTAACACAAATGTTCATCCTCGAACGGACATAGACAGGTACCTGGAGTGGAGAATATGTATGGGTATCTACTTCGCATATCGAACTTGGACTCCCACGTAGCTGCCTCGATCAGCTGACCTCTCCACTGCACTCTAACGGAAGGATAACTCTTAGGCCTCAACTTCTGGACCTGCCGTGCTAGAATGGCCACCAGCTCCTCCTCATAAGTCAAATCCTTATCCAGTTGGACTGAGCCGAAATCTAATGCATGGGACGGATCACTGTGATGCTTCCGAAGCATGGAGACATGGACCACCGGGTGAACTGTTGCTAAGCTAGGTGGCAATGCAAGCTTGTAGGCCACCTCACTAACTCTCTCAAGGATCTCAAAGGGTTTGATATACCTAGGGCTCAACTTTCCCTTCTTCCCGAACCTCATCGCACCCTTCATGGGTGAAACTCGCAGCAAAACCTTCTCTCCAACCATGAATGCAACATTACGAACTATCCTATCGGCATAACTCTTCTGCCTAGAATGTGCTATACTAAGTCAATCCTGAATCATCTTGACCTTTTCTAAGGCATCCTGAACCAGATCGGTACCCAACAACCGAGCCTCTCCCGGCTCAAACTAACCAACTGGAGAAAAACACCGCCTCCGATATAAGGCCTCATATGACCTATCTGAATACTCGATTGGTAGCTGTTGTTGTAGGCAAACTCCACAAGTGGAAAGAACTGATCCCAAGAACCCCCAAAATCCATAACACAGGCGTGAAACATATTCTCTAATATCTGAATGGTGTGCTCGGGTTGTCCGTCCGTATGGGGGTGAAATCTTGTACTCAACTCAACTCGCGTTCCTAACACACACTCTATGACCTTCAAGAAGTGCGATGTGAACTACATGCCCTTATCAGAAATAATGTACACCGACACACCATGAAGACAAACAGTCTCGCAGATATAGATCTCGGCTAGCCGCTTTAAAGAATAAGTAGATGCCACTGGAATGAAGTGCACCAAGTTGGCCAACTTATCCATTATGACCCATATTGCAACAAATTTCTTCAATGTCCGTGGGAGCCTAACAACGAAATCCATGGTAACATGCTCCCACTTCCATTCAAGAATCTCAAGTCTCTGAAGCAAACCGCAAGGCCTCTGCTGCTCATACGTCACCGCTGACAATTCAAACATCGAGCCATATATGCAACTATATCATTCTTTATTCTTCTCCATCAATAATACCGCCTCAAATCCTGATACATCTTGGTGGAACCAGGATGAATGGAATACCGCGAAATATGGGCCTCCTCAAGAATAAACTCACAAAGCCCATCGGGTATACAAAATCGCCCCTGTATATGCAATATCCTATCATCTCCAATAGAAACCTGCTTGGCATCAGCATGCTGCACCGTATACTTAAAGACAAGCAAATGGGGTTCATCATACTGACGCTCTCTGATGCGCTCATAAAAAGAAGATCGAGAGACCGTGCAAGCAAGAACCCGACTAGGATCCCAAAAATCTAACCTCACAAACTGATTGGCTAAGGCTTGAACATCTGATACTAGCGGTCTCTCACCAACTTGAATATATGCATGGCTACCCATACTCACAGCGTTTCTACTCAAGGCATCAGCCACCATATTGTCTTTCTCGGGATGATACAAAATGGTAATATCATACTCTTTCAACAGCTATAACCACCTTCGTTGCCTCAAGCTGAGATCCTTTTGCTTAAACAAATAATGTAGACTGTGATGATCTGTGAATACCTCGCACGACACACCGTAGAGATAATGCCTCCAAATCTTCAATGCATGCAAAATAGCTGCCAACTCTACGTAATGAACATGGTAATTCTTCCCATGAACCTTCAACTTTCGAGACGCGTATGCAATCACCCTACCATCCTACATATATACTACACCAAGCCCAATATGTGATGCATCACAATACACAGTGTAGGATCCTGAACCTGTAGGCAACACCAACACTGGGGTCGTAGTTAAAGCAGTCTTGAGCTTCTAAAAGCTCAACTCACACTCATTGGACCACCTGAACGGGTCACTCTTCTGGGGCCAATCTAGTCAATGGGACTGTAATGGATGAAAACCCTTCCACGAACTTATGTTTATTGAAATTTTTTGTGGATCGGGTTGCACGCCGCAACGGGAATTGAAAGATAAATAATGCTATATGGTGGAATAAGGGAGGATTATAATATTGATAAATGATGATACGGTGGGATCGGGTTATGCAGCGCAACGGATGGTATTAGTGAGACTTGATATTGATAAATGATGCTATGGTGGAATAAAGAAGGATTATGATATTGACAAATGATAATATGGTGGGATCAGGTTGCGCGTCGCAACGGATTGTATGCGTTGTACTTGATATTGATAAAGAATATTATAGTGGGGTCGGATTGCACGCCGCAACGGATTGTGTGTGTTGTACTTGTTGTTGTTGTGTTATTTTCAACATTTTTATATGAGATTACGAGGTTTGTTATTTTGAGCTTTCCGATAGTGAGGTTTGAGTTCATGTTTATAAATTAACTTCTTTACTTTCATTTCCTGTTTTCTTTCCCTGTTATTATTATTACTACTGCATTCAGGTTATTGTAAGTGGCCCGCTTTAGCCTCGTCACTACTTCGTCGAGGTTAGGCTCGGCACTTGTAGATTACATGGGGTCGGTTGTACTCATACTATACTCTGCACTTCTTGTGTAGATACCGAAGTTGGTCCCGATAGTGTTCAATGAGGTCGCCCGGTTTTGACTACTAGCGGAGACTTGAGGTATAGTTGTACGGTGTTTGCAGCTTGAAGTCCCCTTCTATATCATCTTAGCTGTTTACTTTGATTCAGACAATTATGTTTTTATCGGTCTATTATTTGTAATACTCTAAACACTCGTGTATTCGTGACACTAGTCCTAGAAATTGTATTTTGATTTCGTCATTTATTAGTTTATCCCCTCATCTCATGCTATTCAGTTTTACAGTGGTAAGTTGATTTGAAGATAAAAATGGTTAATAATTAAATCTAATGTTGGCTTACCTAGCTAGTTTCAGAGCACTAGGTTGCTTAGGTCTCACGAGTTATGAGCAAGCTTAGTAGAGTCTGGAGGATCGGTATGGAGACGTCTGTACTTATCTCCTAGAGGCTATGGAATTTATGAAAAATTTCACTTTCTTCTTTTTCTATCGTGCGATTTTATTCTTTATTGATGATTGAACCATTCTATTTTGGTTATCTCGCAGATGGTGAGAACACACACAACATCTACAACCAGGTAGGAATCGAAGCCCCCTATTGCAGCTACTACTCGGGGCAGAGGCCGAGGCCGAGGTCGAGCTAGAGGCCGAGGCTGAGGCAAATCTTAGCCTAGAGCTCGAGCAGCAACGCAGTGGAGCCTCATATTGATCATAAGGAGGAGGTCCCAGCTCAGATCGTACCTGTCAGACCATCTCAGGTCCCGGAGGGATTCATAGTCACTCTAGTGCTTCAGGATGCTCTAGTCCGCTTTATGGGCCTTATGGAGTGTGTGGCCCATACCGGTGCATTTCTAGTGGCACCAGCCGTCTCTCAAGCTAGGGGAGGAGCACAGACTCCCGCTACTCACACTCCGGAGCAAATGGCTCCTCTATATCAAACTCCAGCAGCTGAACCAATTAGGATACTTCATCTAGTTGTTGCGGAACAGGCCGAGAACAGACCCGCTATGTTTTCTGAACCACCCATCCGAACCACAAGTTATGGAGTTCTCTTGTCCAACAAGAACCATTACCAAATTCTAAGCTAACTATTGGTAGCCTTATTTCAAACATACCTTATCAAGGAGGGATTTATAGCTACTCCCATGCTTCATGAGGCTCTAGTCCATTTAGTGGGTCTGATTGAGAGTGTGGCCCAGACCAGCGCATTTCCGATGGTGCCAGCTAGCTCTCAGGCTGCGGGAGGAGCATAGACTCCCGCTCCACAAACTGTCATAGCACTCTTTGTTCCTGTTAGAGGCTCCATAGACATAGTGTGGGTTATGTCTGTTTCTTGGGAAAGTTAAACTAAAAATGTTTTAATTGTATTATCTGTCCACTTTAACGATGATTGAACATGTACTGTTTTGAACATTTATTAAGGACGTAAACAATGAAAATGAAATGTTGTTGTTCACATGACTTCTTACTGACTAATTAAGGAAATGCACTCTTCTCTTTATTTGTGGGTGAGTTGGATAGACGACACTGTGCAGGTTTGCTCGACCGAGGTAACTCTGTTGAGCGCTGGTCGCGCTCCCCGAGGTCCAGGTGTGACACCTGAACCATGCCTGTGCTTTTTGGTTTTATCACTGCATTGCATTAGAGTTGGCATTCATAATTGACATGTAGATATAGTGATGCGTCATTCCTTATTTCAGTCACACTTGGCATATTTCGTCCGTATTGAGCTTAAATTATTGAACTTGAAAGCATGTCTACATTTCTGTACTGTTAAATTCTGTATTTGCAATGTACCTATTGAGCTCGTTGCTCCTTTCAGCCTAAGGTTAGTTTTGTTACTTATTGAGTAAATTGGGTGGGTTGTACTTATACTACTTTCTGCACTACGTGTGTAGATCCAGGTAATTCTGGGTACGACAGCTGGAAGCTTTTGGAGCTTTATCTGTTCGATACCATCGAGGTAGCTGCCTTAGCGTCCGCAGACCTTGAATCTCCTTATTCTTTTTCTAGTTATTTGTACTATTCTATCTTTCTATTTAGTGTTTTAGCACTCAGACTATGCTGTCATTTAGATGCTCATGTACTCAGTGACACTTGGATTTTGGGGGATTTTCTATTGAGTCGTAGTATTTGCTTATCCATTATTTATGAGATTTACTCCTAAGCTTATTTTATTATGTTTTTAAATTTAAAGATACGTGTTTTATTGTGGTTGTAGACTTGCCTAGTATTGCGATAGGCGCCATCACGACATGTGAGATTTGGGTCGTGACAAGTTGGTATCAGAGCCTAGGTGACATAGGTCTTACGATTCATGAGCAGGTTTAGTAGAGTCTTGCGGAACGATACGGAGATGTCTGTACTTATCTTCGAGAGGCTACCGAACCATTAGGAAAACTTCACTTTCTTGTATTCTTGTCGTGCAAATTTGTTAATACCGGAAACTAAACTTCTGTTATTTATTCTCTCACAGATGTGAGGACACGTGCTACTGGGTCGGGCAGACAGCCCCTAGTTGCAGTTGCTCAGGCCCAAGTGGGTCCCATTATGAGTGATTAGGAGTAGGAGTGACTAGAGAGGTTTGGAAGGCTCAACCCTCTATCATTTAGTGGGCTGAGTCAGAGGATACTCAGGACTTCTTGGATAAGTGCTAGCGGATTCTTCGCACGACGGGTATTCTGGACAGTAGTGGGGTCTCATTTACTACTTTTCAGCTGACGGGGGCAGCCTTCAGATGGTGGGAGGCCTATGAGCGGAGTAGGCCAGCTGTTTCTACACCACTTTCATGGCACGAATTCTCCATTCTCTTCTTAGAGAAGTTTGTGCCAGCAACCCGTAGGAAGGAGTTACGTAGGCAGTTTGAGCAGCTATGCCATGAGGGTATGTCTGTGACCCAGTACGAGATTAGATTTTCAGAGTTGGCTCGTCAGGCGATCTGGTTGGTTCCTACGGAGAGAGAGAGAGAGAGAGAGAGAGAGAGAGAGAGATGATTAGGAGGTTCATTGATAGCCTCGACTATGGATTGCATTTTGTTATGACTCGAGAGAATGCATCAGGTTCTAGGTTCGACGAGGTGGTTAATATTACTCGGCGGCTAGAGCTGGTCCATAGTCAGGAGCCTGAGGAGAGAGAGGCCAAGAGGCCTCGTGGTTCGGGTGGTTTTGGCGGTGCTTCTTCCATAGGGCAGCCCTACTACAGTAGGGGTCATCCTTATAGGCTCGCTCATATGGCTCGTTCGGTTCATCGTGGTGGTTCATCTGTGCCAGGTCCTTCTAGCAGTTATTATGGTTCTAAGGACCCGATTCAATCCCCACGCTTCGAGTGCGGGGAGTTTGGGCATGTGTGGAGACAGTGTCGCCATCGCTTGGGAGGTCCAGTTCAGCAGAGGGGTCAGGCTATGACTTCTCCGCTAGTTACTTCACCACCCGCCCAGCCAGCTCGAGGTGGAGATTAGGTAGCGGTCAGGCTCGATTCTATGCTATTCCTGCCAGGCCAGAGGCCATTACTTCAGATGAGTGATCACATGTATTATTTCAGTGTGCCATAGAAATGTTTCCACATTATTTGACCCTGGCTCTACTTATTCATGTGTATCATCCTATTTTACTCATTATTTGGACTGCGTGTATCGATCGTGTGTGGTGATCATTGGAGGATTGGAGACTAGAGTTGATCTCTTATTACTTAGTATCATTGATTTCGACGTGATTTTGGGTATGGATTGATTGTCTCCATGTCATGCTATTCTTGATTGTCACGCTTAGATCGTGATGTTGGTGATGTAGGGGTTGCAAAGGATCGAGTGGAGAGGTTCTCTGGATTATGTTACCAGTAGGGTGATTTGATATTTGAACGCCCAACAGATGGTTAGGAAGGGGTTTTTTTTTAATCATATTTGGCCTTTGTGAGAGATATTGGTGCAGATACTCGTACAATTGATTCTGTTCCGGTAGTGCGAGACTTTTCGGATATGTTTCCTGTAGACCTGTCGGGCATGCCACCCTACAGGGATATTGATTTTCGTATTGACTTAGTGACGGGCACTCAGCGCATTTTAATTCCTCCATATCGTATGGCACCAGCACGGTTGAAGGTATTGAAAGAGCAGCTTCAGAAGCTTCTTGATAAGGGGTTCATTAGGCCTAGTGCGTCGTCTTGGGGTGCACAGTTCTATTTGTGAAGAAGAAGGATGGTACTATACGGATGTGCATCGATTATAGGTAGTTGAAGAAAGTTACAATCAAGAATAAGTATCCTTTACCACGCATTGATGATTTATTTGACCAGCTTCAGGGAGCTAGAGTGTTCTCTAAGATTGATTTGAGGTCTGGGCATTACCAGTTGAAGATTCAGGACTCAGATATCCTGAAGACAACATTCAGGACCCGCTAGGGTCACTATGAGTTCCTTGTGATGTCTTCTGGTCTAACCAACGCCCCAGCAGCATTCATGCATCTTATGAACAATGTATTCTAGCCATATCTTGATTTGTTTGTCATAGTATTTGTTGATGATATCCTAGTGTAATCACGGAGCAAGGATGAGCATGCACAACATTTGAGGATTGTACTACAGACGTTGAGGGAGGAGAAGCTTTATGCCAAGTTCTCCAAGTGCGAGTTTTGGCTCAGGTCGGTGGCGCTTTTGGGGCACGTGGTCTCCAGTGAAGGGATTAAGATGGATCCAATGAAGATAGAGGTGGTTCAGAGTTAGCCCAGACCATCACAGCTACTGAGATTCGGAGTTTTCTCGACTTCGCCGAATATTATTGTGGCATCATGGAGGGTTTTTCGTCCATTGCAGCACCTTTGACTAGGTTGACCCAGAAGGGTGCTCCATTCAGGTGGTCGGATGAGTGTAAGGAGAGCTTTCAGAAGCTCAAGACTGCCTTGACCACAGCTCAAGTTCTAGTTTTGCCTCATACAGTATATTGTGGTGCTTCTCGGATTGATATTGGGTGTGTCTTGATGAAGGAGGATAGAGTGATTGTTTATGCTTTGCGCCAGTTGTAGCTCCATGAGAAGAACTACCATGTTCTTGATTTGAAGTTGGCAGTCATCGTTCATATATTGAAGATTTGAAGGCATTACCTCTACGGTGTGTCTTGTGAAGTATTTACGAATCATCGGAGTCTCCATCACTTGTTCAAACAAAAGGATATAAACTTGAGGCAGTGGAGATGGTTGGAGCTACTAAAGACTGTATCATCCTGGGAAAGCCAATGTGTTGGCCGATGCCTTGAGTAGAAAAGGATAAGTATGGGTAGGCTTGCATTTATTCCGGTAGGTGAGAGACCGCTTGCATCAGATGTTGCATGCCATAAGAGAGTAATAAATGAAATAGATCAGGGCATGAGTAACATCCATTCTGCCTGATGACACACCTGTAGTATTAGTTGCGTTGAGCAAACAAATCTTGTAAAATACAGAATAAGCATTCTCATTAGGCCTATCAACGGGCCTCCAAACGGATTCCGATCATCTCAAAATAGGTAAATAGCCTTCCAAATATCCATAATAACCCCGTCCATGAAACTTACAACTAGTTGTTAAATCTTGAACACACTTCCACGGTCCGCAACCAGAGGAATAGTCTGCCTCTAAGAGAATCCAATCTTTATACCAAATCTCTAACTCTCCTACCTAAATGACTAATATGTCACGCATAAACAACCACCACATTGGAAATAGTCCTAAAAGCGTTTGCACCAAGTAGCTTAACCTGGACATCAATTGTCAACCAACCATGAAATTTCTATAGCACAAGCCAAGCATTCGCAAATCAATACATAATGCATCTTGCACAATTGGTGTCGATTGAAAACTATCTGAAGCTAAAGCTACATATTGGTGTCGATTGAAAACTGATTCGACAGGTTTTCAGTCGGAATTTCTGAACTCAGTTCTTCGGAGAAGACGACGACCTAGGCTCCATCGATTTCGTGAATATTTTAACGAATTGGTTTATGAGGATTGTTCTTTTGTGTTGGATCGAGCTCGTATATCAAATTTGAACTCGTTTGATGAAGATTTGAGCTCACTGAAGATCGAGGAAGTCAAAGAACACTAGTTGCAAATTTGAAGAACTTCGCGGACTGATTCGAATCGATTCGAGCAGCTGAGAATTGTCGCAACGAACCAGGTTTGATTGCATGAGTTTAAAACTGAGCTTCATCTCTGATTTCTGAATTTTTTTTTTTTTTTGAAGAGAATTGAGTTTCAACTTAACTTCTACTCGATCGTCTGAGTTAATTGCATTGAATCATCGAAGCCGACTTGCGTCACTTATTGCTTGAATGAACTGATTGGTTAATTAGTAGCTACTGAAGGTTGAAAGCATGTTTAGGTGAATTTCTTTGAGACTTTGAGTTGATCTTTCTGAGTTTGAATTCAGAAGTCGACTCGAGGTTCTTGTTGGTTTGCACTGTTCCTCTATCTTGCATCAGTATGATCGACTACTGATGTTGTGAGCCTTGTAATGCTTTTCTCATAGTTGTTGAGAGCTTGAAGTTTGGTTTTATATTTGTGTTTGCTTCCGAAGTTTGGGATAAAATCTTTGAGGTGCATTTTTCTGTCAGAAGTTCAACTAAAGGTATTTGACAGCAAAATTCTGCACTGTTTTGAGCAATTTTTGGAGATGTGCTGCTGCTGAAGAGTGAGGAATTGTCTCAATGGTTTTGGCATCAGTATTTTGACAGCCAGTTTCTGCCCAGAATTTTATCCGGATAAGTTGGACAGCAACTTCTTGCAATTGAAGCAACAAACAGTTGAAACTTAGGTTGTTTCTGATCAGTTTTCTGCAGCAAATTTGGCAGCAAATCTGCACAGTTGAGCTCTCAAGTTAGCTGTTGTTTGGTTTAAGTGTTCTGCACAACTGAGCCACAAAATTTCTGCGCTATTTGTTCCTCTGTTATCTGCTGAGAATCTGCAGAATTTTGGACTGTTGAACCTCATAAGTTGCACTATATCTGCACTAGTGTTGCACCAGTTAGTTCCCAGGTAGTTGCAGTTTGGAACAACATCCGAGGATCGAAATTTTTGCACTGAAGTGTGGGAAGTTTCTGCTGCACTTTTGTGACTAGTTTCAGTTGCATTTTGTGCACTAGTGTTGCTGCAAACCTGTTCAATTTTAGTTTTGAAAGCTTCTGCACTGTTCAGTTGGAAAGTTGCTGCATTTCTGCACTGTTTGGGCATCTGTTGTGCACGATTCAGTAGTGTTTCTTGATCTGTTTTGAGCAGTGGCTTTAACAGCCAAATTCTGCAGATTTCTGCATTGTTCGACAGCAGCACTTGCAGCAGAATTTGCTGAAATTTGCACAGTTCCTGAATCTGCCTGACAGCTGAAATTTCTCCAGTGTTAGAGTTATTTCTGCACCAGCTTGGGTCGGTTTGGTTTTCAGAAGTTCAGTAGTTTTTCTGTCCAGTTGTTAATCTTTCTCTTCTTGTTTGTTAACTCTAAACTAGATAAACTTGATATTAGTTCATATTGAGTTTAATTCTAGTTTATTTGTGTGCTTAATTTTATTTCCTGCCAATTGTTTCGTGCTTTTATCTTTTACTTTCGTTGTGAATTGCTTGGTTCAAGTCCATTTGCTTTTAATTGTCCGTCCTTGTGAATACACAACTTCCACTCCACCCCGAAGACGGTTGGAACTTGTTGTGAAACATTGGGACCTAAGTTTACATAGATCTTTAACACCAGCAAAATCTGCAACCCCAAACATCACCAAAATATTCCAAAACCACTCCGGATCCAAAATCATAATCTGTCGAGTCCAAATATATAATTAATTTTCAAATATGGGTCCAAATCGGAGGTCAAATCCCCAAAATACACCATCTTAAAGTTTGGACAAAAATCCTAAATTTTCCTATAAAATTCAATATTTTAGGTGTTAAAGATCCATGTAGATTTTTGAAATATAATTACAAATAGGTAAAAATCACTTATGCTATTGCCTTATATGAACATATCCTTGAAAAATCATCCATCTCCGAGTATAGGGTACAAAATATGAGAGAACGAGCTAAAATCCCGAAATGAGCACTTAAATACACTGTCTAGCGATACACATTGTGGTCGTGACACAGTCCCGCGATCACGAAGGCCAAACCTGCCTCCAGCTCTAACTCTTCTTCGCGGATGAGAAGACCACCACGTGAACATGACCAGGAAACCTACAAAGCCTACGTGAACGCGAGAACTCATCCGCGAACGCAAAGGCCAACCTTCCGCCTTATTTCACATCGTTGCGAATGCGATCTCCAGAATGCGAACGCGTAATACCTGCCCATGACTCATCGTGAACGCGACCATTCGTCCGGTAATGCATATAACCAAAGCCCCTCAACCTTAAATTACCCTCTTTGATTGCGAGACGTGATCCGCAATCCCGATGAACTACTGAGACCAGCAAAATCTATAACCCCAAACATCACCAAAATGATCCAAAAGCACCCCGGATCTCGCAGAGCCCCTCGTGACCCCGTCCAATTATACCAATAAGTTCAAACACATTATCAAACCTTATCAAAAGGCTCGAAATACTACAAATAACATCAAATCAAGAATCAAAGATCAAATCATTATATTAACTTTCAAACATCCCAACTTTGCCGAATACATTCGAATCACACTTGGACATTTTGAATCACAATCAAACTTCGTATACAAGTTTTAATCAACTAAATGAACCTATTTAGGGTCTCAAAATCAAAATAGAATTACGATAACACCGAAATCAACTTCTGGTCAAATCTATGAACTCTTGAATTCTTCAAATTGTTGACTTTTGAGAAATATAAACAAAACCTTATAAGAACATCCAAATTCAAATTCTAACCTAGTCCCAAGTCCAGAATCACCATATGAACCTATTAAAACTATCAAATTTCGATTCCGAGGCCATTTACTCAAAAGTCAAATATTGGTTAACTCTTCCAACTTAAAGCTTCCACAATGAGAATTATTCTTCCAAACCAATCTCGAACCACTCAAAAATCAAAACCAACCATACGCAAAAATCATAATACATTATATGAAGCCACTCAAGGTATCAAATCACATAACAAAATGCTAGAACTCAAAACGACCGGTCGAGTCGTCACATTCTTCTCAATTTAAATAGACGTTTATTCTCGAAAGGTGCCAAACGGTTGATTGGAAGGGAAGTCTTTGTACAAACTATTATCGTTTTGGAAATCTAAATTGTGGTATTGTGATTACACCTCCATCCACATACATTGGGGTGAGGCGGCAGGGCCGCTTTGTGTAGAATTGTGGTACTGCGATTACACCTCCACCCGCGTACATTGGGGTGAGGCGACATGGATGGTTTGCGTAGAGTTGTCGTATTGCGATTACACCTCCACCCGCATACATTGGGGTGAGGTGGCAAGGCCACTTTGTGTAAAGGTGGTTACAAAGCGTCCCTGTGATGGTTGGAACTCATTAACAAGTCCATAATTGATATGTGGGCGGGGGTCTTCCTTAGCTTCTCTTCTATGGATTACTCTTTAACTGACATCTTTCTATAGAATTCTTCTATCTCTACTTCAGCTATATTTATCCTCTGATTCTATTCTTTTTCAGATTTCCTCGGTTCACTTCCTCTGGAGCATAGCACCTTCCTGACCTAGTCATCCCATTAGCGGCTACGGTATTTGTCATTTTTCCCTTACCTTTCAACTGATAAGTCCACATAACTGCTTTGTAATCATGATTCCCATCCTCTATAATGGTTACGATGGGCCGTTGCTGATATATCTAAACCATTTTTTGTGGCTTTAATTGCATAGTGATCAGTGGGGCTACTCCAGGAGTTGTCCTTACTGCTTCAGCATTCCCAATAGTAACAATAGTCCCCTTTAAGTTATAGTCCTCCTCCAAGGTAATCAAGTTGGCTCCTTGGTTTCTGTGATTTGGTAGTGGGTTATGGTTTACATTTGGTATGGCCTTGGTGCATTCTTATACCTCTACTCTTAATGAAAATTTCAATTTCTTTCTTCAAACCATAACAATTCTCGGTGTAATGTCCAAGAACTTCCAAATGATAGGCACATCACTTGCTTGCGTCAAAATACTTGGTGGGTGGGTAAGGGGTTCTTCTTTCCATCGGGTATATCAATCTGGCTCTTCTCAACCTCTCAAATAATTAGGCTAAAGGAATAATAATTAGGATGAAGTTTCTGGGGTTTCGTGCTTCAAAGTTTGGACGTCATCTGGGAGCATAGACAAGTATATTCTGATGGGTAGTGGTTTGAACGGGAGCATATGGTCGTGGTGGTTTTGGATGTATATTGGCTCGGGGTGGATTGTAGTGTGGTTGGGTATTATGTTATGGTTGGGCATTATATACTGAGGTATAAGTTCATTGATTTGGAGGATGAGTGTTTGTGGGGTAGGGATTGGCTCTACGAGGAAGACTCGGGTTGATAATAGGGGACGATTGTCTTCACCTCTTATTTCTTCTTATTTCCACTACCGATGGAACCGGATAGTACGGCCTTGATGGCAGCCTATAGAGCGGCCATTGATTGTATCTTCCCTAACTTGATGCCTTAAACTAGAAAATCTCCCATTTTGACCAATTCAAAAACTTCTGGCCGATCATTCCCATCATCTTCTTGAAGTAGATTCCTTCTTGAGCACGGATGAAATACTTGGTCAATTTTTCGTCATCCAACAGAGGTTGTGCTCTAGAAACTTTTGATCTCCAATGGAAAGCATACTCTTGAAATGACTCAGAGGGATTCTTTTTTGTAGGTTTACCAACGTGAATCTGTACGGGGTGATCTCGGTATTGAACCTAAAGCGGTTCATAAAATCTTCCGCCATATCTTGCTATTCTCTCCAGTTTCTTGGTCTTATCTAGTGTACCAAGTGAGTGCTTCCCCAGTCAAACTTCTTATGACCAATTTCATTCTTAACTTCTCAATCCTTCCCACCCCTACTAGATTGTCACAATATGCTCTTAGGTGACCATAGGGATCGCCTGTTCCCTCAAAGATATCAAAATTCGAAGGCTTGTATCCTGCGGGCATATCAACATTTGGGTGTATGCATAGGTCTTCATAATTCAAGCTCTCGCTCCCTCGAGCGACTTGCAGGTTTTTCATCTATTTCCTTAGTACCCGTAGTTGTTCAGAAAGCGACTCATCTTCTTTAGACTTTGCTTCTCTCTTCATTTCAGCATACTAGTCTATCTCATAAGGCATTATGACCGTGAATGGTGCGGTAAAAGTGGGTTCAGATGTGGTATATACAGGTGGAACATATTGCTCATAGGTGGCGGTGTGTGCTGCAGGTATATACTGTGTATGGGTATTTGTAAAAGTGACATTGTTATGAAGGAGGGTTTTGAACCAATTTGGTGGTCGCTGGTGGAGTTTGTGGAGCTTGAACATAGTCAGGAACATAAGCTGTGGGTAGAGGAGGGTTTAGTGGGTTTGCAGGAGTAACTGGCGGTATGACTTAGGTTATGGCGAGGTTTATGGTGACAACAGTCGGGGTATTGGTAAGTTGTCTGGTTGACACTGGAAAGTGGTAGGGGATTGAATCTAGTGATGGTAAATAGGGTGGTTGTGGAAGCATCGTCACAGTCAGATATGCCAACTCCCTGATCTATTGTACCTCCTCCCTTAACGGCTCCATCTATTTTTTCATTCGAGCGACATGTTCATCATTCCGAGTTTCGTCCCATCCCTCTGATCTCTCTGGGTTGTCAGCTACCACCGGAGCATTTCGGCCGGGTTGTCTGCACCAGTCATGTTCCCTTTGGACCGTAGGTTATACAGTGGCTTGGCCAGTTTAGATATCAACTCAAATCAACCTTTTTTTTGGGGATATATAAATAAAGCGACGAAGTAGGAAAGCAAAGAAAAAAAGAAGTTAGTTGGGGAATTGCACAGATATAATCACGTAGAGCAGTTAATTCACATATTCAAACAAGTGTGTTACTAACATATTTAAGGACCTATCTTTGCCGGAGTTAGGCTTATATCGCAAGCGTTTGAAAAGTATCCAAATTTGAAACGTTTGGATCCGGAGCAAGTTCAATTTTTCATTGATGTATTTTACCGGTTACAAGTGAGTTACGAAGGCTTCACAAATGATACAAAGAAGGGGTAGTTGCCAATGACTACAATGTTGTTTTTCATGGTTTACAAAGGTTGCATGGGCTTATAGAATTTCCCTTAGGGAATTAAAAGTACAAGAAGGAAATCAACTAATAACTTAATAGTCATCCCCGGAATCTCCTCCCAAGCTCTCCTCCTCTGGAACTCCTTCGGAATCTTCCTCGAACTCTCCCTCAACATCATCAAGATTATACTCCGGCTCCTCTTCCAGATCCTCCTCTTGTTTTTCCTCTGACTGAAGTTGTACTTACTCCACTATTTCGTTGTCACCATCTAGAGGCGGCAACATATGATCAATTGATCCCGGGACTACCTATTGGTTCGTAGTAGCAGTGACAAGATAATGAGGCAGGATCTTGTGGTATATTTGTAAGGTTTCTCCTGAGTCCTCTAATCTAGCTAATCTTTCCCTACTAGGCATGGCCAATTGATCTTCTTCATTAATTTACACAAAATACTCGGTCATGCACCCTGAATATTTCCCCATTTCCACCGTGATCAAGTCATTCCGTATTTAGTCATCTTCGCACAAAGTCGTTTGGGACCAAAGAGGTAGATCTTGAATCAAGCCAAACTTCCTCAAGACCCTCAGCGGTGCATATGGCTAAATCCCTTCCAACCCCATCAATTCGATGAAATACTTATACGGTCCTCTCTGCTCTACTTCTTAGCCAAGAAAGCTTCCAGTTGATGAACTCTGCAGTCAGGTAGGTCAAAAACTCCTGCCACTCTTCTTGACCATGTGATGTGGCCTAATGCGTCATCCTCTCACTATGACTGAGGATCATATTTCTAGTGTCGAGAAAGTAGTCAATGGTTGGCTCCCTTTGGAAGAAATTCTTTGTAGCCCATATTTGCAACAACAAGTTACAACCTTTGAAGAATTCGTATCCTCTCGAACATGCAGACAATGCCCTGAACATCTCTGCCAATAGCTTAGGGACAAGAGTGACCCGCAGATTCCCTCGGAATGTATCCAAGACCAGGGGTAATATGTTGATGTTGAAGTCCCAACAATGCTAAAGAAAAGGTCAGGGAGAGAAGACTATCCCATGTTGCCTGGTCACACTAGAACTCCTCAAGAAGCCAATCATAGCTTTCTCGATGCCCAAATCTATCAAAAAACTGGTCTAGGCTTATCCATCCATCATGGACACATCTCAAATTACTGTTACTCTTCAAACACGATGCGTAAAGGAACCTGTGGCCCATCATGATAACCGGTAGTATAGGCTTCCGTCCGGCGAATGGTAACTTAGTGAAACCGGAAACTTCCTCAAATTTCAGTGTCGGCTCGCAATCAACAAACTTGAAAACTGCCTTGGCTGGGTTCCAAAACTCTATCAATAACGTGGTGAATACCCTGTCAGCTCGAATGTTCATTAGTGGAGTCAATGCTCCTAGACGCATCTTTATTTCGTCTTCGTGCTCTTGTCAGATATTCCCCCCACCACTGTTTTAGCTTATAGGTGCTCCCATGACCATGCTAATTATTAGGACGCTGTGGTTGAGTTCCATCTATAAGGGTGAAGGATTTGATAAGTATTTTGCTCAGAATCCATGGTGTCTTATCTGGATTGATTTGTCATTCCACAGAAGGCATATCATTAGGTGTATGACATGTTGACATTAGGGTAGCTTTCCTAATTGTGGGTCCATACCAAGGATTGATCCATCTAAAGTGTATGCAGCATGACCTATGAGTGCTAAGAGTATAGTATTTCCTAAATTTAGAGTTGGACTGAATAATTTTCTGAAACTAGATAATTTTGAAAAGAAGGTTTGGAGGGGTGAAAAGACAACCCTCGCGTGATATTATGTGTGATTGTGTACGACCAAGACTCGATAGGAAAAATATGATGATAGTGTATAAAGTGGTAACAAGTAACAGTGATAACAGATCACATATTATGGGTGAAAAAGTTGTTTGTCTATTTAATGATTTGTCTGTTAATATTAATCAAAACGTTAAAGTAGTTGAAGCAGGTGAACCTTATGATCAAAGTTTTTTTTTACCTATAATCTTGATTTGCCTAATTTTTCTAAACAATCAAAATGCCAAAAGAATATCCATTGATAAGGTTAGTTCTTCAAAGATATATATATATATATATATATATAAACAACAAATAATAACAGATATCATTTAAAATTAAAAGGTTGGAAGGCTAGAAAATAGGAGAAATTAATTAGCATATATCAACATAAGATGAAGTAAGACAAATTATAATAGGTAATAAAGAAAAGATTTAAGGAATAAAGTACAGTTAATTTTTTATTTGTGCTAACCCTATGAAGATTAGTTAAGGTTAGTGGCTAAGGGCTTAGGGTGAACTATGTTTATTTATGAAGTCTTCCTATAGACTCCTGACACTTCAGAGTTCATGAGGGTCTCGTGGACCCAGAGTAGTGCTTGTGCTAGGGAAAGGTGCCTCAACCATAAATCCAAGCTCACACCCAAATACCCTTGAACACGACCATTACTCTTCCTCATAGGTTTAAACATAAACGAGTGTTATCTCAACAGCTCAACCGACTTAAAACTTGAAAGGGGCAAGCAAAGAAAGTTCATCATAAAACCTTTCAAAGGTCAACCAAACAAAAACACCAACTTGAAACCAAACAACCATATTAAGCAGTGCAGTCATCACCAGAGTACCCATATACAAGCGACTAGGAGTTAGCACTATGTTGACCTTAAGACATTCTCAAAAGAACACAAAATACAAGAACATGTCACTACAAGTGGATTATTAAAGTTATGATGGTAACAAAAGCCCTAATATGGATTCTAAGTACTACATCATGTACAAAACACTTATGAGAATCACTACTAGGACATATTCAAGCAGAAATCACAAAGCAAAGATTAATGATTATGTGTTGCTAATAGATAAAATCCATTACTTATAATCCCAAGTTCAGGGATGTCTTATTAAGTAGTCTGAGACATCAATAGGTGATAGAGATACGCATATGCACTTATTTTATTAACTTCACTAAAGGTCTAGCATTTCTGAACTTACCTTAAGTAGGTCAAACCACTAAAACATGTTATAAACATCTTAACAGCTTTTCATAACAATTTCAAGCAAGTATATACATAATTAGGACTTTACTTCATTAAACACTTATGCTAACAAACTCACTCAGGATTCCCAAAGAGAATATCAATTAGCTAGGTTAGCAGAGACATCAATATGAATAGGAAAGTTAGCTTTAGTATTCATTTAAACCTATTGGGCATGGTATCTAGTTGTGACAATGTAAATCTATCAAATTTTGAAATTACCAGATCTAAACAACACTCAGATTCATGAGTGAGAACTGTTTAAACAATATTGTCAAATAGTCATGAAATAACAAGTAAAGGCATTCATTTTCAGTTGGTGAAGGCAAGGCAAGGCAAGCAGATCACAACAAGTTACCATTTGGAAATGTGCGCAGGTTTACTAGCAAGTTGTGCCAACAAAGATCATCATATGATTTTCTTTTATACAAGTTGTCATTATAGGCACACATCAATCATTCTACTAGGACCACACAGTGATCATAAACAAAACTGCCAACTAGAGTTATTTAGGCAAACAGACCAACATGAGAAGCATGAGTAGAACCCTTAATATGAATCATTCATTGAGCCAAACCAATGTAACATAATATCATAGGCAGGAATATTAGGACATCACATTGCTGCAGGTATGAAAGTCTTAAAAGGATATGAGAAGTTCAAGGACATGATTCAGTCAACTTAGTCAATATGACAGTGTAAACGTGGCTATTACTCAATCAACAGAGATAGGCAACATGTAATGTCTAACGTGGGTATTTAATTTAACTAAAATGAAGACTCAACAGGGTTTGTCAATAAGAGTAACAACAATGTAGAATCATTCTAACTAGCTAAGTCGCGAGAAGCAGAGTTCAATAATCATCATAGATTTGATAACAACACAAAGACAACATAACTATCAAGAAATATCACTAACTCAAAAGGAAAGAATGGCATGAAAAGCAAGAAGAGCCGCATGTTGCTGATGTATATTATGTACATCAGGCGATTAATAGATAAACATCATAAGCAAAGATCTACATAACTAGTCAAAAAATAAAAGAGGGGGGTCAGTTTTCACTGACCTTCTTCGGAGCAGCAAATCAAGTAAAGATGATTTGTAGCCATTTAAGAATCAAAACTCACAACCGTCTCACAATAATCAGACTCGAACAAGAAGAAAAAAGATAAATATTAGAGAAGAACTTTTGAACACTTAGATCAACAGAAAATTCTTAGTTTAGGTGTGTGATCTTTCAATGTTTATTTCTGCTTCAAGTGTTTTTCCAGTGTGTTTGGTGAGAGCATTCAAAGCTCTATTTATAGTAGCATTGAACTCTTAGGGCTTCGTTTGAATTCCAAGAGATAGTGGGGAATGACGAGTGATCGATGATGATAGCAAAAAGGGAATAATAGAAGGAGAACAGAGGGGAAATCAGGATCGATTTTGCCTTGGCACGAAGATGGAAGAGGTCGACCATTAAGGAGCAAAGGTCCATTGGTCAAAGCCCATGTCCAGAGGTTACTACGTTTGACCTCTGGACAAAGAATTGTGAGGATGAGGTTAAGATTCATAGTCTGCATGCTTTGATTTGACGAACAAAGGAAGAAATAAGGATTTTCCAGTTTGCATCACTAGGTGTAGGGTTTCAGCGATCTGGGATTCAAATCGCGATGATGAAAAGGGAAAGAACCAGGCGGGTTTCTCGGCAGGAAGGGACTAAAGAGATGTTTTTGTTTGATTTGAGTGACCTTGCACGAATTTGTGCAAGGTTTGGGGACTGATGGGGGCGGTGAGTTTAAAAGAAAAGGGAGAGGAAAGGGAAAGAGAGGCAGCCGGTGTGGGGGAAAATGATTAGGGTTAGGGGTCCATCTCCTAAAAATAAGAGATGAGAGATGAGCTGTTGGATCATTTTAATCAACGGCTCTGGATTTTTGAACGTTTAAAATGGATAAAAGATTTAGTATGGAAAAAAGGATGGTCGTTGGATCGTTTTGAACAACGGTTGAGATGAAGCATTGAAGAATTTAAAAATAAAGGAAAGTTGGGATTAATCGTGGACCGTTGATGATTTGGATCAACGGTCCAGATGCATTGTGTTTCTTATGTGAGTGTTTGGAGAGGGGCGACATGTAGTTTGGTGATTAGTTTAGAGGAAGTGGCACGGATCGCCATCTTGGACGGATATGGGGATTGTCGGACTAGATTACGAGGAATTGGGCCTATGTTTAGGCTACATTTGAGCTAGATAGGGATTGAAAATATAACCACATTGGATTAAAATTAAACAATTGCAATTGTAGCCTATTTAAGTTTTTGACATTTTAAAATTAAATTAATTAGACTTAATTAATCCTAATGAAATATAATAAAATATAATTATCAAATGTATTATTAGTTAATTACTATAATTAATTTGTTGTCAAAATAATTATAATACGTCGTCTATTAAATTGGAAAAAAAAACTATTTTTGGTTAATCAAAGTAGTAAAGGTAATATAATTACAAATTTAAGACTAAATTATTAATAATGGTAATACTTGTTTATAAAATATGAAAGTTAGTTTAATTAATGAAAGTAGTAGAAGTAGTATCATTTATAAATATTTAAGTCTAAATTACCATTGATTTAATATTACTAACTATTATTATATGTATTATATCATTTATAGGTTGAGGAAATAGGTATTATTAATTTAAAAATACTTCACTACATTTATTGCTGATTAATAAGTGAAAACAAATTAATTTAAAAAAGGGGAGGGTCAATTGGTGGTCAACACCCATCATCTCTATTACTATGCTGAACCAAACTACTACTAAACGGACCCATCTCCCTTAGATTACTCATGTCCCACCTTCACCGCAATACTACTCCTTTCCAATATAGTGTGGACCTCAATCAAAACTCATCCCAAGTGATCCCAACATGATATTTTGTTGTCCTAAGACTCGTGAGCCATTGTGTTCCCTCTTATACATCCAATACTACCTAAAATCAAAATACCTGCTCTGAAGAGGCCCACTCTGAATTCGAGGTTATTTCTTCCACTCTCAAACACTGCCTCGTAGAATCGATAATGATACAAAAATGATCCAAGTCTCTTTCACAAACCAACACAAATCCCAAAATACGCAGTCACACACAAATCCGAAAATCGTTAGATACCACACATTGAATCTGGAATCTATTAGAGCCTTCTGAATAGTCACACTCTCCGTCCTAGTCCCGAATATGTAACCAACCATGCTGCACGATTAGTGCCCCATTAGCACATGAACACACCAACATTAAATAACTGAGAGAATCTTTCCCTTGCGTACTACTTCCATGGAAGAATATCAAACCTAAGTCCTTCCACAATCTCCATATATCGCTAAGGTGAAATACTACGCGCACCTAGAAAATACTTGCTCAAATCATTCTCAAAGTCATCCTCCTGATAATTTTCGAGCGTCCCTATGTCCATAACCTATCACAACACACGACTAGCTGACCCAATCTCCACTGGTAGACTTCCCCACTTGGCTTCAAACCACAATCACATAATCCAAGAACCCATAATGATTGTTCCTCCTTAACTTTCATGATCCCATTTATTACATAGATGAATTCCCCATAAGTTCATGTCGCATCAACCATAACGCATCCCAAATCATCAACCCAAACGTACACTCAATCTCGTGACAGTTGTGCCATCTTCCTCAGGCGATCTGCACCTATATTGTAGCACACACACTCCACTGGATAGAAGGTAAAACTATTCATAGGAACCTCACAAGAAATCATGCAACCCCCAATTTCCTCACTGGAGATAGCCTACATGTGCGACCTCATATCAACATCTTATATGACCTGCCATAGTACAACGAAGTGTAATCAATGACTCCTCCCAAGTCTGCACTCGTCCACAAGCTGCTAAAAATCTATTTCATTCCATCAACGAACAACTAAAAGACCTTTCAACATATCCCAACTCAAGGCGGTATACATCCTAAGATGATAATCAAGCATTCATAATCCCTTAGTAGTTCAAGCAAACCCTTCTCGTCAAATTTAAACTCTCAAAATGTAAGAAATCGCGAACACCATGAAATGCCCTTAATAGTCCATAATTACCCAAATAGTGTCAAATATCCTCGAAATCTATGGTAATCCTAGCACAAAATCCACAATGTTATGCTATCACTTCATAACCATCTTTTGAAGTAACCACTCGGTCTCTGAGGCTCATTCTCGACCTGCTGACAATCACACACCATGAAAACTTGCCCAATAATGCTGCCTCTAGTTGCAATAGCTCTCTTTAACACCTGGACAAATAGAATACCATAACTACAAGCCTTCTCAATAATCATCTCCCTCGAATCATCAGCACTTGGAATGCAAATACGACCCATAAATCGCAACACACTTCCCCCAATAAGGACCAACTCTTTAGCACTACCTCGCAACATTGTGTTCCAGAAGACAAGCAAACGAAAACCATCATACCATCGGCCCTCAATCGCTCAAACAAGGATGATGTGCAACAACATAAAATAGAGCTCAACTCAACCAGCAAATACCAATCTCGTAAATATATCGACCAGGGGCTGAACATCCATAGCCCAAATGCCTCGCTTCCGATGGAACAAATGCCAAACTCCGGATCGCGAGCCAAGTAATCCTTCTCATAGGATGCTACAGCCACAAGCTTAAGCAATCACCCTACCATTCTGCTTCAACATCGTATCAAGACCAACACATGAATAATTGCAATACACTGTATAAAGCCATGAACCCGTGGGCATCACCAACACTAAGGCTGTAATAACAAAAACTCATCCGCAAAGCGACAACAGTAGTGTAACCTCCCACACAAGGGAAAAATATCATGCACCACATCTGTATCATCAACAAAGCTCTTGGTTCCCATATGATATCGAGTACTCAAAACCGTGTACAAAATAAGTAGAAAAGAACTAAAGATATAGGATTCAAGCTGAAATAAAGTCGCATGATAAGGAATAAAGAAAGGGTAAGTTTCCTAAAACACTATTGCCTCTCGAATGTAAGCACAAATGTCTCTCCGACCTGTAAGACTCTACTAGGCTTGCTCATAACGCATGAAACATGAGCAACCTAGTGCTCTAATACAATTTTTCCACGAACCAAACTCCCACAGAAGCTGTGATGACACCTAATGACCCTTGCTGGGTAAGACAACAACAAAATATGTGGAAATAAACTTCAATAAGGAAAAAAAATAGTCTCAAAAGCGAAATGGTAAAAATAACTGAAGTAAAAATGTTAATACAAGTGAATTCACCCAAAAATCTGGTGTCACCGAGTGCATGAGCTCTATAGAATACTGAATACAAGGTCTGAATAAAATACAATATTTTCTGGAAGACTGAACAGTACTAACATAAGATAAAAGAGGGGACTTCAAGGCCTGCGAGCGGAATAATAGTGCGACCTCGAAATCTCCAAGCTAGTTCGAATTCAGTTCACGGGCAATTGCCGCTATTAGCAACACCTGGATCTGCACATGAAGTGCAGAGTGTAATATGAGTACAACGGACCTCATGTACTCAATAAGTACCAAGTCTAACCTTGGGCTGAAAGTAGTGACGAGCTTGGCAAGGTTTGATGCTCACTTTTCCAAGTCAACAATAGCAATTATATGATAGAATATAAAGTAAAATAGCTCAAATAAGAACAAGCTCAACTTGTCTCATAAGGAGAACTATTATCACGTTTGCAATATCCTTAAGAAATATCAGCTAATGCTAACAGTCCCTCCTCCATTTTGGGTTACTCTAACCCCAGTTAGATCCTTATATCCCATCATTCTTTTAAACTATATCTATTATCTCCCATAATGCATAACTGAGATGGGTGTGGCCAGTTGTACATACCTCTATTAATGTGTAACGACCCAGCTTGTCGTTTAAAGTATTGTAGTCTCGTTCCCTAATTATCATTTATTATATGTTAATTTATGGATATATTACTTGCCGGGGCAGTTGTATTGGTTTTGAGAGGTTCCAGGGTGAATTAGGACACTTATCCCAATGTTAAAAGCTTAAGTTGAAAAAGTAGACCGGAAATTGTTTTTTGTGTAGACGACTCCAAAATGGAGTTTTGATGGTTCTGTTAGCTTCGTATGGTAATTTTGGACTTAGGCGTATGTTTGTATATTGATTTGGAGGTATGTAGATTGATTTGGTTCTTTTTGGCGAAAGTTAGAAAGTTGAAGGTTTGGAAGGTTGATAGGTTTGACCAAGGGTTGACTTTATTGATATAGGGCTCGGATTGTGATTTTAGGAGTTGGTATAGGTCCATTGTGTCATTTGGGACTTGCGTGCAAAATTTGAGCTCATTCCGGGTTGGTTTGATATGATTTAGTGTTAGTTTTAGAAGTTGAATGTTCATTATTTCAATAGGCTTGAATTGGGGTGCGATTCGTAGATTTGTTGTTGTTTGATGTCATTTAAGGCCTCAAGTAGGTTCGTTTTGTGTTTTGGGACTTTATGGTATGTTCAGACAAGGTCTTGGGGACCCCGGGTGTGATTCGAGTAGAGTTCGGACCACTTCTTTATGTGTTGGAATTGCTGATTTCTGTGCTTCGTGTTTCCTTCTTCGCAATCGTGAGGAAGGGGTTGCGATCGCATAGAGTCATTGCTGGCAGGTGGCTTTTTGCACTTTGCATTCGCGAAGCGTTGGGGTGATTGTTCATTGCGAACGTGAGGGTGGGACCGCGTTCGCGTAGAAGGGAGGTGAGGCTATATGGTGGCACACGATGCTCAGCACGGTCGCGTGGACTGGTCCGCAATCGCGAAGCATAGGGATGTTTGGTCATCGCGTTCGCATCTTTAGACTCGCATTCGCGTAAGAGCTTTAGGGAGCTGGTGGAATTTTGTTCGTCGCGAAAGTTTTCTGCGATCGCGAAGATTAATAACTAGGCAGATTATATAGTACTCTATTTCGAGTGTTTGGTTCATTTTAATACATTTTGAGTTGTAGAGCTCGGTTTTGGGCAATTTTGGAGGTAATTTTCACGGTTTGGATCGGGTTAAGTGTTTTTGACTCGATTTTGTTCGTTAATCATGATTCCATCATTATTTTTATTATTTAATTAGTGATTTGAGTTGGAGAAATTGGGGGTTTTTTTAAAAACGTTCCTAAACTAAAAATTGAGGATTTAAGATCGATTTGAGGTTGAAATTGGATAAATATTGTATCGTTGGACTCGTATCGAATTTCAAAATTTTTGAGTTTTGTCGGATTTCGAGGTGCGAGCCCAAGGTTGACTTTTTGAGTTAACTTTTTATTTTTCTTTAAAGATTGAAACTTTATTATCCTCAATTGCTTCATATGGCTTTTATTTATTGTATGAAGTTATTTTGGCTAGATTCGAACCGTCTGAAGTTGGATTTTTGCGGGAAAGGCTAATTAGGGGATTGATTTAGCTTGCTTGAGGTAAGTATCTTGCTTAACTTTGTGCGGGAACTACTCCTTAGGACTTGGGTTAATTTGTGTTATTTGAATTATGTGAAAGACGTGTACCGAGGTGACGAGTGTGTAAACCGGCTTATGTGTGGTATTTTTTACCAGACTAGACTCATAGACTCTTTCATGCATTTAATTAGAAATTATAATATCATGTTATATCTTCATTGTTAAATTGCTCTTACATGTTTTACTTGATGTTGTTATCACATGCTCTATCCCTTATTGTCAAACATGCTCTTATATGCCTTAATTGACTTTGTTATCCCTCTTATTGTCATGTTACCTCCTTTATCATCGAGTTATTCTTATTTGAAGTTGTTATTACATTATGTCTTTTGTGTGGAGTTATACCATGCATTTAGATGTAGATACTATTTCATCCCATCTCTTTCATTGTTAAGCTTATGATGTATATTTAAATTGGAAATTATCATTTATGGAAACACCTTCATTTTGAGTTATTGAAGTTAAAGTTACCAAAGATATCATCTCATTGAGGTTGAAGTTGTTGATTATTGAGATATCTTTTCTTGTTGAGTAATTCTCATTCATTTTGTTATTATTGAGATTCTTGTTCACATCGTGGTTAAGCCGTAGGCTATATGTTGTGGTAACTTTTGCATTGTTGATTTTGGCAATTTGTGGCATATGGGCACTTGTGGTGCGAGTTGTTATTGTGTTATGACATTGATGCGCATGCGACGGTATAAGGATAAGGGTTAATGTGCATGCAGTGACATAAGGTGAGATTTATATGCGTGTTTCTAGCAGGTGAATTACATGAAGCCACACTGCGACATAAGGGGGTCTAAAGTGCGTGTAGTATTTCAAGAAAAATGTTTTCAGAAAATAAAATACATTTAAATGTAAGGCTCACGCAGTGCTAGAAGGAAAGGTTGTGATTTTGAATTGTGAAATGTGAACATTAGGTGTGGTACCTCCATTGTGATTCTTGTTGTACATTCTATGTTAAAGAGGCTTGTTGGTTGAACAGTTATATTTTCCTCTGCCTTACTTGTATTTGTCCGTATTGATTTCTTGATGTTATTATCGTGTGTTTACTCCTTGTTGCCTTATTCCTTTAAATTCCGTTGTTAGATTACATTATTGAACTACTTTATTGTCATTCATTTCCTTGTCTTCCATTATTTGACTACACCATACTTTATTCAGTTTTTCTTATCCTAGTAGGTGTCTTGACCTGGCCTTGTCACTACTCTACCGAGTCTAGGCTCGATACTTACTGGTTACCATTGCTGTTTACTCATAGATCCAGGTACATCTGCTCGTGCCGGACGCTAGTGATCGCTCAGTTATCTTTCTGGAGACTTCAACATATACCTGTTTGACGTTCACAGGCCTCGGAGTCACCTTCATTCATTACTTTTACTACTGTTTATCTTCTACTCAAACAGTGTTGTATTAGAGATTCTTAGATTATCTTTGTAGAGCTTATGACTTTGTTTCCACTTTGGATCTTGTTACTGATGTTTCCGATTTGGAGTTATTACGAGTTTAATCAATTTATTTATTATCTTTGTTCATTATTTCTGTTAAGTTATTCATGAATTTTAGGCTTACCTAGTCGTAGAGACTAGGTGCCATTACGACAACCTTCGGTGAGATTTTGGGGTCATGACAAATTGGTATTAGAGTTCTAGGTTCATAGGTGTTACGAGTCATAAACAAGTTTGGCAGAGTCTTACGGATTGGTACGGAGACATCTGTACTTTTCTTCGAGTCGCTACAGAACTGTTAGGAAAACTTCACTTCTTTAATTCCTTATTGTGCGCATTTGTTGATTTCAAAATTTGGGTTTTTGTCTTTCTATCCTCTCACAGATGGTGAGGACGCGCACTGCTGGACCTGATGATAAGACACCCGCGCCCCCTGCTAAAGACGTGAGAGGCCGGGACCGGGGTAGAGGCAGAGGAGGAGCACGTGGTGCAGCCTGAAAACCTGCCCGAGCAACGACTGAGGAGCTACTAGTAGCTCTGGTTGGGTCAGGCACCAGAGACGCCTATTGTTGCCCCTGGACTCCAAAAGAACTTAGCACGGTTTTGAGCTTATTCGGCACTCTAGATTAGGGGGGATTGATTCCCCTTGCACCTGCTACATCTCGGGCTAGGGGAGGAGCTCTGACTCCCTTGGCCTGTACTCCAGAGCAGCGAGTCCATGTTGATCAGGTCCCGAGAGTTATGCCAGCGCAACCTATTAGTCCGGTTCAGCCCGAGGTTAGGGCGAAGGCATCTGAGGAGGAGCAGCTGTGACTTGAGAGGTTCAAGAAGTATCACTCCCTATGTACAGTGGCACACTACCGAGGATGCGCAAGGTTTTCAAGAGAAGTGCCACCATATTCTCTGCACCATGGGTATTATGGAGACGATTAGAATTGCTTTTACCATAATTCAGCTGTCTGGAGCCACCTATAGGTGGTGGATGGCTTACGAGGAGGGTAGCCCAGCCGAGGAAACTTCACTCACTTGGGCTCAGTTTTCAGAGAAATTCTTGAGAGAGTTTGCTCCCGAGACCCTTCGGGATGTATGACGCAAAGAGTTTGAATAGCTGCGCTAGGGTACCATGTCAGTGTCAGAGTATGCCCTCAATTTCAGTGAATTATCCCATCATGCGCTTGCTTTGGTTTCTACAGTCGAGTCCGCAGATTCGTAGAGAGGATCAACTTTGGTATTAGATTCAGCAAATCTCGAGAGTTGGAGATAGATACTCCGTCTCAGCAGGTGGTGAAGATCGCGTAGAGGTTGGAGGGTATGTAGAAGCGAGAGATGGAGGACACGGAGGCCAAGAGGCCTCGAGGTGCTGGAGGATTTAGTGGTGGCCATGCAACAGCTACAGCCCGACATTGCAGGGGATATGTGAGTCAGCCAGTTCGTTCAGCACTTCCAGCTACTAGTAGTGCTACGGCTATTTCTAGGTCTCAGGTTGCCACTATGCACAACCATTTTCTAGTGCACCTCCCACTTGGGGTGCCTTCAGCGATCAATCCAGCCGATTAGGACAGAGTCAGTTTCAGCAGCCACACACTGAGAGCTTGTTTCGAGTGTGGTGATACCAAGCATATGGTGAGGGACTACCCCCGACTCAAGAGGGGTGCACCTCTACAGACTACCCATGCTCCACGGATTTCATAGGGTCCACAGGGTTCATAGACTATGGTTGTTACTCCAGTCGCCTCCCTACCGCCATTATCGGCTAGGGTGGAGGTCAGGCAGGTAGAGGTCGCCCTAGAGGGGGAGGCCAGACTTGTTTCTATGCTTTTTCGGGTAGAACAAAGGTTGCCGCTTCAGATGTTGTCATCATAGGTATTATTCCGGTCTGTCACATGGATGCCTCAATTTTATTTGATCCAGGCTCCACTTACTCATATGTGTCATCTTACTTTTCTACGTATTTGGATATATCACGTGATTCTTTGAGCGCTCCTGTATATGTGTCCACACTTGTTGGAGATTCCATTATTGTGGATTGTGTGTATCGATCGTGTTTAGTCACTATTGGTGGTTATGAGACCAGAGTTGATCTATTGCTACTCAATATGGTAGACTTTGATGGGATTTTGGCCATCGACTGGTTGTCGCCCTATCTTGCTATTTTGGACTGTCACACCAAGACCATGACCTTGGGTATGCCCGGGTTGCCGTTGTTGTAGTGGAGGGATACATTGGATTATATTCCTAAAAGGGTTATGTCTTTTCTTAAAGCACGACGAATGGTTTAGAAGGGGTGTGACGCGTACCTAGCCTTTGCGAGGGATGCTAGTGCTGATACTCCTACCATTGCGTTAGTCTTGGTAGTGAGGAATTTCCCATATGTATTTCCAGCAGATCTACCGGGCATGCGACCTGATAGGGACATCGATTTTGGTATTGACTTGGTGTCGGGCACCCAGCCCATTTCTATTCCACCATATCGTATGGCGCCTGTGGAGTTGAAGGAATTGAAGGAGCAATTTTACGAGTTGCTTGATAAGGGTTTCATCCAGCTGACTATCTCACCCTAGGGTGCTCTAGTTTTGTTCGTTAAGTATAAAGATGGCTCTATGCGGATGTGCATTGATTATAAACAACTGAATAAAGTAACTGTCAAGAACAAGTACCCATTACCGCGCATTGATGACTTATTTGTCCAGCTTCAGGGTGCTAGAGCATTCTCAAAGATTGATTTAAGGTTAGGGTACCATCAGCTGAAGATTTGGGATTCGGATATCTTGAAGACTTCTTTCAAGACTAGGTATGGTCACTGCGAGTTTTTAGTGATGTTATTTGGGCTGACCAACGCCCTAGCAGCATTTATGCATTTGATGAATAGTGTATTACAGCCATATATTGATTCTTTTGTCATCGTATTCATTGACGACATATTGGTATATTCTCGTAGACGGGAGGATCATGAGCGGCATTTGAAGATCGTACTCCAAACCTTGAGGGAGAAGAAGTTATATGCAAAATTCTCCAAGTGTGAGTCCATCTTGATTCGATCGCATTTTTGGGCCATGTGGTATCGAGTGAAGGGATTAAGGTAGATTAAAAGAAGATTAAGGCAGTTCAAAGTTGGCCTAGACCGTCTTCAGCTACTAAGATCCGTTGTTTTCTTGGTTTGGCTGGATATTATCACCATTTTGTTGAGGACATCTCATCCATTGCTGCACCTTTGAATAAATTAACCAAGAAAGGGGCTCTATTCAGGTGGTCCAACGAGTATGAGGAGAGCTTTCAGAAGCTCAAGACTACCTTGACCATAGCTCCAGTCCTGGCTTTGCCTTCAGCATCGAGTTCATATACGGCTTACTGTGATGCTTTACAGATTGATATTGAGTGTGTCATTATGCAGGAGGGTAGGGTGATTGCATATGCTTCATGCCAGTTGAAGCCCCATGAGAAGAACTACCCTGTTTATGATCTAGACTTGACAGCAATAATTCACACATTAAAGTTTTGGAAGCATTATCTTTAGGGCGTGTCTTGCGAGGTAGTCACAAATCATAGAAGTCTACAGCACTTGTGTAATCAAAAGGATCTGAACTTGAGGCAGCGGAGGTGGTTAGAGCTGTTAAAAGACTACGATATCACTATTCCGTATCATCCCGGAAAGGCCAAAGTGGCGGTTGATGCCTTGAGTAGGAAGGCGGAGAGTATGGGTAGCCTTGCGTATATTCCAGTTGGGGAGAGACCATTAGCATTGGATGTTCAGGCACTGTCTAATCGGTTTGTGAGGTTGGATGTTTTAGAGCCTAGTCGTGTTCTAGATTGCTAGGTTTCTCGGTCTTCTTTGTATGAGTGCATCAGAGTGCGTCAGTAAGGCAACCCCCATATGCTTGTCCTTAAGGACACAGTGTAGCACGGTGATGCCAAGGAGGTTTCTATTGGAGATGATGGGGTGTTGAGGATGTAGGGTCGAATTTATGTGCCCAATGTAGATGGGTTGCGTGAGTTGATTCTTGAGGAGGCCCATAGTTCGCGGTATTCCATTCATTCAGGTTCTGCGAAGATGTATTAGTATTTGAGACAGCACTATAGGTGGAGGAGAATAAAGAAAGATATAGTATTGTATGTGGCTCGGTGCTTGAACTGTAAGCAGGTGAAGTACGATTGTCAGAGGCCGGGGGGTTTGCTTCAGAGACTTGAGATTCCCGAGTGGAAATGACAGCGTGTTACCATGGATTTCATTGTTGGGATCACACGGAATTTGAATAAATTTGACGTAGTTTGAGTTATTGTGGACCGGTTGACTAAGTCCACACACTTTATTCCGGTTGTGACTAACTACTCTTCAGAGCAGCTGGCTCAGATCTATATCCGTTAAATCGTTCGTATCCATTGTGTGCCACTGTCCATTGTTTCCGATCATGGCGCATAGTTTACATCGCACTTCAGGAGGGCTGTGCAGCGAGAGTTACGCACACGGGTTGAGTTGAGTAAAACATTTAACCTCCAGATAGACGAGCAGTCCGAACGCACCATTCAAATTTTGGAGGATATGTTATGTGCCCGTGTTATCGATTTCGGGGGTTCATGGGATCGGTTCTTACCACTTGAGGAATTTTCCTCTAACCACATATAACAATCGAGTATTCAGATGGATCCCTATAAAGACTTATATGGGAGGTAGTGTCGTTCTCCAGGTTGGTTCGAGCCGGGGGAGGCTAGGTTATTGGGTACTGATCTGGTTCGGGATGCCTAGGAGAAATTAAAGTTAATTCAGGATCGGCTTCGTACGACACAGTCTAGATAGAAGAGTTATTCTGATTGAAAGGCTCGTGATGTAGCATTTATGGTGGGAGAGAAGGTCTTTTTTCGGGTTTCACCTATGAAGGGTGTGATGAGATTCGGGAAGAAGGGCAAGTTGAGCCCTAGGTATATTGGTCTTTTTGAGATCCTTGAGAGAGTGGGGGAGGTGGCCTACAAGCTTGCATTGCTACCCATCTTATCGACAATTCACCCGGTGTTCCACGTTTTCATGCCCCGGAAGTATTTTGGTGATCCGTCCCATGTATTAGATTTCAGCTCAGTCCAATTGGACAAGGATTTAACTTATGTTAAGGAGTCGGTGGCCATCTTGGATAGGCAGGTCGGAAAGTTGAGTTTAAAGAACTTTGCTTCAATGAAGGTTCAGTGGAGGGGTCAATCAGTCGAGGAGGCAACTTGGGAGACCGAGCATGATATGTGTAGCCGTTATCCTCACCTTTCCAGCACTTCAGGTATGTCTCCATACTCGTTCGAGGACGAACGTTTGGATTAAGAGGGGAGAATGTAACGACCATGCCGGTTGTTTTGAGTATTGTAGCCCCATTCCCCTATTTATTGTTTCTTATATATTCATTTATGGATATGTGACTTGCCGGGGTTGTTGGATTGGTTTCGGGGAGGTTCCGGGATAAATTAGGACCCTTAGTCCCAAGGTTGAAAGCTTAAGTTGGAAGAGTTGACTAAAGTTTGATTTTTGTGTAGATGACACCGGAATGGATTTTGATGATTCTGATAGTTTCGTATGGTGATATTGGACTTAGGCGTATGTCCGGATGTTGATTTGGAGGTTCGTAGGTTGATTTGGTATTTTTTGGCGAAAGTAGGAAATTTGAAGGTTTGAAGGTTGATAGGTTTGACCGAGGGTTAACTTTATTAATATCAGGCACGGATTGTGGCTCTGGGAGTTAGAATAGGTCTGTTGTGTCATTTGGGGCCTGCATGCAAAATGTGAGCTCATAGAGTTGGTTTGATATGATTCGGCGTTAGTTTTAGAAGTTGAATATTCATTGGTTGAATAGGCTTGTTGGGGTGCGATTCGTAGATTTGATGTTGTTTGATGTGCTTTAAGGCCTCGAGTAGGTTCGTGTTGTGTTTTGGAACTTGATGGTATGTTTGGACGAGGACCCAAGGTCCCCGGGTGTGATTCGAATGGAGTTCTAACCATTTCTTCTTGTGTTGGAACTACTGATTTTTGTGCTTCTGGTTTCCTTCTTCGTGATCGCGAAGAAGGAGTCGCGATCGCGTAGAGTCTTTACTGGTAGGTGGGGTTTTGATGTTCTCATTCACGAAGCAATGGGGTGATTGTTCATTGCAAATGTGAGTGTGGGACCGCGTTCGCGTAGAAGGGAGGTGAGGTGTGGCACGCGTTGTTAAGCACGGTCGCCTGGACTGGTCTGCGATCGTGAAGCTTAGGGATGCTTGGTCATCGCGTTCACGTCTTTAGTCTCGCATTCGCGTAAGAGTTTTAGGGAGATGGAGGAATTTTGTTCTTTGTGATTCCAAAGGCTTTTCCGCTATCGCGAAGAGTAATAATTGGGCAAATTCTATAGTACTCTATTTCGAGGGTTGGCTCATTTTAACATATCTTTAGTTGTAGAGCTCGATTTTGGGCGATTTTGGAGGGGATTTGACTGTTTGGATCAAGATAAGTATTTTTTTCATGATTCCATCATTGTTTTTATCATGTAATTAATGATTTGAGTTGGAGAAATTGGGGGATTTTGTAAAAACTTTCCCAAACTATAAATTGAGGATTTGAAGATAAATTTGAGGTTGGAATTGGATAACTTTGATATGGTTGGACTCATATCAGAATGGTTGTTCAGAATTTGTGAGTTTGGTCGTGTTTCGAGGTACGGGCCAGGGGTTGACGTTTTGAGTTGACTTTTTGATTTTCTTTAAAGATTAAAACTTTATTATCCGCAATTGCTTCCTATGGCTTGTATTTATGGTATTAAGTAATTTTGGCTAGATTCGAGCCATCCAGAGTTGGATTTTCATGGGAAAGGCTTATTAGGGGATTGGTTTAGCTTGCTTGAGGTAAGTATCTTGCCTAACTTTGTGTGGGAAAACTACCCCTTAGGACTTGGGTTGATTTGTGTTATTTGAATTATGTGAAAGAGTATTGAAGTGACGAGTGTGTACACGGGCTTATGTGTGGTATATTGAATAGACTAGACTCTTGGACTCTTTCACGCATTTAATTAGAAATTGTAATATCTTGTTATAACTTCCATTGTTAAATTGCTCTTACATGCTTTACTTGATGTTGTTATCATATGCTCTATCCCTTATTGTCAAACATGCTCTTATATACCTTAATTGCCTTTGTTATCTCTCTTTTTGTCATGTTACCTCCTTTATGTGCGAGTTATTCTTATTTGGAGTTTTTATTGCATGGTGTTTCTCGTGTTGAGTTATTCCATGCATTTAGATTTAGATACTATTTCATACCATCTCTTTCATTGTTAAGCTTATGATGTACATTTAAATTGGAAATTGTCATTTCGTGGAAATACTTTCATTTTGAGTTAATGAAGTTGAAGTTAAGAAATCTATTATCTCATTGAGGTTGAAGTTGTTGATTATTGAGATATCTTTCCTTTTTGAGTAATTCTCATTCATTTTGTTATATTATGATTCTTGTTCACATCGTAGTTGAGCCGTAGGCTATATGTTGTGGTAACTTTGGTATTTTTGATTTTGGCAAGTTGTGGCATATGGACACTTGTTGTCCCAGTTGTTATTGAGTTGTGATATTGATGCGCATGCAGCGGTATAAGGATAGGGGTTAATGTACATGCGGCGAGTTAAGGTGGAATTTATGTGCATATTGCTAGTAAGGGAATTACTTGAAGCCACGCGGCGACATAAGGGGGGCTAAAGTTCGTGTAGCTATTTCGGGGAAAATGTTTCTAAAAATATATATATATATATATATATATATATATATATATATATATATATTTAAATGTAAGGCTCACGCGCCGGTATAAGGAAAGGTTGTGATTTTCAATTGTGAAATGTGGACATGAGGCGTGGTACCATGGTTGTGATTCTTGTTGAACATTCTATGTTAAAGAGGCTTGTTGGTTGAACAGTTTTTGTTATATTTTACTTTGACTTACTTGTATTTGTCTGTGTTTCTTGATGTTCTTATCGTGTGTTCACTTCTTGTTGCCTTTATTGCTTCAAATTACATTATTGAACAGCTTTATTGTCATTCATTTCCTCGTCTTCCATTATTTGACTACACTATACTTTGTTCAGTTTTTCTTATCCTAGTAGGTGTCTTGACCTGGCCTCGTCACTACTCTACCAAAGTTAATTAGGCTTGATACTTACTAGGTATCATTGTGGTCTACTCATACTACTCTTCTGCATATTTTTGTGCAAATCCAGGTACATCTGCTCGTGTCGGATGCCAATGATCGTTCAGTTATCTTTCCGGAGACTTCAAGGTATACCTACTCGACGTTCACAGGTCTCGGAGTCACCTTCATTCATTACTTTTAATACTGTTTATCTTCTACTTAGACAGTGTTGTATTAGAGATTCTTAGATTATCTCTCTAGATCTTATGACTCAGTTCCACCGGTTTTGGGATCTTGTTACTGATGTTTCCGATTTGGAGTTATTACAAGCTTTATCATTTTATTTATTATCTTAGTTCTTTATTTCTTTTTAAGTTATTCATTTATGTTAGGCCTACCTAGTCTTAGAGACTGGGTGCCATCACAACAACCTTCGATGGGATCTTGGGGTCGTGACATACTGTTGAAAGTAAACTAAGAATGCTTATATTTCTCTACCTGAATTGTATCTATTGACAATCTTTACCTTGCTTCTTTTACATGTTTAAAATTATACTTTTACCTTCTGATACTCCAATGGCCTGCTATTCACAAAATGTGTCAGATATTCCCATCTTAGGGTCTTAAGCAGGAAATTTGCACATCCGGTACGCACGATCTTATAGGGCCTCAAACTGGGCCAAATCATCAAGAACTCTCTCTCTACTCGTGCCCTAACATGCTGCTGCATTAGCCCTCTGGATAGCTGTAATATTTCTAATTGCAAGCATCTCTGTGTCATTAGCAAATATAAGTCCTGACTCAAACTCTTATGACTCAGCTCTATAGCATGATTAAGATTTGAAAGAAGGGTGATGGACTCCTAAATTCCTTGTAGCTTTCTATTTACATAATGTGGTGGTGCATAACATATCTATAAACAAGATTCTACTAGACACGGCTTGTAGACTCCCTAGGACTGACCTACTCTGATATTAAGTTTGTCACGCCCCAAACCTAGGAAGTCGCGGCCCGCACCTGGTGCCATATTTGACCCGAGCGTACGACTCTATAAGTGTGAACCCTGGAGGGGTAACCCAAAACTTAGGCCGACGAGGCCTACCTGCAAGCAGACAATACCAACCAAAGCCGACAAGGTCGTACACTAAAATCACCTGAAGATAATATCTAACTCACCTGAAGGGCAAGCAAACCTAAATATATATACATAATTATGCAGGCCGACGAGGCCTCCATGAATCTCTACAACCATCAATACCAAAATGAACATGTACACAGGGCCACTGGCCAACAAGGCCACAATACTGACATACAGACCATACAGGACTCATCTACAAGCCTCTAGAGATAACAGAACTGTACGATGATTGGGACAGGGCCTCGACCTATCCATCGAACCTTATATACAAAATGCACTCAAAAGTCTAGACCTGGTAACTCCGATGAATGGAGCTTACCGATGCTGATGTCTAGATTTGTCCACTAGGAAGGTCTATCCGGCTGCACATTAAACCTATAGGTATGAAATGCAGAGCCCCTGGAAAAAGGGACGTTAGTACGAAATAATGTACCAAAGTATTGGCAATAGAATGACTGAATGCTTAAACTGAACTAAAGTACATAGTAATTTGGAAGCCAAATAATACTACGAGACATACTCACATATTCTGACTCAACACAATGTAATATACTGATATCATAGCTAGCCGGCCACATATAGGGCTTGGTATATTTCTCACAGACCAGGTGGCCAGGCAACAGTAAACTTTCAGTGACCGTAATGCATGATCTGATAGGGCCTTAAACTGGGCCACATCATTGAGAACTCTCTCACTACTAATGCCCTAACTTGCTGTTGTATTAGCCCTCTTGATAGCTGTAATATTTCTAATTGCAAGCATCTTTGTGTTATTAGAAAACATAAGTCCTAACTCAAACTCTTATGACTTAGCTCTATAGCATGATTAGGATTTGAAAGAAGGGTAAAAGACTCCTAAATTCCTTGTAGCTTTCTGTTTATATAATATGGCGGTGCATAACACATCTATAAACAAGACGCTACTAGACACGGCTTGTACACTCCCTAGGATTGACCTTCTCTGATACTAAGTTTGTCACGCCCCAAACCAAGGGACGCGTAGCCAGCACCCAGTGCCATATTTGGCTCGAGCATACCATTATTTAAATGTGAACCCTAGAGGGGTAACCCGAAACCTAGGCCAATGAGTCCAACTTGTAAGCAGACAATACCAACCAAGGCTGACAAGGTCGTAAGCTGAAATCATCTGAAGATAATATCTAACTCACCTGAAGGGCAAACAAACCTAAACATACATACATAACTATGCAGGCCGACGAGGCCGCCATGAACGTCTACAACCAGCAATACCAAAATGAACATGTACATAGGGTCGCTGGCGGCAAGGCCACAATACTAATATACAGACCATACAAGACTCGTCTACAAGCCTCTAGGGATAACAAAATTGTATGATGATCAGGACAGGGCCTCGACCTACACATCGAACCTTGTATACAAAATGCAGTCAAAAATCTAGATTTGGTAACTTCGAATGAATGGAGCTTACCGATGCTGATGTCTAGATCTGTCCACTAGGAAGGTCTATCCGGCTGCATAATAGAACCAGTAGGCATGAATGCAGTGCCCCTGGAAAAAGGGATGTTAGTACGAAATAATGTACCAAAGTATGTAAGGCAATAGAATAACTGAAAGCTAAAACTGAACTGAAGTACATAGTAATCTGGAAGCCAAAGAATACTACGAGACATACTCACCTGTTCTGACTCAACACTATGTAATATACTGATATCGTAGCTAGCCGGCCACATATAGGGCTTGGTATATTTCTCACTGACCAAGTGGCCAGGCAACAGTAAACTCTCACTGACCGTAAGTCCAGGCAAATATAAACTCTCACTGACCATAAGGCCAGGCAATAGTATCTCACTAACCAAGTGGCCAAGCATCAGTAAACTCTCATTGATCAAGTGGCCAGGCTACAGAAAATATATGTATACGATGTTGTATATCATGTACATAGTTGAATGTATGGAGGTATGTATGTAACTCTCTCTCTCTCTCTCTCTCTTTCTCTCTCTCTCTTTGTCCAATATCATGGGATAACATAAAGAGGATAAGAACCTTCTCAATAAGATACTATGGAAGTATATGGAAAGATGTAAAACCTATGCGACACAAGCTCTATAGTATGCCTTTCTCGTATAGGATTCACCCAACTCGTACTTACTATGGATTCATGCCAATGAAAGAAAAAGGATAGCCATTACATATCTTATCATAACCTGTCCAATAATCACGTTGAACTCATCTCGTCTCACCTTAATCTACAACAACAATAATAATAGTATCGTTAAGCTATGAAAGATACAACTACCGTACAACGAACGACAAACTTATTTCATATTAAAATGCGCAACATCTCCTTTTTTTTCCTTACTTTCCCAAGTCTATAAAAATAATAAGAACACATACAACCTTCATCTACACACCTTCGGCACCACAACACACCCAATAACCCAACAACACCAATCAATCTACACAACAATAAGTGCACAAACGCCACCAACAAAACTATAATTTAACATGAAGAGTGGCAAGCTCAGATTGGAACCAAAGCCAACTCTTTTCCCAACTCTCCCATACTTACAACACCATCAAAAGCGTATAAACATATATATTGAGATGACATTCCATCCTTATATCAATCTTAATAGTAATATCAAATAGTCCAACAAGATAAAGCAACAACATGAACAACTTTTAAGTATTATGTGGCCGCTTCTTCTACTAATTACAAAATCATCAACATACTCAACATATTTAAAAGCAAAAAAATAATAACAACATTATAACCAAGTTATTCCCCATGATTTCATCCATAAAAATCCATATATACCACTCCAAAACAGCCCAACATAAAACAACAACACCTTACACCAATTCAAGTGTTATCTTGTAGTTTTTCATCCAAACAACTTAACCAACATATAAATAAGCTTAAGCACAAGCAAGAGGATATTATACTTACCTCAACCAGTAGAAAAAACCTGTAATCCAAGCTTTACTTAACTCACAACAGCCCTTTATCACACCACAACACCATAAAGGTATTATTCTTTATCTTAGCTAACTTTTGATGTTAGGTTTAGGTAAAACCACCTTGGATTCACCTTGGAACCTCGGAGAACTGTTAGAGAGGTGTTGAGATAGTGTGGGAACTTTCCTTGGTCGAAAATTACCAAAATGAGCCTTCCAACCTCTTTAAAATGTTCAAGGGTCATCCACCGCTTATGTGAGTTGGCTGCCTGCGCAGTCTTGCAGAAATGCGAATATCTCTCTACTCTGATGTCATATCGACAAACAGTTAATGCGTTGTAAAAGACTCATAGATCTTTAATTTGGTAGGTGGATCACCCCATAACTCCAAGTATATTGGGAAAAAAGCTCAGTGACATTAGACCCAAATCTTAGCAAAATTATGAAAGTATCAAGCATTAACTTTTGCCGACTTTTGTTTTACAACGTGTTTGACAATAATATATAACATACGAATATTATATCTGTTATAACCCATATTTGTACGTGTTAGATTACACTGTAAGATAGTCTACCTTGGTTCGAGAAGGGAATTACCTTTGAGACAATAAGAGTTTAGTCCTATTGGTCCTAAACGATGCAAAGGTGTATAAGGGCGGTTAACAAGTATTAGAGGATAAACGAGTTAAGGATGTTGTAACTCGCGTTTTTGGGAAAATCGAGAGGTGTTTAACATTACCAATATGTCATGTTTTAAGGTATTTGAATGATATGATATCCGTTTCATAAGTCTTGAAGTCAAACGAGTTATGAAACAAAAGGCGACAAAAGTTGTCGCAACTTAGGTTCACAATTTTACTTAAATGTTAGGTCAAATGTTTCTGCGATTTTCTCCCAATTTACAAGGAGTTACGGGGTGACCTACCTACCAAATTAAAGGTCTATGAGTCTAATTTCCAATTCTTCAAACCGTTTGTCAATACGATCTCGGAGTATTGAGATAATTGCATTTCCGTAGAACTGCGCAGGCTGGTGGGTGACAAGTAGGTGCATCACCTACTTGCCAAAAGTAAGGGCTAAAAGTTAAAAGCC
>MCJB01005714.1:0-60282 GCA_002018475.1 Nicotiana obtusifolia
AATGAATTCAAAAATTTTGCTGCTCTTAATGGCCTCGTGTTCCGTTTTTCATGCCCCCAAACATCCCAACAAAACGGTAGATCCGAAAGAATGATCCGCCGTTTAAATGACATTATCCGGGCACTCCTTGTTCATGCTCGTCTTCCATCCACCTTTTGGGTAGAAGCACTTCACACTGCCGCCTATCTTCACAATATCCTTCCTACAAAGAGACTGCACTTCCAAACACCTGCATTTGCCCTCTACCTTCGCCATCCAACATATGATCACCTTCGTGTCTTCGGTTGTGCGTGCTATCCCAACATGTCGGCTACCCAAACCAACAAACTCTCCCCTCGATCAACCCGTTGCATCTTCTTAGGATACCCGCCTGATTTTCGTGGCTACCGTTGCTATGACCCTATCTCCGGGCGGGTTCATCTCTCACATCATCTCGTCTTTGACGAACATACGTTCCCATTCAACGAACCTTTATCACCCCCAACTTATACATTCTTAGATGAACCCCTTCCGCATCTTTCCCCATTCTTCCAACCTACATTCACACCCACTCCATCAACCGGCCCAACCGGCACACACACACCTCCACCCAACAATCCTTCATCCATACCATCAACCGACACCACCCAATCCCTCCCACAAACTGCATCCACTGACCCATCCCCCACACCGTTGCATTATTCTTCACCATCCCCATCCACAACCACTACACCCACCAATAATCATCAAATGCAAACCCGTGCCAAAGCCGGGGTTGTCAAACCCAACCCTCACTACAACCTAGCCGCAACCTCCACCATCTCACCAGTACCCACAACCTATGTTAAAGCCCTATCGGACCCTAACTGGCTACGTGCCATGAACGATGAATTTAGTGCCTTGCATGTTAATAATACATGGGAATTAGTTCCAAGACCGATGGATAGACCGGTTATCCGCTCAATGTGGTTGTTCCGTCACAAGTTTAAATCTGATGGCACCTTGGATCGATATAAGGCACGTCTTGTATGCAATGGCAAATCTCAGACTATTGGAATTGATTGCACGGAAACTTTTAGTCCTGTGGTGAAACCAACAACCATTCGTACAGTTTTATCATTGGCGGTATCGAGGTCCTGGCCTATTCACCAACTTGATGTGAAAAATGCTTTCCTAAATGGCGACTTACAGGAAACGGTCTTCATGAATCAACCTCCAGGTTTTGTTCACCCTCAGTTCCCCAACCATGTTTGCCGTCTCCGGAAATCCCTATATGGTTTAAAACAGGCACCAAGAGCGTGGTACTCACGGTTTTCTTTCATTCATCACATCTCTGGGATTTCGAAGCAGCACGTGTGATACATCTCTATTAATTTACAAGAATGGGGAACAACTCGCCTATCTGCTACTATATGTCGATGACATTGTCCTCACGGCTAACCAACCAGCTCTCCTCCACAGTCTTATCTCCCGGCTTTCTAATGAATTCGCCATGACCGATCTAGAGCAGCTCCATCATTTCCTTGGCATCACAGTTACCCGAGACAATCAGTCTCTGTTTCTCGGTCAGTCACAGTATGCCCGGGATATTCTACACCGGGCAAGTATGACGGCTTGTAAGCCCTGCCACACTCCTGTTGATACCAACTCCAAGCTTAGTGCTACTGAAGGGGAATTATTATCAGATGGGTCTCTATACCGCAGCATAGCCGGGGCATTACAGTATCTTACAATTACTAGACCAGACATCTCTTATGCGGTTCAACAGATGCCTTTTCATGCACGCACCAAGAGAGCCACAAACTTGCTTTCATGAAACGGGTCTTGAGATACATTCATGGCACTATAGATCTCGGTCTTCGGATTTCAGCATCTCCTGATCATGCTCTGGTCGCCTACTCTGACGCCGACTGGGGGGGATGCCCGGATACTAGACGTTCTACATCAGGCTATTGCATATTTCTGGGAAACAATCTCATCTCTTGGTCGTCAAAACGACAACCAACCATATCCGGGTCCAGTGCTGAAGCCGAATATAGGGGGGTAGCAAATGCCGTAGCTGAAGCTACATGGATCCGTAATTTGCTTCTTGAGCTTCATGTTTCGGTCCTCAAAGCTACGGTAGTTTATTGTGACAACGTCTCAGCAGTTTATTTGTCAGGCTACCCCGTGCAGCACCAGCGTACCAAACACGTAGAGATGGATATTCACTTTGTTCGCGAGAAAGTTCAGATCGGTCACATTCGAGTTCTTCATGTGCCGTCTTCATCACAGTATGCGGGCATTTTTACTAAAGGACTCCCGAGATACTTATTTGACTCGTTTCGATCCAACTTAAACGTTTCAGCCTACCCACGTTCAAGCTGAGGGGGACTATTAGGAGAATATCTTTTATATTAGGAGAGTATCTTTTATATTAGGAGAATATCTTTTATAATTCCATATCTTCCATTGATTTGATTTAGTCCCTATAATTGTGCCTAAATTAGTGGTCTTTGATTTGTATTCTAGCAATATAAATAGGGATCATGTAAACCATTGAGAATCAATAAAGAAGATCATATTCCTTCAGTGGTCTTTCTCAAATCCTGCATGAACGTGAAATGCTTTGTGCATCAGACTGCTCTTTTATTATAACCGTACATAGTGTTCGGATGAACTTATGCACAAAGTAATTTGCGGAATACTCATTGTCTTTCACCAGTATATATCGAATAACTCTATCGGTTAAGATAAAAAAAATAGAAAGAAATCAACTAATATTTTCATTTCAACTAGCATTTGCTTCAATTTTAGACTTTTAAAGTAGATATTTTTACCTTCCTATACTATATATGAAACTTTATTATCCTCCATAGTCAAGTTTTAACTGAATTATATAGCCATATACAATTTACCAATTGTATACAAATTAATTTTAAATGAGTATCCCTTTTTATTAGGAATTGAAAAGGAATCGGTTATTTCCCATCCTTGTTCCCTCTCTCTTGCGCGCGCGCTCCCCCTCTCTCTCTCTCTCTCTCTCTCTCTCTCTCTATTTCTCCTTCTCTGTTTTCCCCAAATTTTCTTCCTTTGATGTTCTCTACTTTTTACCCTTTTATATTGTACATAGTTTTAATGGAATTCATCAATGGATTTCAATCGTTTTACTATAGAGTTTTAACTTAGCAATTTTCTTTAATGTTGCACAATTGGTGTTCAAATTAATATTCTCAGTAAATAAATTTTGAAGATGTTTGACTCTCCACCATTGACAGCAATTAAAAAGTTTTGAAGCTTTGAATTCGAATTTGGATTTTCAAAAACCATTTATTGTTTGGATTAGGTGTTATTGCAAACAATTAGAAATATCGTTTGGAGTTTATATCTCAATTTTGAGGGTGTTTGATAAAGATTAGATTTGATTTTGGCTGAATTTTAGATTGAAACTAGAAGAACACATGATATACAATATGCTTACGAAATTGTATTAAAACTATATTATAATTGTATGTAAATTGTATTTAAGTTGTATTCTGTTGTAGTTATATATTTTTTTGTTTGAATATTGTGTGAAAGTTGAAAATAGTTATATAATATATGAATCATTGTATGAAATTTGTATTTAAGTTATAAATACTATCTTTTTACATAAAGTTGTTGATATGTATCAAAATCATATTAAGAGAAGAAGTTTTGATTGAAATTTTCAAGAGGAATAAAAACACACCACATACAAAATATATACAAATCTATTACAAAATACATATAGGAGACATATTGTATAAAATTTGTATGAAAATTATATTTAAATTGTATGATGTTGTAGTTATATTTAACTAAAAATGATGTATGAAAGTTGTAGATAAGTTATAATAAATTCTACACTACATAATTAGTTGTACAAAATTTATCTTTAGTTTATATGTTATAGATATATAAAATTTGTATCAAATTTGAATATTCCAGCATTTTAACTTGTCTGATTTAGAAGTTGTCTATCGTCAATGTCTTTATTGTTTTGATCTGGCGCTGAGGGATAGACACAAATTGTTGGTCAATCGGCGTTGAATCCAGAATAACACTTCTTGATAGATGCCACTCTATCGGATTGTTTCCTATATGTGAATATAATAAAGTTATGAATAGAATGAACCGTTAAATTCAAATAATGGAGTTCCGAATATAATTTATGTACAACTTTTGAAATAAAGATAGAGGTACTTGATAAGTTAATAATTTGTGTTAGCTTAGCATTCCAGTTTGGGGCTTCCGGGATATACATTCTTCATCCTCCACAATATATCTCCCTCCTCATTGGAGAGACGTGATATATATCTTCATAAGAAATAACTGTGGAGAACACGTATGAAACTATACAAATAATCCCCATCCAACTCTTAAAGTAATGAAATCATAAAATTAATTTAAAGTGCGAATATAACGGACGTTGAATCCAAATTGTTGGCATCACGTCTGGTAATTAGATTATTTATGCATTGACTCCCTCAAACTATTGTATATGGAGAGAGGTAACAGAGAATAAGAAAAGAGGAGATGAGAGAAAAAAGAAAAAGGGTGTAACTGAACCCCCTAATTTAAGGCACTAATAATGAATTTGTATATGGAGAAAGACATCAGTGAATAGGGAAAGAGGAGAGGAGAGAAAAAAGGAAAAAAGTGTAATTGAATCTCTTAATTTAAGACACTAATAATAAATTATATATAATCATAAGTAATTTTTTAGGGCGGGTAATATACAGATATAGAATAATTTTAGTAAATAAGTTTCAAATATTATATATGTTTGAAATTTTTCTTTTAAAGTATGAATTGTGATTGTGGGCCCAAAAGTTGGAATGAAGAGCCCAAATCAAACTCATCTTTCCCAGATTCATTGGAACCTGCTTTTCTTGCTCTTTATCTTCCAGCTCAGATTTAGCTCATGCAGCCACTAAAGTTTCAAAACATATCTTCTTCCATCTATTACACACTCAAAAAAGATGCTATTTAAACGTTAAAAAACATGACTTTTCGAATTAAGTTAATAGTAAGTATTACAAGTTCAAATTTTAAGGAGAATTAAAGTCATGGTAATCTAATTGAACTTTTACACTCTTTAAATTATTGATTTTTTTCGTTTTACTATGTTTGATACTTTTTCTGCCTATTTAAAAAGATTGTCATCTTTCTTTATTTAAAAATTAAAAAAAAAAGAAAAAAGAATTCTAATATGATATTTTGCATCCGATTCAATTTCGAAAAAATAATACTATATAGTGGCTCTAAAAATAATATTATATATATATATATATATATATATATATATATATATATATATATTTTACATTCTATATATTTATATAAGAATTATATAAATTTTATATAGTTTTTCGGCTATAAAACCTAAATAATTTCTGACACATATTAAAAGTGATGATACCCCATTCTTCTTCGATATTAAACTCTACGTAACTAGTGCATCGTTAGTATAATTTATGCGAGATTTTATAATTATGCATAATTAGTTCGTGAACGTCCAAAAACTCGTAAAATTTTCTTTCTCCTTTTTCTTCCTTTTGGATAAATTTTATATCTAGCTACACACAAGTCACACTATAGAACAAATGTGGAAGAATGATGGAGTAATAAAATGACACACGCGTCGACAGGCAAACCAAACAAAAAAGAGTATTTTGTTAAAAATGAAATCGATATATTTTTTTTGTGACAGATTAAAAAGAGGAAGAGTTCCATCTAAAACGGAACAATGAGAGTATTAAGTTGTATTGAGATTATTGTTCTTAATTCTTTCCCAAATGAACTTTTTCATTTTTGTTAAATTTCATATTTAGTTACACAACAATAATAACATTCTAAGTATAATTTCACAAGTGGAATTTAAAAAGGATAGTGTGTACATAGTCTCATTCTTACCTTGTGCAGGTGGAGAGATTGTTTTAAATAAACTCTCGGCTTAAAACAAGCATGCACAATCAATCACAACAAAATAGAAAAAGAAACGAAATAGTAAAAAAGTCAAACAAATAATAACACCAACAAGATAATAAAAATAACCGAACAAAAACAACCAAATAGTAATAAAATCTAAATATATGAAAATACGAAAATAACGCTACTATAGTTAAATGAAAGGAAAGACATTCATACTAGTCCCACAAGTTAAAAAAAAAAAAAAAAAAAAAGCAAATGGGAGTAATAATAAATATAATACCATTGTACTTATCCTTAATAATCCACATAATCAAGTAAGTACTGCCTTATAAGTGTAGAAAAAATCAGAGGAGCAACTATAAAGACGAAAGAAGCGGAACAACCAAAGCCAATTCACATGTTTACAATTTCAGGCAAGTCAAACAAAGAAACCACCAAATTTGCCTGAAGAATCTTTCTCTTTAATTTGAAAAATCTTGCTTTTCTTTTTTTCCCTTCATTTTCTCTTTCCTTTTTCTTCTTCTTAGCCACTTGTTAAAAATTATGCATGCATGTAATTAAATGTGCTTTTTATGTTGTCTCATTTTAAAACGTTACAAGTGTTTGATGATATTGCCTTACATGTGATATGTAGTACTCCTTCTGTTTGTTTTAACTGAATTTGTATCACTGCATAAAGTCCAAAAGTTGGTATGTTAGTACATTTTTTCATCTTTTTCTGATTGATGGGGTGGTGGGGTTTGGTTTGTTGTGAAAAAGATAAAAGAATTTCAGTAAATTCCAAATTTTGATTCTTGGATTTTGTTTATAATTATTCGTATATTTGTGTACTAGTGTTATTTCTCTTGAATTTGTGGCTGAGAAAGTACCCCTTGAGCTGGGAAGTGTTGAGGTTCTTTTTCCTACTGATGGCAAGTGATTGATTTTTTTAAAATTTTTTTTTGTGGTTGTGGATGATTTTCCTTGAAGGAGGGAATGCTACTTTTTATATTGATTTGATATTTTTTTGTTGAGGAATTTGATTCAGATTTTTGTTTTCTGTTTATTAACTGGTGGAATTTGGTTTGCAGTTGAGTGAATTGTCTCTTTTGTAGCATTTTTGATCAACAAGGAAACAGAGTAATTGGATCAGTGTTTGTGACTTTGTTCTGCTATTTGAAGAACAGAAAAGGAGAAGCTTAAACAGTATGGCTTTTTTCATACCTCTTTTCTCTTTATCATTTATGTTTCTCTTAAACTGTATAATGTTCTATGAGTCCAAAAAAAAAGGCAGCCGTGCACTAAGCTCCTGCCATGCGGGTTCTAGGGAAGGGCTGGATCTTAAAGGTGTACGCAGTCTTACCCTGCATTTCTGCTAGAGGCTGTTTCCACGGCTCGAACCCGACTTCCTGGTCATATGGCAGCAATCTTACCCGTTACGCCAAGGCTCCCCTTCGTTCTACGAGTCCATTTTGGAGTATAATTTAGATTTATCTTGCTAATTTATAAGAAGAAGGTTGCATTATTCACACCAACATAGCTGATACTACCTAGTTATCTGAACAATGTTTTCCTTTCTATTTAACAAGTACTTAAAGAATATCAGGGGGTGTGATTCTACATTATTAAAGATGGTATGAGCATTTACAGTTTAGCTAAATTTTAGATGATTTTAGCTAATGTATTAGATTAAGCGGTGTGATTCTCCCTTTTCTTCTATGTTTAGCATACACTCCAATTTAGATAAGCGTGTTGCTCGGACTCTCCAAAAATGTCTCCTCGGATCCTCTAAAAATAGTGCATTTTTGGAGGATCGCACACGGTTGCGACGATGTTTTGGGAGAATCCGCACAGCATAGCCCATAGGTTTGCTTCCTAGAAGCTTCCTGAAATTCTAGGTAAGAATCTTTTTCTTCGGGTTTTGATGGTATGCTGCTGAAAGTGTTGCTTGAAATTTCTACTTCTATTTTCGTACATGTGCATGCTAAAGCGAGACGAATGGATTCGTCAAGAATGGAACTGGTTAGTTATATGGGGCATATAAATGTATTTCTGTTTTCTAGGTCAGGGAAAATGGTGATGAGAACCGTGGATCTTCGCTCAGACACAGTCACTAAACCAACTGAAGCCATGCGGAACGCGATGGCCAATGCTGAAGTGGATGACGATGTATTGGGTTATGATCCAACTGCCCAACGCCTTGAAGCCGAGATCGCAAAGATAATGGGCAAAGAAGCAGGGCTATTTGTTCCTTCAGGCACTATGGGCAACCTTATCAGTGTGCTGACTCATTGCCAAATTAGAGGCAGTGAAATTATTCTTGGTGATTATTCGCATATCCATATTTATGAAAATGGAGGCATTGCCACTCTCGGAGGTGTTCATCCGAGGACAGTGAAGAACAATGAAGATGGAACAATGGATCTCGATCTAATTGAAGCTGCAATTCGAGATCCTAGATTTGAGATATGTTACCCGACCACTAGGCTGATCTGCTTGGAGAATTCACATGCACAGTAAGAATATTCTCTCACCATATAACTGTTTGTACAGCTACCCTCAAATTGGTGCATTATCTGGTTATAGGGTAGCCTCGTGCACAAGGCATCCCGTGTTCACATAGGGTCCGGGGAAAGGCCGCACCCCAAAAGGGTGTGTTGTAGACATCCTAACCTAATGCAAGCATTAATGGCTGCTTCCACGGTTCGAACCCGTGACCTATAGGTCACACAGAGACATCTTTACCATTGCACCAGGGCTTGAACCCGTGACCTATAGGTGCATTATCTGGTTATGCTATCAGATTTTGCTAGTTTTTGTTAGAGGTGTATATATCTAGTATATTGGACCCTACCATAACAACTAAGCCTCAATTCCAAGCAAGTTCGGGTCAGCTATATGATCCTTACTATTCATGCCACTTCATTGAAACCTATCTTATTCCAATATTATAAAAAAAAATTAGTTTCTCTAGCATTAGAAGTTCTCTACATTTTCTATTGGCATATGAATCTCTAACAAGATAAAAAGACTCCTACCAAATATTGGACGTGAAATAACATACTAACAGGACGAGAACTTAATCTCAACTAATTGGTATCGCCTAGGTGACGTAGGACATGACCAAACCATCTCAAGTAATCTTTTCTACTTGCACACTCTGCCGAATGTGGTCTTTGTGTCATTGGACCACACATAATGACACTTATGAGTTATTTTTGGACTCTTGTCCCCAAAATACTGCATTGTAAAGAAATCATGAACTACTTCCTTCAACTCTTGGACCTTGACTGCAACTATTACACTGTTGTCATTCCATGCTATCCATCGAAGCATGGATATGATAGAAAGAAGGGAGGAGTTAATAACCAGTATTCAATTTCTTAGATATTTCTTATAATTAAATTAAACTCTTTCCTTAATGTAGAATAAATCCTGTGACTTTTCTCGTATTTATATCGTCAATCTAACTGGTGTGGACAAAAGCTATGAAGTTGAGGAAGTTTACAATTTAGCCTGATATTTACGGATTTCTGAATGAATTGACTTTATAGGATAACCTAAGGGATTGTTGTGTTACTGAAGTCGTTTCTAAACGATTCAATAATTCCTCATGGCGTAATATGAGTCAAAAATTTAGTTTGCTCCTCGAGCTCACATACTCGGGTGAATCATGAAAAGCTCCCTAGCTGTCCTTTAGAGGTTGTAGCAAAAATAGCGCACAGCCTTCAATTCAAGGAGTGCTTTTTGTTTTGTACACTCTGCTTCATAGTTTTTGTTTTAAAAAATTCATATATCCGAGGATCAAGTCAGAAAATATAGTTTAGTTGCTTGATTGTCATGCTTTTTTGTTGCTTTAGTCGGTTTGAGTATTGACTCTTCTTTTATAATGCAAGTTCATAACCAACAACATTCTACGAGTGCAGCTCAGGCGGCAGATGCCTTTCTGCAGAGTATACAGACAAAGTCGGAGAGCTAGCAAAGAAGTATGGTCTGAAGCTTCACATTGATGGAGCTCGTATATTCAATGCATCAGTTGTGAGTACACCATCTTCTTCTTGTTACGAGACAATCTTTTGTCCCGAGTCAGTCAATAATTAAGGAGTCGGCTAGATGGATCTTCAAATTAGAGTAATTTTCAGTAATTTCTGAAAAGAATATCCTAATCTAGCTTAATACTATAGGAAACAAGCAGCAGCACCTTTTTGAAATTTTTAAAGAGCTAAATTTTGAACTAGGATATAGAATGCATTTTCTAAAGACTTGGAGTACCATTTTGGTTGGAACATCAACTGATTACATCAATGGATTTTGCGGAGTTTACAACCGAGAGAAACTTAATTTCTTCAATTAGACGTAGGACAAGTTTCCTCAAGGACAGTTATTGAAGTTGAAACAGAAAAGTTATGTATTTTATTTCTGTAGAGTTGTCCATAGCTACTTTTAAGGGAATCTACATTTGTCCTTCTGTAAGCATTATTTTTTATATTCATCGAGATTAACTGGATTAATCTGTCTTGTAGGCACTTGGAGTGCCTGTTCATAGACTTGTACGGGCTGCTGATTCAGTTTCGGTAAAGTGATATTTTAGCCAAAGATCTAGATGACCTTTCTCTTCATTGTCTCTCGTTGTTTCCGGTCCATTGTTTTTAAGTAACGGACTGCTACATTTTATTTATAACATGATATCCTAAAGGAGAAAAAAAGAGATATTCTATGCCTCAAGGCTGTAAGATATGACAAGTTTGTTAGTGTATCGTTTCCTAATTTCTGCTCATTTTAGAGTCTGTGCAGGTATGCTTATCAAAAGGTCTTGGCGCTCCAGTTGGGTCTGTGGTTGTTGGTTCAATGAGCTTCATTGCCAAGGTAAGTATGCTTTTACATAAAGAATTTATCTGTTCCTTGCCAAAGGAAATTGTCGCCTAGCTCGTTGTTTCCTTCGATTTCTAGGCGAAAATTCTGAGGAAGACTCTAGGCGGTGGAATGAGGCAGGTTGGTGTCCTTTGTGCTGCTGCTTTTATCGGTTTCCAAGAGAATCTTGTTAAGCTGGAAGGGGATCACAAAAAGGCTAAGATTTTGGCTGGTAATATTTTCTCCGTTCGATAAGGTTTATTTAACCAACTTTATTCATTTGACTAATGATTCCCTTTGCTCCTCAGAGGAACTTAACAAAATCAAAGGGCTGAAAGTTGATATTGCTGCCGTAGAGACTAACATTGTAAGTTGACTCATCATAAATGATGCCTAACTTTTTTTTTTATTTAAAAAATGATGCTTAGTTTTAACAGCCGATACTTCTTTTGGAAGTATGTATGATTTTAGTCGGATGAATTATTCTTGTCCACTCACAGTTATAGCAGCCTACATTGATCAAAAAGCTAACCCGCTACCCCCTCTCCACAAAGACAACTATCTCACCCTGCTTGTAGTTCAATCGAGTTCAGACTTAACCCCCTAAAAATACATGAATCCAGTGATACAAGACTTTTCATTAGCCAATACTTCTATTCCATTCACAATATTTTGCAATCGGAAAACAACCTTCATAAAGCTAACATCAAATTGACAAGAAGGAAGAAATGGCTCCTGCTGGAAATGTCTTTTCTATGAAATGAATCTATCCTCTAGTAATCCACAAAAACATACGCATATCGCGCGCATTGCCAATTTGATATTTTCGTTTAGCTCCTGGGAGCAAAGGCAAAATTAAGATTCCTTTTTTCTGTTATCAGGTATATTGTGATATACTGAAGAGGTCAATTATTAACGAAATGGAGATGTGCAAGATTTTGGAACAACATGGTTTACTTATACTACCAGAAGGGCCACAGAGGTGCGCTCTCCCCAAGCACGTCTACTTTTTATTTCCTAGATTGTTTGTGTGTGCTAATGAGCTCATTTAGAGTTCACCAACTAGTGAGAAATTTAATAGCATGCATGTTCAAGAGGTACAAACACTTGGATTATTACACCAATAGTTGCAACATATGCTGATACATGTGTACGCCTCTATCTTTTCCCCTCTTGACGACAATCTTTTGTATAATTGTGATGGTTAGATGATACCAATAGCATTAGGTACTCGACTAGTTTTTAGTAGTTACTCGAACTTTCATTTGTTGGTATACTGAAGTACATATTTGTTAAATAAACGTATCTTGATGGTAACTTTCGGAACATGATCCTATAATTTAAAAACCAAGCCCTTGTGAGATTTTCAGCATCTCTTAAGAAAATGTTGGGAACTCCTATTACAGAATCAGATTTGTTATTCATCACCAGATTTCAGAAAATGACGTGCACTATGCGGTGTCTTGCGTTCAGGTAAGAAGTTTTTGAGTTCAAGCATCGACGTTAACTGATGATTAGCCAAATATTCTTCATTTTTCTGTTTGGTTAATATCTGCAGCGAGCTTTGGCAGGAGTGGCCGAAGAAAATGGTGATAGACAGTTTATGACCAGTTACTGACAGGATCGATCCCCGTCTTTAAGAAGATATTCCAATTTCTGTGGCATCAAAACCTTTATCATGTTCATATGTTAGAAGCTCTTCCAAATGCTATATGGAAGGCAAGTTTCATTTGAAAATTTAAACAATCTTTTAGTCTGCATTTCCTGTCCTTTTAGTGATCAAAGACTTGGATATTTTCATATGTTGTGGTTGGAATAGTTTTGAGTACTTATCCTTGATTTAGTAAGAGCTAAATGTGGTTCACATGCTGCTGCAATGCTAATGGACAAACTTCTCCTCCTTCCAAATCTTTATTTTTGCCTATGTATTTATCTTTCAATAACCATTAGTTTGTAGAACTGAACATCTAGTTCACAATTTTTCCTGGGCTTGTGTGAGAATTTTTGAAAGGGAGCCTTGGTGTAACTGGTAGGTCACGGGTTCGAGCCGTGAAAACAGCTGCATATAACAGACCTTTTTGGTTTGGCCTTTTCTTGGATCCCGTGCATAGGGGGAGTTTAGTGTACCAGCTGCGCCTTTTTTGGGTGAGAATTTTCCTATCCATGTCCAACTCAGAGAATAATTTGTAGATGAACCTTGATGTCGGCTCTTCATCACATGGGGCTGTAATATGTTCCTCGGGTTGGGCTATTCCATGGCTTAATTGGTCCAAAAATTCAAGACCAACTCTTGTCAAGGCCATTTATGAACTTATCCTAATTATCTCTTAGAGAAATAAGGATTTAAGCTGCATGAACAGTGTAAAGACTTCTATACTTTCAGAGTAGTTTAATATGTGATAGTAAATTAATTATTCTTTTTAATAAGTTATTAATTAATGTTTATTATGAATTTTTTTTATATGATCACCTTATATATATGATTTGATTGTATAAATAATATTTTTATGTTATCAATGCATAGAACTTAAACTCAAGAAAATTCAATGTCACTTGACGAGGTTTCTACCTAGGGCTGTCAAATTTGGCCCAAGCCCAAATGATCCGTCCAAGATTGGGCTGGTTATTGACCCGCTCATTTATTGAACTTAACCCATTTTAACCCAACTCATCTCAACCCATTTAAAGTTGGATTAATTTTTAGTCCAAATTGATCCATGAGTAACTTTATCAAATATCTTAGAAATAATTATTTTTTTTGTTTGATATGTTATATATGATCATAACAAAAGAAAAAAAAGTCTTATTTAGTAATTATACAATTTATTATAAGAAAATGACATATTAATTAAAGCTTAATAAGAATTTTTTAGCTTATCTTGACCCAATTCATCTTAGTCCAAATAACTTTTCTCATTTTGATCTGTCCAAAATCGATTCAACCCGCTTATTTGGCACCTCTATTTCTACCCAAGTGATAATAAATATTCATTTAGTCCAAAATAATGATTGATTGATAGATAGATAAATTTAAAGCTAATTTGTCTTAGCTGGTTGAAAATAGTTGGTAAGCATCTAAGCGGGGTAAAATATTTTTAGGTGCTGAATTTGATTTTATCAGTAAGTAGTTATATGTTTGAGTAGAAATGTTGAAGCTGATAGTGTGTTTGGTAAAAAAAGTAATAATAAGAAAATTTTCTATTAAAATGATTAGCATATCCTTAAAGTTGTTTATAAAAAACATAATTAGAATTATTTTGCATAAAAAGGACAAATGATGGAAATAGAATAGAGAGATAATCAAAAGCTATGTTTTAGGAAGAGTAATTCGTTACAAAAGATAACAGCAATAAAATCTTAAAAGACTTGGTCAAACAAAAATACTTATCTATCTATATTATATTTAAAAAAAAATGTAGATGCTTAGTTGTTTGCCTTTTTTATTCTTTAAATACATATTTCATTAGACAAAATTATGATTTAATTGTTTATCTAATATTTAAGACTTTAAAATCAACCAAGATTCTGGTTATTAAATCTTTTAAGTAACAAGTCCTAAAGTTAAGTACTTTAAATTCAAATAAGATTTATCTTATATAATTCAATTTCTTTATTTGAAGTATACAACATAATTATATTTCCTCTCATATTATTTTTGCTAATATTTAACATTTCGAGGAATTGCATGTTAGTTTGTTTGACCATTTAACCGTGAATTATTATTTTATATGGCATACTTAACGAACATTAGTTTGAATTCGCTAGTAGCCATGTATTTGCAGATATTCAAGTTCAAGTTTCCTTATTTGAAAAAAAAAAAAAAAGGTTCAAGTATTAGATATAATTTAATAAAAAAAAATTCCAAAAAGGTTTTACACAAGGACAAACCGACCATTTAAATAAATGAAAGAAGAATATTCAAGCATATTTGATCGTACGAAGAATAATTAAATTATATTTTATTGCATATATATTTTTAAAAACAATTGTTAGAAGTAAGTAGTATTATATTATGAATGTTGTGTTAATTAAAGTGTCCGCGAAGGATATGCCTAAGCATATATGTAATATGATTGGATACTAATACAGGAGAACGATTTCATAACAAATTTGAAAACAATTAGCTTATGGAATATGCCTATCTCAAGAGATTTAGATTCAATTTTCATCTAATTAGTCAATCTATAAATATTTAATACCCACCTTATAAATGCGTAAGACAAGATTTATTTTTTAATAAAATTTTTATGTGATTCATAAGGCATGAACAAGATACGCTTACAAGTTTTAGTTTTTTCATAAAATGAGTAAATGTTGATAAATAATTTTTAGTTATTGGTAAATTGAAAGAGTTTTATACCTTTCAATCAAACATTACTCTTATAATTTTTTTTATAAAAAAGCAAGTACTAGAAAACACTGAATGAAGAACCATTACAGCATATCTAAACCCTTAAATACGATTAACATTTATTAAATCAGAACTTACAATTATTTTTTGCTTTTATTTTATAACGCAAATGCATCTTTTGAATTTTATTTACGTTATTTTTAGAAAATTGATTCTTATTAATACGGGATACATGTTCAATGCACGTACACAACTAGTAAGCTATAAATCATAAGTTGATGGTAACTAACAGTTTTTGGCTTATAAGCACTTTGGGTGTTCAAACGCATACATAAGCTAAATAATACGTATAAGTTAGTTTGATCGACTTATAAATTTACCTAAACTTCTGGAGAGGCAAAAATACTTTTTCGTGAAAAAATTGAGGTATTTAACCAAAAGAAAATTATTAATTTTAAATAATACGAAAAAATTAATTTATTCAAGACAAAACTATCCATCTAATTTTATTTATTAAACTACCTCTATTAATTTCAAAAGAGATATCAACTTTATCAGGTTGTTGCCTCTCCTTCTTTACCCTGACTTTTTTTCCACCGTCTTCTAGTTCGTTATTTTCACAAATCTTACCAAAACTCAAACCAAAACAATATATTTATTAAATAAGCTTAACTAAAATCTCTAATAAAATATAGTAACTACAACCATTTTTCTTAGATAATAGTAATATAAAATAATTTTGTGCATGTTTTTTCTTATTAATTTGATTCTTAAAAGTACTTTTTTGAAAAATTGATTAACGTAAATTCCGTTTCTAACATTAACAAAAGCGTTTTCAAATAATTTTGAGGAACATAAACTGCTACAACTCCAAAATACTCTTTCGGAAAAGACTTTTAACTAAGAACACTTATTATAATAAGCTTAATTCTTGAGTTTGGCCAATTAGGCTCTCACCCAAATAAGCAATATTTCAGATAATAACATCCACCTAAGTAGTCATCTTCTCATAACAACTTTAAAGATTAAAAAGAAAAACTAATACACATGGATATATATACAATATAATAAGCTCTAACAAGTACGGGGAATCATATTTAGGACAACATTGTTGAAAATTTGATCTATATACAAGCAAACCCAACCCTTCATCAATGACAAACAGATAAACATATCACCAACATCGGTAAGGGTGGTCGAGGTGGTTGAGCAGGAGCTTCCCAACGGGAAGTTGCAGGCTTAAAATTTTCTGTATGTGTTTTCGGTCGAGCTCGTTCCACGGGGCTTGTTTAGTGCAATTTACCTCTCTGATGTAGTTTGCGAGTTATTGTATTAGAGCGGGATTCACATAGAGCGCATCCGAAGAATGGCGGCTGCGAGTTCCTTAGGTTTTTAAAAAAAAAAAGGTTTTCACAACGGTTGTATTGGGATAGATAAGATCCCTTCATCATATGTTTCGAATTTGAGTAATAGAAATTAAAAAATTCTTGATAAAAAATAATTTTTCTTTTAGCGAACATTACACGGTATAAATATGAATTAATCGAGGGCCAATACGAATACTTGACACTGAGTGGGGAAAAAAAGAAGATGAAAATGTACACAAACTTTTGCACCGTGTTTAATCAAAGTAAAACAGCAAAACAAAAATATTATTAGATTAAAACGCCATCGTACAATACAAAATAAAATAGAATCATTCAATTATTTTAACTATTTGACGTCACCATTAAACATGTTTTTGGAATCACCATGTCTCCCAAATTATTGGATTACACCTAATTTCTTTCTTCTTTCAAGAAAGAAAATCATTCCATAATTCTAAATATTTAACATAACTATTACTAACTAGGTTTGACCATTGCGTTCTCAAAAATATTCTTTTGATTGGTTTCTACCAAAGTTCATAACTTTGAGCGTTTGTAGCAGTTGAAGTTTTTTTTTTTTTTTTTTTTTTTTTTTTTTTTTTTTTTTTAAATCTATGAAACTTCTGGACATTATTTCTTAATGGAATAAATGAATGATTTTCTTACCTTATGAATTAGATTTTTAAACGACTAGCTATGGTATAGAATAGATGCAGATTCTACAAAAACTAATATCTGAATAGGTAGAGAAAGCACAACAAATCTTGAGAATTTTTTCTTCATAAGAAAATTAAATCGAAATTATTTTCCGATCAACTATTCATTCAGTCAAGTGCAAAAATAAGTAAATAGTAGAACCACGCAATGCAAGTACTAGTGTGCTTCCTGCTCGTGAACAAAGAAATTGAGCGATACGACGCAATTTATATTTATTATTTACAGCATGGAAACTATATATATTTTAAGAAGAGAAATATATAAACTATTTTTCATATATAACCATTTTATATAGAGAGAAAGAGTACAAGGAAATGCTATATATTATGACTTCGATTCTTGTAACATGTGACCTGAGATTTTTTTAACTTTGAACTATAATTAACTGTAACTAGATACTAATTAAACCACCACTTTACTTACAGATTAAAAAAATATCATTACTCTGAAAAAAGGTGTAAACACAATAGATAAAATGTCTCCATTTCTAATTGGTGGGATGGAATTTCCAGAATATATATGATTGAATTCATGATTATTTTTGCAAAACTGGAAGTGTTTTTTTTTAATATTTAAAATTTACTTATGTTGGAGAGTTTTAAGATCTTTGATCAAGTTTTTGAAAATAATAAGTGATTCTGAATACAGTAGCATGCAGAAGCTATGTTTCAGCGAGAAATTTAGTAGCTTCTCCTTGGAAGCATAAAAGAGAAACAAAAAAATTATTATATTATCAAATTGACCACCTTTTCATCAAAAAATTATGAAAAATTATACAGTGTACACTACAAGAAAATCTAAAATTACATGGAGATTTTATCTGTGAATTTTTTCTGCCGATAATTCCTGCAAATTTTCATGTGAAATTCTTATAATTCCTAGATTCTGGAATATTTATTTGCCAATTTGATTTCCCTAGGTACATCCGCAAATAAATTTGGCTCTATTGTTTTTGAATTTAAATATATGTATAAAATAATAAAATAAAATATTTTATTATAAAAAACAAAATTAGAAACAAACTATCCATTCAAATTGGAGAGTAGTTTGAAGTTGAAGTTTTTAAATTATTTTAAATAAAAAACTAAAATTAGAAGAAGTAAAAAACTGCCAATTCAAAATTTCTTTGTTTTTTTAATAACTATTTTATTTTTAAAAATAAAAAACTTAATTATTTAAAATATATTATTGAGAATAATAGAATAAAATATAAAATAACATACAAAAGTTTAAATAAAGTAATATGCTAATAATTCTATTAGCAATACAATAATACTAAATATTGGATAATATACTAAAGATAAATACTAGTGATTTTATTCATTTAAACTCAGATAATATTATTGAGACAATAGTATAAAATTTAAAAATAATAAAATAATAATATATATATCTTCTATTATGTCATGAAAAGAAAGTAATAGACAAAAATATTAAATAAAGTAATACGCTAATAAAAGTTTTTATTAACAATGCAATAATACTAGATATTGGATAATAAAATTAAAAAATATAGAACAAAACAGTTAATGATTATACAAGTCTCTTTAATTTAATAGAGATTATATTCATTAAAATTCAGATAATATTATTGAGAATAATAGAATACAATTTAAAATAAAAAAGAAAATTGCATGCAAAAATATTAAACAAAGTAATATGCTAACAAAAATCTATTAACAATGTAAAAATACCAAATATTGGATAGTACAATAAACAAAAATATAGATCAAAAAAGTTATTTAATGACTATACAAGTCTCTTTAATTTAATAGATTTTATTCGTTAAAATTCAGACAATATTATTTAGAACATTAGAATAAAATTTAAAATAAAAAATATTTCAAAAAGTAATACAAAAGAAGTAGTAAATAATAATATTAAATAAAATAATATGCTAATAAAATTTTTATTAACAATGCAATTATATTAAATATTAGATAATATAATAAAGAAAAATACATAAACAAGATTTATTCGATAATTATAAACGTTCCTTTAATTTAATAGATATTTTATTCATTAAAATTCAGATAATATTATTGACAACAATATAATAAAATTAAAATCTAAAAATATTTCAAGATTATAAAATATATATCTTCTCTTATATTACAAAAAGAAAGCGAGCAAACAAAAATATTAAATAAAGTAATATGCTAATAAAATTTTTTATTAACAATATAAAAATACTAAATATTGGATAATGAAATAAATAAAAATATAGAATAAGAAAGTTATTCGATGATTATATAAGTCTCTTTCATTTAATAGAGATTTTATTCGATATGTATCATATTAACAAATAATGTGACAATTAAAAATTATTAAAATAATATAATATAATATGTTTAAACAAGTTCAATCACAATTTAATTTAATTAATATTTTTTTAGTAATGGCGCGGTATATAACTACTAATTAAAATGGTAAGAGAATATTAAGTGGGTGCGGCAGTCAGAATCTAAATTTAATATCTCAGGCCAAAACCCTATTTCCCCCCATTTATGCCCTATCTCCTAATTTCCCGTCTCTGTCTCTCCCTGTCTCTGGATATCTTTTTTCTTCTTTGATTTCTCTTCTACTTCACCTGTGAGGCGGATTGTTCTTCGAGTTCTCTTCTACTCCATGTGTGCTGCTGACAGAGGCAAACGGCTGAAGGAGGAAAAAGGCTGACAGACGCAAACGGCTGAAATCTTACGGTAAGAAAAGAAAAGAAGTAATTAGTTTTGTTTGCTGGTCACATTATTTTTAACTTGTTGCCGATTGAAAGCTTATATGCGTATTTTTCATGTATGTATTCCATATATGAACTTTATTCATAGGACCGATCGACTTTTTGTGGTGCTCTGCTAAAGAAATCTGCCTTTGTTAATTTCGTTACTCTCATTAATTTCGTTATAGTTCACAATATGACAAACTGAGATAAAAATGTAAATTTTGAACTTGACAAGGAGTAAATAAGGAGGGGACTTTGGTTCGACAGTAAAGGTAGTACGATGATATGTGTTTAGGTGCACATCACGGGTTCAATTCTTGCTGGTGAATCAAGTTAGGTATTTAAGTTGAGAAGGATAGAGGGACAGACCCATTATCCACCAAGTTTCGAGGTTGAAATACAATAAAATTCTCGGTTATCAAAAAAACTAAGATTGGCCTAAGTTGTGATTTTCTTTTGCATTATGAATTTAGAAAGTAATGAACACCAGAGTCTTGTGAAAGATAAATCAGATCCAACTCACCTTCCTTTTAGGGGTTGATTTTGGTTGATTATTTCAATAGTTTATAAGGTTTAGGAGTAGTTTCCTCCATGCAAGATCTGTTGTTTGCCTCATATGGTGGTTGGTTCGGGTCACTAAGATTATGCTTTTCAGGAAAAATTCAGGTCAACCATAGCTTTGATCACAAGGTAGGTATAACAGAGTTCTTTTGCAATTGGATTAGTTTTTTGACGGACAATGGTGCATGTCATGCATGAGGGGTGACCTATCTGTGTATGAATTTTCTTCATTAATTACTTAAAAAGCAGCTCAGCATACCTGAGACCTAATATTGATATTTCTGCTGTTTTATGCAGGGTAATTCAAGTTTAAATTGCAGTGTTCCTCTTTCAGCGTTATGCGTTCGAGACTTTTAGTGAAACGGGCCTCCAACTTCCTTCAACAAGTGGAAGTATAATATTATTTTAATCATCATGTAAGAATTATGTAAACTGAGGTAGCTTCCACTTGTTGCCCTAGTGATATCCTTGCTTTGTCTTCATTGTCTCCAACTTCCCCCATCAAGATCTCCAAACAGCCCAACATGCTTTTTTATATTTAAATTTTTGTTAAAGCGAATCCACATGTTAAAGCCAAATCAAGATTTTTTGGAGCTCATCTTTACATTCACCTCTATCTATAGGTCACTTCTCATGATCTTCTTATTATATACTTTAGGTAGATGATGCTATTTCGTCTTCTGTTTGTTTACCGTTATGATTTCTCACCAATTATTTTGTATTTACCCTTTAGCCGATCCATAAATGGTTTGAAATGTTGTCTTCTCCTTTTCTAATCCCTGGCAATTATTGTATCGGGTTCTTTCAAAATTTAAATGCATGTAGATACCGTATTTTAAAAAAAATAAAATTAAAATGCATGTAGATTATGTGGTCCAATTGGAGGCAGCTAGGCTTATTATCTTTGCACAATTGATTTCCTTCTCAAAGTTGATTATCTGTTGCTAGTTTGATTGTAAACAATAGGCCGCCTAAGTAACATACCTTACTAAATGTTCAGAATATTTTAGAAGATGGAGATAGTTGAGTCCATTCTGGACCTTCCCGTGCAAGATCCACCTGGTGAAGACTTCTCAGCATCTGATTTGAGTTGGACCAAGGTCGGAAATGTAGAACGTTATGATGATGTTGCCCTTATTCTTTATGATCGAGTTGATGCATTTATCATTGGAGAGTGTTGTAACGTGGAATTCCCAACAAGGTTTCACATTGAGAGGGGAAGGAAAAGAAGCAGAGGCAGCTTAAAGGAGTATAAGCATGATGACTATTTGGAGTACAGGCTGTAAGTGCTTCAACAATTTCAGGATATATCATTTGCTATCTTCTACTCTTTTTTTTTTTTTTAAATGAATAATGTGGAGGGTCTACTAGTTTTAACAGTAAACTATGTGTTCATGAGAACATTTTGTTATTTGATCATTTGGTGGATTAACTTAGGTATGAACTTTCTGAACTAATGGACCTCAAGATGGAGTTCTTTGTAAATATTTGACTCTTGGAGGAGAGCACAGGGAGAATCAAGGACGTAGAACTTTCCTGTATTTGGACAGAACAAAAAATGAACTTAAATGGCCAACTATGTGGATTTTGCTTAATTTAAACGCGACTCATGATGGAGGATGAAGCAATGTTCAGTCTTTCTAAGTAATTTTTGAGTGTATTAGTAAATTTAAGCTTCTTAAATTTTACTTTATATAACAAAGTTTTATGTCCAATTTATTTTGCTAAATTCTCAATGTCTTGTAATTAGTTTAAAGGTCATATCATAATCCTGTATCAGTCATTCATGTATTTAGACATCGTTGGGTTTGAAGCTTAATAACCTTGTCTATGTCTAATCAAAGATTGCTCAAAAAGCTGTCAACTTTTTTGTGGATGTATGGTGTGATTAACCTTTACCAAGGGTAAAGCGTTCTCTCTCATTCCTCCACTCATCTTTCTTCTCACCTCCACCTCCACATCTAGAGGAAACTGGATTAAATTCCTCCATGTGATGATCTTAGGCCTTAGATATAGACTCCTTGAGGTTTACAGGGATTCTAGATGATATGATCTCATCCTTGAGGTTTCTTGATTAAAAAAATAAGAAAAATATTGTCTACTCTGAAGTAAATCGCAATTTCGTGACTTCTATGGAGCTAAGAAAGGAGCTGCATTAGCTCAATTTAGCATACCATCACTTGCTTAACCAGTTTGTTTTTAACTGTATAAAATGGAAATAGGTAATGACTGGAAAGGCTTCTGCAATTTACTCAGAATCCTAAATTTCTCCCAACCTTTTCCAAACCTTTGATATCGCTATTCTTTTTATCTTTTTTAGCAGATTTGAGCTCTCCTTTTTTTCCCGTTTTTATAAGGGAGCTCTTCAGTTCTTCTACAACCTCAAGTATGGGTCGCTTCTCTTTCTTTACTTGTTTATGGCTTCCTGAGCATTACTACCATTATGGTAAGGAAGAGAATAAATTAAGATTCCTCGGTCGCCACTATATTCCCTGGAATACTTTCGTCCGGATATGTTACCAACACTTCGACTTCTAAAGTCAAGCTAGATTTGATCAAAGTCATCTTAGGACTAAATTTTGGTGGCAAAAAACATAGTACATAACATGTACATAAGAAGGTTTCTAACTTTCAAGTAATACGTAAAAATAAAAGTATATCGGCCATCCTTTTTAGTGAAATCCAATTTGACTTTTTATGGACAAAAATCATGGGACTAAGGGAGTAACAACTAGTTGTAGCTGTTTGAAAAGTCATGAACTTTAGATAATAGTAAGGGTCGACTCTTATTACAGACTATTGCAGAATAGAGCCTAGAGGGCGTCTTTGATAACTCTTGGTATAATACGAATCAGTGTTGTTAAAGGCTCCGTTAAAGCACAGTTAAGCCCTGAAGCTCAGTGAACGTAGGTTGTGCACTTTGCCTCTCTTAATTAGCGCTTTAGTGTAGACGTCAAGGTGCTAAGGCATGTGCACCTTTACCGATAGATTCTGTCTTTAAGGGCACAACATCATATATATAGCTTAATTATCGTTTCCGTTCTTTTGTCCAAATAATTATTCTTGGTGTTTATAGTTACATTTTCTTGCATTACATTTCTATTTTTTATTTTTACTATATTTGTGCTTTTCTTAGCTCCAACGCACTTTGGTGCTTTTTGCTTTTGACTACACTGATATAAATTTGTAAGGTAAAATTGTTTACAAGTTTCTCCTTCGTATGGACATGCTGTTATTTCAGGTATTGGTGTTCCTTCGGCCCTGAAAATTATGGAGAAGGTGGCGATATTTTACCTAGCCGACGATATCGGCTTAACACTCGAAACCGAGCTGCTAGACCCCAGTCCATGAGAGGCTGCACTTGCCATTTCATAGTGAAGCGCTTGTATACCCGTCCATCTCTTGCACTTATTATATATAACAACAGGCGTCATGTTAACAAGTCCGGTTCTTTATGCCATGGGCCGCTTGATAGAGATGCTATTGGCCCTGGTGCAAAAAAGATTCCATATGTTTGCAATGAGGTTCAACAACAAACTATGTCTATGATCTATCTTGGCATTCCTGAGAAGAATGTTTTGGAAAAACATATTGAGGGTATTCAACGTTATTGTGGTTCTGATGCGAAAGTGAATAGCCTTGCTGCTCAGTATGTCCACAAACTTGGCATGATTATCAAAAGATCTACTCATGAATTGGATCTAGACGATCAAGCTAGCATAAGATTGTGGGTCGAGCGGAATAAGAAATCTATTTTCTTTTATCAGGATACATCGGAAAAGGATCCATTCATCTTAGGTATCCAAACTGACTGGCAGTTACAACAAATGATTCGTTTTGGACATCGTAGTCTAATAGCAGTTGATTCAACATTTGGTATAAAGAAACTAAAGGTAATGAAGCATGGTGTCTCTTCCTTTTAACCTTGACAACATCTCACATAGTGTTAATTTCTTAATCTACGTAAATTTGCAGTATCCTTTGTGCACACTTCTTGTGTTTGATTCAAGACAGCATGCCCTTCCTGTTGCTTGGGTCGTCACCCGCACAATTGCCAAGCCTGACGTGAGTAAATGGATGAAAGCTCTTCATGATCGTGTCCGTGCTGTCGATCCAACATGGAAGGTCAATGGTTTCCTGATCGACGATGCTGCAGCAGAAATTGACCCCATAAGGCAAATTTCTTGTGGTCTACTATTTCTCTATGTCAAGTTCATCACATTGTTCTATAACAGATTTACTTGATCTTGATGTCTTTTCAGGGAGATATTTTCATGTCCGGTTCTATTTTCACTTTGGCGTATTCGTAGATCGTGGTTGAGAAATATCATCAAGAAATGTAGTAATGTTGAAGTTCAAAGAGAGATATTTAAGCGTCTAGGTGACACAGTGTACAGCATTTGGGATGGAAGTGATCCTTTTGTTGCTTTAGAAGAACTTTCTCAAGATTTTGTTGATCAAACGGCCTTCTTGCAATATTTCAAAGCCACTTGGGTGCCTAAATTTGGTTAGATCATCCCTCCGGTTTGTTATCTGGTTTTTTCACCTTGCAAAAAATTCTGTTTCAAGGAAAGAAGAAAAAGAACATCTAAGCTATCAAACACAAAATAAATAAATTAGATCGAATCAATATAACGTTACTATATTTAAAGTATTTTTTCGGAATCTTTTCTATCTTTTTCCTGTATTTCCCTTGTAATATTTGTTTTCATAATACAGAAATGTGGCTTACTACAACGAGAACGTTACCTCTTGCGAGCCAGGAAGCATCTGGTGCAATAGAAGCATATCATGTCAAGCTGAAAGTCAGACTATATGACGATTCACATCTTGGGGCACTCCAGAGAGTTGATTGGTTAGTTCACAAATTGACGACTGAGTTACACTCCAGCTACTGGCTTGACCGATATGCAGATGAGAGTGATTCTTTCCAAAATGTGAAGGAGGAGTATATTGCCACCACATCCTGGCATCGAGCTCTGCAAATTCCTGATGATGCTGTGACCTTGGATAACAAGGATAACTCCTTCGCAAAAGTTTTGAGCCAGAAAGACAGCAGTAAAACACACCTAGTTCGGAATCCTGGATCAGAATTTGCCCATTGTGATTGTGAATGGTCAATGCAAGGAAATATGTGCAAGCATATTATTAAAGTCAATATGATATGTGGGAATCTTCAATCATGTCGACCTTCTATGTCATTTCAATCATTTAATGAGGTTCTAGTGAGTCTAACGAAAAAACCAGTGGATGATTCAATGGCACTGGATCTGTCAACAGCATGGACACACCAGATGCTTGATCAAATTCGGAAGCTAGTTGAGCTAAACCAGTCTCATGATATTGGCACCATAGTAAATAATATGCCTTTGAGATGGGTCGCTAAAAAGGGAAGAACATCTGTTGGCAGACCATCAGCTATTGCTCTCCCCTCCAGCACCAACAACAGTTTAATTTGTTCAACTGCTAAAAAGAATCGAAAGAGGAAGAGATTATCAAGATTACGATGATCTCTTGTGGAGGACAGAAATATCTCCACTTGGTGCTGTTCTTGTTCCACCATGCAACTATCGGCCCTAGCTGCTTTATTTGGTAATGGCTATTCTGCCCTTTATGTTCCCATTCATGACTGGGGGCTTGATTTTGGTTTTATTATAACCAGCATGATGTTGCGACCATCTGTTGACTCGATGGATGCCAATATTATCCAACATATCAAACTTCTGACTCAACTTTAAAGAATTTAGAACTCTGATATGTTGGAAGAATTCAATTGAATAAGGAATTATGAAGTACTGATTACTTGTTTGGCATGATATTTTTCAAAAGGAGTCTATCCTTTAGTCCTCAAAATTTTACTTTTCATTAAATGGTATGGTTTGTGTATTAAGTGAAAGATTCTATATTCTCACATCCCGTCTCCTTTTATATAATAGTAACAGTTTTATCAGTTAAAGGAATCTGAAAGAAAAATAGCCCCTGATTTTTTTTGCATTTTTTCTGATTTATGAAAAAAATTGTTGAATGAGTAGTTAATCAGCAGCTATCATGTCCTTTTATTTTTGATACTTCCAACTGCTTGTTGCTATTAGTTCGTGTTCTACGCTTTCCATTCACCGTTTGCTGTTATTGAAGCCAATCCTGTGTTCTTGATATCAGAATCTATCTTATTTTTCATTATTTGTGTAGGCTAACCAGACGGAAAGAAATACTTGGTTGATATAGTATGTTCAAAGGCAGCTCTCATGTTCCGCTCTCTTCAACTGGTGCTCAACATTCGCTAGATGCATTTGATGTTTGGTATTTTGTACAGCAGAGCAAGTTTTAGGGGAAGTTCTAATAAGAATGTCAGCGCATTCAGACCTTGTCCGCTGGGTACTAAAGTACCCTTATTGGGAACAAATGGAGCGGTCACACCCCAGACAAGAAGCATCAATAGACTCAAAGTATATACGGTACCAATCAGAAACTGCCAGGATTCTCTCCTTTTTGTCTTTAGATTTCCTTGCGTGCCTTTTATTTACAATTGAAGCATACAAACTGACCACTAGAATAATTTGTTCCTGATACAATGTACATATGTTGTATATGGATTTTCCCATTATTCAGTTGAGGAAACAGCAGGTTTAATTAGGGTAGCACATTGATTTAGACAACTTTTTCTTGGTTTTATCAATTTCCTGTTTGGATAGGATTGTCTGCAAGCGGAAGTCATGAAGTTTTTGTTTGGTAATGTAGATGAATATGTTAGCAGTGCAATTGTATTGAGGATTGTATAATGTAATGACATAGCTGTGTCGCTATCGTGCTGCCAGTGGAGTCTTATCAATTTGAGAAAAAAGCAGTTGGCAACTTTCACATTGTCTTGTACCCTTGCTTCTGTGGCATGGCATTGTACCATGATCTATAGCTAACATTTGCAGCAAGCAGGTGTTAGTTAAGCAGCCAAATGTTGCAGGACTACTTCCGTCTTTAGAGTATAAAGGTCAAAGTATTTTAATTTTGACAGCAAAAATGTATATTCATTCTGCAATTATTTCAATTAGGATTTCAACTTAAAAGACATTGTTCTAATTTAACATGTCGTTGCCATTTCTCTGCTTTATTTTTTAGGTTAGTTGTAGTTATCTTTTTGCTGACTGTAAAAATTCTTTACGCAAAACCCTTTTAAATATATTTACATGTGTAGGAATTCTGTAAAAATAACAAAATCCACAGTTCTCATAATAATTTAGAACTTTTAGAATAATCGTATAATAAAAGAAAAAGTTGTTTAATTCTTAAACGGGACAGTGATGTTATCTGTTAGCCACTAAGATTTACTAGTATCTATTCTGTACATGCTACACAAACAAAGCATGAACATACCCTAGCCTACCCTCTTTCACCAAGCAGCCACATGTTTGGTTTTCATACGAAAGAGGAACCCTCTCTTAACTCGAAGGGGACCGTTTGGCTACTGGGATAAGAATATTAATCACGGTATAAAATTTCGAATCATAATTATTTCATGTTTGGTCGTGGATATTACCTGTCTCCTATAGGAAACGGGATAGATAATCACATGGAATATTTCAAAATTATAATCTCATGGAATATTCCAAAACTGAACCAAACAGTCCCAGTTGAATAGTTTTTACTACCATCGGGCTCGCAGAGCAGATTAAGGAGCAGCTTCTCTATACTGTGGGTGTAAGAGAAAAGCTCATTGCTTGTAGGCAACAATATTTTCTTTTATAACTATTTCAACTCTGATTATTTATTAATTACTTCAATCAACATCTAAATATTAATGTTAACCTTTTCCTTAACAATATGGTCAAACTCAAATCACTATATTTATACCATGTATAGTGTTCTTTGTACTTTTCATATGTCATTTACTTTATACCGAATCAAAAATTAGAAAAATATCCATTAAATAACTTCTCTATGTAAAATATTTTCACCACAAAAAAAAAAAAAAAAAAAAAACAGGTAATTTGGAAGACATTTTCCTCCCTATAAAATGTATAGGAATACTTTATTCAGCTCTCTTTTGCCCCTCTCTACACGGGACCAAGTTTTAATTTGGCTTTCGCCCGATGTTAGAAGGTGTAGTGAAAGAGTTTTAGTTATATATATTGAGAGCGTAAAAATTTGTACTCTATTAGTGTAATATAACTTATTTTAACGGATTATTATTTTAAGGAAGGCGGAGACGTAATTTTGTCTTTCTCGGTTGGTGACTTACGTCTGGTATGCAAGGGGGACACACCTTGTCCCGTTGTTAAATATTTATATATAAATAATAAGTAAAATAAAAATATTAAATATAAAATTAAATAATAACACCGTTTATTATTATAGTAATTCTTCATCTATTTCCTTCTTCAAATATTAACACAACTTATGAAAAATATCTGCATACACCATTGTTGATATGTAACAATACTAATTAAGATGGTCACTGAATTGAAGTTAGTTGCCAAATATAAAGACCATTTATATCACTTTCTTGATATTTGGACTTCCAAATTAATGAATCACTGGTTGTTCTGACATATGTAAAATATAGTATCGTACTTTTTGTTGTTTTATGCCATAAATAATATTTTAAGAGTGGAACAGAATTAGACTACAAATTTCAGGACTCGACGAAATTTCCTAAAAATCGTCCTACACTACAGCGCTATTAATAATTTTGCCTAATTTTAATAAAGATTTGTTGTTTACTTTAAATATATATTGCACAAATATATGCGTGAATTTAATTTTTAAAACAATAAAGTAAAACAAAATTAGATATTTAAAAGGGAGATGATATGCTAAAAATGGAGAATAGAAACTAAAAAGTAAAATTTTTAACTGAGCTTCTTAATAATATTAAAATTCTGTACAAAATATAAATGATACAAACTTATTAAGAGCTAATAAGTGATTATAAAAAGCATACACTTAAATAGGCTGACATTTGAATGATCAAACCTCCATTAAATACAAACAGATAGGGCGCTATTCATTACTTTAACCATAAAAATTTGAATTATCCATTCAAGCTGTCATGAAAGTAAATAATGGTGAGCGTATTTGACAAAATTTTTATTCATTAGTGCCCCCTTATCACTTATAATCTGAAAGGAACGGTAATGATAAAAGAATTTAACTTATTGTATGCGCGAATAGTGTATTGATTTTTGAATCATTAATTAATGCAATTTAACTTGTTATATATAGTATATCATATGCTTTATTTCTATATTATTAAACAACAAATTAGACTTGTTGTAAATTCATAGAGAGTTCTTTGATATTACACCCAAAGTAAGTTTAGTCATTTATAAAGTGGATGCAAATATTGAATCGTGTATAATAAAGTTGAGAGGTTGGTCTTAGTGGGTACGAGGAGGAGTAAAGGTTGGTCTAAGAAGTATCGGAGAGATGATTAGGCAAGACATGACGTAACTAGAGCTTACTGAGGAGTGGGGACATGACCCTTGGCAGAAGGGTGTGGAATTCGAGAATTGTTATTACTACCTATTAGTTAATTGCTATGTTTGCTTCGTTTCCTTAATATCTTGTTGTTGTTGTTGCTACTGCTTCTTTTCTTCTTTTTGTTAGCTGAGGGTCTATTGGAAACAAAATTTCTACCTTCTAAGGGTAGGGGTAAGGTTGCGTACACTTTACCTAGGGCTGTCAAATTTGGCCCAAGCCCAAATGACCCTCCCAACCCGGCCAAGGTTGGCTGGTTATTGAACTTAGCCCATCTTGATCCAAACTATCTCAACCCATTTAAAGTTGGGCTAATTTTTAGCCCAAATTGATCCATGAGTAACTTTGCCAAAATATCTTAGAATTTTTTTTTTGTTTTATTTCATATATTATATATGATCGTAACAAAAGAAAAAAGTCTTATTCAGTAATTATACACTTCATAAGAAGACAACACATATTAAGTAAAGTTTGAAAAGAGGTGGACGGGTTGGGCTATGACCCGAATTTTATCCCATCTTGACGCAGCCCATCTTAGCTCAAGTAATTTTTGGGCGAGTCAAATAGATAGGGCTATGACCCGAATTTCAGCCCATCTTGACCCAACCAATCTTAGCCCAAGTAACTTTTGGGCGAGTCAAATGGGTGGGCTATGATCCGAATTTTAGTCCATCTTGGCCCAATCCATTTTAACCCAAGTAATTTTTGGGCGAAGCCCAATTATTAACTCAACTCATTTTGACTCACTTAAAATCGGTTCAATCTGCCTATTTGACACTCCTAATTTTACCCTTCTCAAATTTCACTCGTGGGAATTTATTGAATTGTTGTGTAAAATAAATTAAGTTATATATTGTCACTTCTCAGTGGGCAAAGAGAAGTGGAACTAAAGGTATTTGCTATGAAGTTTCCTGGAATTGTTGGTTTGTAGTTTTCCCTTATAAATACTGTCGCTTTCAATTGTTTCAAATTTTACACGTGTCCTAACAGTGAATAAACCAGTACAAGTAGTAGTAGGGTTACCAGCAAAACCTAACGTCGTACATACATTTTTACAACCTCAAAATAAATGCCAAAAACTTTGCCCTTTCTCACGATATAAACCCTTTCCACAAATGTCACTCTCTGCACTTCTCATTTTCTTGCCCCCCTACTTAAAATCCTCCTCTCTTCTCCCTTTTCTTGGACCAAAAATCAGTGGACTTTATACTTCTCTCTTTTACTCACTAATTTCAGCTCTTTCTCAAAATTTCTATCCAAAGATAATGTTATAGAAAAATTCCTTTTTTTTAACTAGCTTACCATAATATTCTTCGTAGTCGATATAATTTCGTAACTGTATATGCATAATGTTGTAGTATCGCTAAGATATATCCTTCATTTGCTATTTACCATTCTAAATTTTTTTCATATTTAACCTTTCACCATGCTAGACTAAGTCAACTACATATTTGACCCCTATAGCACTCTTACTGACCTGGTGACCAATAAATTTTACAGTCATAATAGTAGAGAAGCTGTTCTCCCTATTTCTGGAATCAATCTTTCAGTTAGGATTTCACAAAATAACCATAAGATCTGATAAGCTTTAGAGGGAAACAAAAGTTGTTGCTTAGGATATATATATTTTCTTGCTTGTTGGCGCTTGACTCGTCATAAGATAGAAAGAATATTTCTCGCTTATTTAATATACTATATTTTCCATGGCCGATTTTGTGAGAGCAAAAGTCAATGTAACTTCAAGAAACATTATTCCCAGCAAAAATAATAATCTCTCAAACACTACTGTTATTCCCTTCTCAGCTCCACCATTAAGCCGATACGAGAACCAGAAACGTCGAGATTGGAACACTTTCTGTCAATACTTAAGAAACCACCATCCCCCATTGTCGTTTTCTATTTGCAGCAGCGGTCACGTCCTGGAATTTCTTAGGTAATGTTGAATAATATTTCAAAGTTTTGAACTTATTACTTCTGTTTGTTAGTATGTGTATATATATATATATATATATAATTCCTATATTTCACATGTATTAGTGAAAGTAAGAATAAGATATATTGGTACTTAAAACTATGATTGAAGTTGAGGGTTTTTCTGATCTTTTATTTGAATTAATTAAGCCTATAAATAAGCATGTTCACTTTACTATCTTCTATGGAAATATACCAAGCTACTTACTTTCTCTCTATTCTGTTAATCATTGTTCCTTCATGTTCTATTCGAATATATACTCCCTCCGTTTCAATTTATGTGAACTTATTTGATTGGACACAGAATTACAAAAAAGAGAATATATACTTATGAACTTGTGGTGTATAATGAAGCACATATATTTTATGTGACTATAAATCATTGCATAAAGATAAATTATTTCCAAATATAAAAAGATATTATTTTTTTGGGGCACAGGCTAAAAAGGAAATGAATCGTGCTTTTTTTGGCACTCTTTTTGGCATAAATTGAAACGGAGGGAGTATCATATTTAAGTTATATGCATTGTAATGCATGCTTTTTTTGCACAATCACTATAATTAAAATCATTATTTATTTTAAGTTGTCAATCAATGTTATATGTGTATTAAATAGAACTACCTCCTGATTATGCAAATATATATTTATGTATCGTTATTAGTGCATAGAACTTAAATGCTTAGATTTTCAAACAGGTTAGGTACCTAGATCAGTTCGGCAAGACTAGGTTTTCAACTTTCTCTCGATTCTGTTAGTCTTTGCTCCCATTGTTCATGTTCCATTTAAGTTATATGCACTGACAGGTGCAAAGATTCTTTTACATTATCAGCATGATTTATTCTATTACATCAGGTAATTACTTACCATTAGTGTATAGTGGCTCTTAAACTCTTAAATAATTTCCAACAGGTACTTGGATCAGTTTGGAAAGACCAAAGTTCATAACCAAAATTGCCCATTTTTTGGGGTGCTGAATCCTCCATCGCCATGTACTTGTCCTTTAAGGCAAGCTTGGGGAAGTCTTGATGCGCTTATTGGGCGTCTTCGAGCTGCTTACGAAGAACATGGAGGAAATTCAGAAGTGAATCCGTTTGGGACTCGAGCAGTTAAGCTTTTCTTACGTGATGTTCGTAGTTTTCAGTCTAAGTCTAGAGGTATTAGCTATGAGAAGAAAAGGAAAAGATCAAGAAATCAGAAGATAGTAGAAGTGGCAGAAGGTCATCAATCACATGGTGCAGGTGCAACTATTTGGGAACACACTAATAATAATGTTGCTGAGTAATTTGCCAAGAGTTTGATTAATTTCCATAACATAAGAAAATTATAGCAGGACAATGTAAAATTCTAATAAGTGTTATGTGTTTGTTCTGATTTTTTAGCATATTTGGTATTCCTATCTGTTGAAAAAAGGGCAACATATTTATCATAATCATTTTTTTTTCTTTTACGAAAAGAAAAATATAATTTTTTCATATTTGGCTAGTCCCTTTTCTTGAAGAAAAAGATTTGGATTTTTATAAATTGATGATTCTTCCTTCTCATTCAGTACGTAGCATCCACAATGTAGTCATAAGGGGTTTGAGAGTATTCTTTAGGGGAAGAACTTTACGGGACAAGTGTTAGTGTGTCACTTATGTTTGCCTTTTCGTGAGGTTATTCTCACGATATTTTATACTCTCTTTTATATAGTGGATTGCTCATCTCCACCTGTGGACAGAAGTCAATTGACCGACCACGTTAAATGTTTGCGTCTCTTTTAATATATTTCTCTTTTCTTGTATGATTTATTTTTGTTGAGAATTTGCATTGTTAACTTTCGCATGACACCTGATTATTTCGGTCTAACAATAAGTATATCATTTTACATGCCTTCTTTTCATTTATATAAGACGGTTTTTCAGATTTAGTTTACTACTATATATCATGCTCTTGTACAGTTGTTTGTTATTGTTGTTGTTACTTTCTTGATTTGGTTTTTCTTGATTCATAGTTGAAGTGGAAACTATAACGATGTTATGCTATAACCCTCTTGTTTTTTGCCACTTGTTTGTTAATCTCTCAGTAGTGTATGCAGAATTTTGTTGTAAGTGATGCCAATATTTAAAGAAATAAACAAATAAATAAATCATTATAAGACAAGCATCATTTTATATTTATATATATATCGTAATATTTTTATTTTTCTTATTATCTATATATACATATTTAATGTAAATTTTCAACTAAGGGGTGTTACATGACATCGCTTGGCAAGATGCATCCTTATAGTTCATTTATATAGAAAAGAATGATATTTTTCTATTCTTGAAGCTCTTTAATTTTATTTTAATTTTTTTTACCCCTAAAAGCGTACTCTTATAGTCATAGAAATGTCATTGCACATGCTTAAGACATCAATTTCTAGTGGTATTTTTAGTATGTGCCAAAAGTCTTTCGTTCTTTTCTAAACTATATCCTCAGTCAAACATTATCATATAAAATAAAATGGAGGAGTATTTTCTAAATGTATTTGCGTTTTGCGTTTCTAAACAAGTTCTTGTTTCTTCCACTTTTATCTAAGGATATACTTGTGTAATGTCAACTTAGTGTACTCTATAAGCTCTATATTAATATTAGTATTCTTAATTCTTGCAAGCTCTTATTTTTACATGAAGGGACATATTTTATTTGAGTAATAGTACTAAAACAAATTATTAGGCACTCTGCCGAGTGATATATTAGCTTAAAAAAATAGTAAATATGAATTTATAACTTTAAAAATATAGTAATAAATTTAATGGTAAGAACCTTAAAGGTTGTATTCTTAAAGCTTAAATTCTGGATCCACATATGTATAACATGAATGCAAATATTTGAGAAATGATATGGTACTATATTTTCTGATTTAACTTATACTCCCTCCGGTCCACTTTAAGTGATTTTTTGGACCCTTTTCACACATAATAAGGAATTCACCTTTTAGCATTAATTAATAACAAAATTGACCATATTAACCTTAATTTGCTCATTGGAAATATAACAAACTATTCCTAGACTCTTTACTCCAAGGGCAACTTTGAAAATAAAAAATTAATTCCTTCTTGCTATCGGAAAAAATCACATATTGTGGATCTATCACTTAAATCGGACCGGAAGGAGTATACACTTACTGTATAAATAATTTTTACTCGTCATATTGTTGGAGAAAAACACATTAATGATAATTTGTTCCAACAAACCAGCTTAGATTACATAGAGTATTATGGTAGATATTTTTTTTTAAATTATATATTATTGCCCTGTCAAGAAATTACCATTACTTTTAATCTTAGCTTTTAGCTTGTTGATACATTTTAATTTAGAGAAACATTGAATTGAACCCCTTCTTTTTTCTGTAACTCCCCCACCACCTCGCGTTCTTTGGCGTAGGTAATTAACATTAGGAATTCCATTATGTAGTTTATAGAGGATTATTAATTAAGTGCAAACATTAGTGGAAAACAGAAGAGCCAATATATGAAATTAAAAAGGAAAGATAATAAAGTTATAATTAGTTAGGCATTCATCTATCGGATAATGTACCTTCTATTATCATACTAAAAGAAAAACACACGTATAAGCTGGTTTGGGATTAAAGTATTGATATCATAATTTATATATATATCCTTCTTGGTCGTATAGAATTTCAGATTCCGAAAGCTACTTTATCAGAGGATGCCATATATAGTTTCTTAAGATCTTTGCCATTTTTAGGTTTTTATCTAGTCTGGATGGACTCGCTCCTCACATATAATCACTACTAAAAAAATTAAAATTAGTTACGAATTTCATCGCTAATATGTCTCTAAATCGCTCATAGTTAATAGAATTTTCTGTAATAATCGTTAATCTGTCGCTAACAACTTGTTTGGATCAGGGGCGGGGGCGGATGTACGCTTACCGAAGCGGTATCACACGACACCGCTTCGTAGGAAATTTTCACTAAATATAGTTATTAATACTGTATGAAAATGGATAAGTAGTGAAAAATGACCCCATTTGACATAAATTGTGTCTTGGTGTGTTGGTTATGTGCTTGATTTTGCTCTATGTAATGACCGATTTGGTGTGTTCGCGTCGTTACCTAATTTTTTTCTCTCATCTTGCCCTTTCTTATTATTAAATAATCCTATTTTATCCTTTATCCTAATTTCTTATATAATAATTATATCTCGTGCCTTACATTTTCTTTGTAATTTACAAGTTTATTCTTCATATTGTTGGTACATGACATCATGAAATGACGACAAACAATATAAATTATCCGAATATTGTATATATTAAAACAATACGGTATAATACAATACAATACGACACGATACGATACATTATTTAATGATACATAACAATCATCCAAATAAATTGTTGTAAGTAGGATTAGCAACGAATTTTACTGTTTAGCTACTGGACTTTATCCGTCGCTAGTTCTTGTTTTTTGGTAGTGCATTTTCTTGAATGTTGCCTTGGTTTTGTTAGTGTAAGCTAAGTCTCTTCTGCTTAACTTGTTTTAAATTTCTTTCCCTTTAACTTGTTTTACTTAAACAAGTTAGCTAAATGTTATCACGAAAAAGATTTGCTTTCTTAATTTAATTATCTTTCTTATTATACATGCATCATCAAGTCTACTTAGTTATGTGAGTGAACTTGGTAAGTAAACTTTATGACACTGTTTCATAGTCATATCAATAAGAAAATACAAAAGAAAGACAACTTCTCCTCAAACCGAACATCTTAAGAAAGAAAGACAACTTCTCCTCAATCGAACATCTCCTCAATTGTTATATGACCTTCATCGTCCCTCGAATAGGTTGATGTTTGAGCAAGGGAGGACAAAGAGGGAAAAATATCGGTGTGAAAGGCGCAAGGGTTCAGGTAGTTTAAGCCAGTGGCGAAATTAGAAATTTTTAAAAGTGTGTTCAAAATTGAAAGAAGTAAAAAAAATCCCCGACAAAGAGTGTTCAGTATATATTATATATATCCAAAACCTATTATTTTACCTATATATATAGTGTAATTTTTCGATGAAGGGTGGTCAATTGACCACCCTTAGTAAATGTAGCTTTGCTCCTAGTTTTAGCAGTACATTAATTTGCCAATGGCTAGTATAGACGCATATAAATATATTATGGGTTCATCAAAATACAATAGTGATGGATATAAATTATTCATGTAATTTCATATTGTAAAAAATAAGTTTTTAAAATAAAATATGAATAACGATATCATATCCTCGCATATTTTCTAACAAATCTTGTAGGAAGAAGAAATTATGAAAAAGAAGAAAAGAGGCTAAAAGACAAGAGAATAAAGCAAAGTTACAGTTGCACACATCATCTTCATATTCGCAAATGTGGAATATACATATGGGCTTAGGGGAAAAAATTAAAAAGAGATAAAAATGAGCAAAGTTGCATATGTAGAATCTATATACGCAAGGTCACATTCGCATACATGGAACCTACATTTGCAAGGCTAATCCATGAAGTCAAGAATGGAAGCAAAAGAGCTGTAGATGCATATGTCGAATCTATATAAGCAAAGGTCAAATTTGTATATATGGAACCTACATTTGCAAAACTAACTCATGAAGTCAAGAGTGAAGCACAAGTGACATAGTTGCATATGGAATCTACATACATAAAGGCCACTTCGCATACATGGATTTCACATTCGCAAAAGTGGAATATGACAAAAGCTACTCATCTTTTTCTATAAATATCAAGCTCTCTTTGTATAAGGAGAACCTAATCTTTTGGAAGACAAGAACTAGTCTTGGTTTTCTTTTTGTAGTAAAAATGTTTCCTTAGTCTTTTAAGTATTTCTAGTCTTCTAAATATCTTTTTTAGCGTTTCTTACTCCGTAATGGAGTAATCTCTTTTCGTTGGAATAGTTGATGAAGCTTGATATATTTTATAATACTATCTCAATTTTTATATATTCTTGGCTTGAAACTTTTTATTTACATTTCATAATGTTCTGAAATGACGATTTTTTATTACTCTATTATCACGTATATATATTTTATCTCTAAGTTATTCTTATATTAATTTTGTAATTCTCATGGAGCAAAATTAATATCAAATAACTGATGAATAAAATAGTAGAGTGAAAGTAATTTTTTTAGTAAACTATTATTTTAAGTCAGTAATCTTGCTTGCCTCAGTTTTAATTCTCACAGAGGAATTGTTATAGGCAAGATTATTAATATTTAGTAAAAATATCACGAAGTTTTTACTTTCTCTTTGCACAAGTCAAGCAAGAAAAATATTTCGATTTAAACATCACTAGTCTTAAGTTGATTATTTTACATAATTCTCACGGAGTGTTATTAATTGGTCATTTCATAGTGAGCAAAATATAATTGTATAGAAATAAGCAATTATTTTTTTTTAGAGAAATAAATATAGAAATTAAGATTTTATCATAGTAATATTATCAAGTGAATTCAATGATTCCCAACTCTTTTTTGAAATTATAAATCTTCCAAAAGTTATTTGTTTTGTTTGAGTATTAACAAGTTTTAAACCTCATTCACTTTTCATCAATTTGATTCTCTCAAATAGCAGTTAAAATATTACAAATCTGTAGCATAAATTATCCAATCTCTATGGGACGATATCTTAAACTGTATTAAAATTTGACAAAGTACGAATAGGAAATTCCAATACACATTGGCCTCATCGAATAGCTTCGACTCGTATCTTGTATATGTGTTAAGAAACTCTAAAATACATATACTATCTTTGTTCCAGTTTATGTGGCAATATTTTCTTTTTAGTCTATTCGAAAAAGAATGTGATCATCTTTTAAAATTTGAAAATAAGTTACATAAATATCTTGTTTATCCTTAATGAGAAGTTTCTATGGTCACACAAATTTCTTGAATTGTTTAAGACTAGAAATTTTAAAAATTTATAGTTATACAAATGCTATAACATTATTATTTATGACCAGGGGCATACCTAAGTTTTAGGGTAATGGTTCACGTCAACCCATACTCCTCTCCCTAAACCATGTATAATAATATTATATTTCTTGAAAATTACTTAATTATATGTGCATGAACCCATGCTCAAAGACTTCTATGGTGCAATAATCATTGGGTGCACCTCTACAAGTGAATTTGGTAGTTCAAATCTCACTCCGGACGGTCTTGTTTTTGGCACGGAGTATAAATATATACGTGAAAATCACTAAAATCTAAAAAGAAAATTTTGAACGTATAATTTCAAAAGTGTAATGGGTACATGGTAGATACTAAACTCGTCAAATATAAATTCTAAATCCGCATCTTCACAAATAGTGCACCCATTTTCTTAAAATTCAGGATCCGTCTCTATTTATGACCATAAATATCATAGATCTTCATTTTTCTTTTAAATATTGTACCTAGTCGGTCAGTCACATCAATTAAAACGAATGAAATAATAAATCTAAGGAAATCAAATAAGTTGTGCTAAAGCTCTACACTTAACTCATAAAATTTAAATTCTGGATCTGTATAGGATTTGGATACGATCTTTCAACCTTAAATTTGTCTCTCAAAGAGTAGCACACTCTACCAATATCCCACAAATTTATCAACCTCCAATAAAGAAAATCCCTCAATATGCGGAAGTGTGACATGCCTTTTGAAGCTGACACGTGTCAACTGTGGGGCCCACCATTCAAATTTTTCCCACATAATGTACTGCTTGTCGGGTAACAACAGCTTCTTTCCCCCTCCTCGTCCTTCGATCCTAAAATGAACGGTTCTCCCAATGCCACGTCATCACGTATAATGCATGTCCTCCGTCGGATTTTCCTACGTCCCTCGTTAACCCTTTTGTCCGTACAAACACTCGCATATTTCCTTCTTTGGCTTTATCGCATGTTTGCTATTTAAGGGTACTGATAATTATAGGCATGTTAGCAACTTACGAAGGATATTTCTTTTTTGCTTTTTATACTTCATCCGTTTCAATTTAGATGAGATAGTTTGATTTGATAAGGAATTTAAAAAAAAAGGTTTTGAAAACTTATGGTCTTAAAAGCATAAGCGGTAAAAGTTTTGTGGGGCCATGATATTTGTATGGTTATAAAAGCTCTTCACTAAGGATAAAATGAGTAAAATAAAAAACTTGAAGTTAAATTTTTTTCAATTGTAGAATGTGTCATTCTTTTTGGAACGGACTAATAAGAAAAATAGTCATCTAAATTGAAACACAGCGAGTATTATTTTATCAGAGGCGGAGCTAAAAGGCAACTTACGGATTCAAGCGAATTTAATGAGTTCGTCCTAAATCCTGAATTTATGTTATGAAATTTGTTAAATATTTATAAATTTTAAATTTAAATGTAGTTATTTATAATAATTAGAATCGTCGTTTAATTCAGAATTTATAAAGTTCAAATCATGTATCCGGCTCAGTATGTTATGCTATTACTACTTGCGTTTTATAGTTATTATTTTAACTTTTATGGTTTTTTGAGGGAACAACATGTAATGATCATGGCCATGCATGGTTTGGTGTGGGGAGAATGTGGTCCTCACATCATTGGAATTTGCTCAATGAAACAAAGAGAAGTGGCAAAGTATGAGTGCATGCTTTGGTTAGATTTAAGAATGCTCTTCTTATTTCGTTAAAAGTTGACATATACGGAAAACACGAAGAAATTAATGGGATGTGTTATATATTGTATTTGGTTTACCATGCACGGTAAACTAATGTTTACTAATATAAGTACATAGTAGAATTAGATATCGAGCGGATGATTTTAGTTTGAAATTGTTAGTTCGCGTTTAAAGTATAGTATTTGTTTGAAGTTCGAAAAAAGGAAAATCGAGTATTTGAAGTTAAAGTTAAAAAAAATATTTGAAACTCAGATTTTTTTTATATTATATGAGTTGCGCCGTAATTGTACCATTCAAAGTTTACAAAAATCATTCAAGACGTTACAATGTTTATTTAATCAATGAAGATGAACCATCAAAAGAATAAATGGAAATGGTTGGTCATATTATAGTAGCAAAACAAGGAAAAAAACCCTACGCAGGTGCTTACACCAAAATGCATCAGTTACCGTTAAAGGGTAGTACGGTGCTTCGAAGCATTTCATATTCACGTTGGTTTCGGGGAATGGCTGCACCCCAAGGGGTATGATATAAGCAGCCTACCCTGATGAGATATCAATGAATGATTCCACGGCTCGATCTTTAGTAGTCGTTAATATAATTGTATGGTCGATCAGTTAATCCCAAATACTCCCACATTTGGTTTGCATACTTCTAGCAAGAGCAATGCAGTTCTTAGGGTGCTATATAGGGATCAGTCATTACTTATTTATCATGAAAATTTGAATTAAAAATTTTAAATTCAGAAAGAATTTATGATATTTTTATCCCGAAAAATTGAATTGAAAAATTAAAATTCAAGATACATTGACTAATTTTTAAAAATAATATTCCTTTAGAGTGGCCACCTGTATCATTTCAAGATAATTTAGGCAGTACAATTTAGGTCCAATTAGTTTCACGAAAATGGGTCAGCTAGGCCCCAATACTTGAATGAGGGATTAATCCTTGATCAAGTGCCTACGAAGCCACTGATTTGCTTTATAGCGTACAAAGATGTTGGACTTAATCCTTTTTCAAAAAACAAATATTCAGAACTGACTATTATTTGGAGGTTTATTGTTGGGTGTAGCTATGATTTAGCTAATTACATTCCGTGTTTACTAATTATTTTTCGTTCTTATATATTTTACATTATATTCAATTTCAATATATTGTATTCAGTTGTATTCAAACAACAAAAAATCAAAAAATAGGGTGTATACCGCTCTATTCAATTTGGTTGTATACACATTATTCAATTCGGCTATATTCATTCTTAACTATTTTACATTGTATTCAATTGGACTGTATTCAAATAACCAAAAATCACAAAAAACAGTGATATTCAGCTGTATTTAATTCACTATATTCATTCGTAGCTATTTTTATATTGTACTCAATTTACTATATTTAATTGTTGTATTCAAACAACAAAAATTCAAAAAATATAACAGGGATCTGGCGCAAAAAATAACCTTTAAAATACATAAATACATGCGAAATATAATGTACATGTATAGAGTATAATGTATTTGAGTGTATTTGTACAGAATACAATGTATTTGTATCATTGTATGCGACTCAATTGCAAAGAAGAGAAGAATTTCACCGGAAATGGCGTCTTCTGGCCAAGCAAAATACTGCATACATTGTATTAAAACTAAAAATGAAGACGAACAAAAATCTGGCCAGATCTGAGAATACACTATCACATTGTATCTACCAAAATCCGATCAGACGAATCACTCATATGTGAGATACAAATGGAGAAGAAGCCATGAATCCACATCAAAAAGTTTCAGATCTATTCTCTTCTCCAAGCTACCAGAGCTAGATGTAAATTCATCCGTGCAGGAAAGTTTCAAATCTATTCTTTTCGTCGAGGTAAAAGTTGGAGGCGCGATGGAGATGGCGGACTCCCGATGGTGGAAGCGAAGAGGGAGCGGGGGAACAGATCTGACCGTGGCTACAAATTGAGCTTTTGAAAATCTGAATCAGAGTCACCAGAGAAGACAGAAATCTGAAGCAGAGTCGTCGAAAATCTGAACAGATCTAGCCATGGCGGTGAGTCACTGGAGAAGACGACGGCAAGAGAGAGAAAAAAAGGAGAGAGAATTGAGGGAGAAGAGAGAGTTGAAGGAAAAGTTGAGGGATCAGTTGTATATATTTGTACTTTGCTATATAATATAAAAAGTGACTATAAATAATAATCTTCTTAAATTATTTTGATTTATAATAAATATAATGCATTATTTAGCTATACCATGTAAAATTTCCTTTTTCAAATGCTATGCTTAATTGCTTACCAATTTGGAGGGGGGGGGGGGGCCTCTTTGCAAAAGAGGAATTCACGGACAGTTCAACCATATGAGATTCACTATTCAAAAGCTTGATAGTATAAATTAATTTCGAACTCTTTCCAAGTATAAATTCCGGGATGATTAATGTTTACCAGCAACAATTACTATAGCAAGATTGGAAAAGAATTTTCTATTTCAATCATCCTTCTCAAAGAATGCGAAGAACCAAAGTTCAGAAGTAACTATATGACGGGCTTTCCTTGCTATTAGCCAGTGCAAAATTTCAAGAAATGGGGGTCAACCTAATGCCATCTAACCTAAAACTAGAATGACGTTGAACATTTACAGGGTTAACTCCTTGTGAGAAGTCTAAGACTCGACGAGGCTGTAAACCTAATCATCTTCCTCGCTTATCAATCTCTTCGTTAAGAAGCCGAGTCATTAAACCTTGATTAGGGGTCAAATTATTGGTTTTGAGAAGTGTGTACAATGCATGAAGTTCTTCAGAGTTTGCCTTCTTAATCAGGCCACTGAGTACTGTATCAGCTCCGGTAGGATCATTTGAGATCTCGGATTTTATATTGAGTTTCAAACTGTCAACAGATGCGGATGGTGCTCTCTGCATCATCGGTCGAGATTTCCAGTATTCTGAACACACTTGATTTTGATCCATAGCTTGAATTACCTGCACAGATGAAATCAAATGAAAACATCAAGACGATATATCTTTTAGATTACATTTCATATTTTCTTTCAACTTTTATGTTGTTTCTCGCTTTTTTTTTTTATCTAGGAGATAATCGGAAATGAAATCCTTTTAAAGATTAACATATTAGTATTGTGTCGTGCCAGAAAGTTACCAAGATCTAAAATCAAATTCAAGAACATATGTGCAATGACCTGTATAATTGCAGGTGAAGAAAAACCAAACATTTCCATGCCATCAAGACTTCCAGGTGGCTGCAAAGGAGGAAGCTTCAGTTTTCCCAACTTATGTTGCTTTGTTATTTCTTGATTCACTCTCTCCCGGACCATGTCCCAGCATCTGACAGCGGATAAATGAACAAACACTTCATTTGGACAATGCTCTAACGAGACCTGCAAGGACCAGTTTTCCACTTGAAGAGAGGACACCAGAATGGCAGGAATACAGGAATAACATTACAGTATGACGCAAGAAAAGCAGGAATAGTATTCTAGTATGACAACACAATGGCATGAATAACCAAGTAATACATAGCAATAAAGACACCAATAAGCTTGTCACAAGCGAAGGTAAACAAAAAAGAAAGGGCAAACAGGGAAAAAGCTGTGAAGTAACTCTCAAAGATGTAGGCTGTGAATGTTTTCATGAGCTGATACAAGACTATCCATCTAGCTAATATTGTAGCAGTCAAATTGCCTAAAGGCAAACTACAACCTGAGCAGAAACTCACAAAGCTTTTGAAAGAAACAACAAATCTGACTTGTAGCCATTACTTGGTAATTTGCTCGAGAAGTTGTCTACTAACATAATACAGTTGAAGTGGAAAGATAATGAAGCTTCATGGAGAAACCTCGCCATGATAACTATTCAGTAAACATGTTATCAAGATATGGCAACTGGAAAGAAATGAAGTGTGGCTCAACTCTGCATGGAAAACTTAATGCAGAGGAAACAAGAACGAAACTGCGGCAATCTGAAGCGCACCACAATAGCCAAAAATAAGAATTCCGCCCCACAAGTACACAAATTGATTCGACAAATAGTTCCATTCAAATAGAATATCTAATTACCATAAACAATGGCCCATCTCGCCCTGCATCCAGAACTTCAGAAATGTAGTAGCACATATTTGCTGGATCTAAAACATCAATGTATTTGACCCGGCTCCTGAATCCTGCATTTGACACAGGAACAAGTTTGTCTATTGTTACTTCCAAGAGGTGAGTAAAATAAATACGATTATTTCACATGTATCATACCCTTGGGGTAAATAGCCCGATTGTCGCACCATAGCTTGCCAGGCTGAACAACTCCATAATCCAGAGGTTCCACATTGCAATTGATTCTCCTCACGACTTTTGCAATACGAGGACCTTTCTGACGAAAATATCTATCCAAATTGTTTTGAGAGACAGGAGAGTCACTTGATAAAGGTTGTGGACACTCCGTTTCCTTAATTTGGCTATCTTCTTTATTTGGTTTAGAGTCGCATGGTTGTGGGGGCTTGGGACAAGCATCTGCATCTCTTGAAATGATATTACAGCCAGAAGTCCCTTTTGTCGCCTGAAAACCTTGGGCATGTTTATCAAGATCCATAATTACAGAAGAACCTTCAAGGGAAGAATGCGTTTCTTGATTAAGCCTATGATGTATTAAATCTTTTGCATTATCCTCAACTTTTATGCTCTCTAAACTAGATGAAACACTAATTCTGTCTCCGGTAACTTTCTCATCATTAATGGATGTTGTTGAGACAAGTTTAGCACTGCTACCCATGCTCATTGTATGTTTTTCCACAGTATCTCCCAAAAGAACTGATCTGTTCATCTCCTCTCCCTCATCATCACTGAGAAGGATCACATCACCATCACCAAGACCTGAAGTGCCCTTCACTTCATGCTTAACTGTTTGTAATTTCCTACTACATGACCCACCCTCCACAGAAAGCTGACAAACTGGATTTCTATAACCAGGAACAAATTTTACGGGTTCTTCACTTTTACTCTGGAAGTCATTCTTCGCCCCCTTAATTCCATGAGAAGAGTTGCCAGCCGTAGAGGATGCCTTGATTGATTCCAAAGCTAAAACTGGAGCTCTATAATCAGGAACCAACTTTACAGACTCTTCACTTTTGCTCTGGAAGCCATTCTTTGCCCCCTTAATTCCATGAGAAGAGTTGTCAGGCGTAGAGGATGCCTTGATTGATTCCAAAGCTAATGGTTCCCTGGATTGTTTATTTTTATGCAATGATGAAGCACTGTCGCTGGCCCTTGTCAAGAGATTTGCATTTCCATCATCCTTTTCCTTTTTTATCGAAGCTATAGGGAATCCTTTGCTCGTCTCTTTTAGCACTGGTTCCTCAGGTTTACAGGATAACTTACCAACAAGCCCTGCAACTTGCCTCTCCTTGTTTACATAAGAACTCAAAGCCAATCCAAGATCTTGCCTGGCCCATCGATAAATTGCACTCAATTTCCCTTCTAAAGCGTCAACTAGTACATTTAACTCATTGATGTCATAACGGAAGAGGAAAAATTTGGCACCCCAGGAACAAGTGCACAGTTGTTTTGCATGGTTCAAGCATGCATATTTATCCGGCGAACAATGGTGACAGCCGGTGGCGGACAGGTGTAGATCAAAAAAACATACACTACATTCCCTCTCATTAGTAGCATCAAAAGTGCTCTCCATCTTTAGTGCCTGTGAAGAATTGCAAAGAAACTCCCTCCTCACTCTCTCCATCTCAACACGGTTCTGCAAAAAAGATAATTCAGCAGTGAAGTTGATTAAGAGGTACTAGGCTTAGTAGCATAACATGCATGGACATAGAACTAAAACGTGGTACCAGTATGACCAAATCTATAAATATCAGTCAAATCCCCCAAAAATAAAAGGATAAGAAAGGAAAATATACCCTCAATGCAACAAAAGAAAGATAAGAGGAAAATGGAAATGGAGATTAAGGACTATCCATCAACAGAATATTGGTGTTGCTATGTGCACATCCGCCAAAAGAATGCAACTATTTAATCGAATAAATTCGTACCTTTAGTGCTTTTGACAAAATTCCATCTTTTCCACAAACATCTTTCCATCGTAAATTATTTGAGGTATTCTTCCTCAGTAAATTAAGTTCCCAGTGTGCTTTGACTGCATCTCGAGCTGCCCCCAGTAACAGTTTATCATGGGATATGGAAGTTTTCCGGCCCTGCTCACGGTAAAGCTCAATCGCATTCTGCCCATGCGGTAACCAGTCAACAGGAGCAACATTTACTGCTTCAGCACAATTGAAGCCACAATTGAAACCAGCATGATATGCTCTTGGGAAGGTCAAAACAAACTCTCCAGGATTTTGGACACACCGATAAACAGGAACTCCCTCAGACTTCAATATTGAGGGGGATAGTTGTGTAACCTGCATAAAATAATAGGTTTTGATAAAAGATTAAACAATTTATAAGAGGTTGGAAGCCAACTCCTGTGGCAAATTCACTGTCACCTCTTTGTAAAGAATTACCTAGCAAATGACACAGCAGACAGATCTTCCATTAGAAGAGCAAAATTTACAGGAAAACAGTTTCTTGATTACATTTGAATTTGATGAGGACGCTACAGTATTCCAACAATATAAATGGAAGCACATATCACCTATACCTCCCAACCCTAAAAAGACGATGGTAGTAGAACAGGCCTTTTAGCAAAACATGTCATTCTTGAATAGGGAATACCAACAAAGAGACATGTTAATAGGATTCAATTACTTTTCGATCAAATGAAGATTGGACTCACCAGCTTGTGAAGCAGGTCGGGCTGCTCTTCAAAGAGATCAGGCAAGTGCTTCCTCATAGCAGCCTCCAATTTCAACGCATCTGCTCCAGGCACACCATACCACATTTTTGGAGCCCCGAAATGCATATAATTTAATGAGTACAAATGGTGATCTTCAACATGCTGTTGGTTGAAAATATATAGAAAAGAAAATTGTTAAGTAAATAAGACAGAAACACGAATGCCATTATGTTTACATGTTATTAAAGAAAAGAATGATCATCCAAATTATATATTTCAAGCATACTAAATTACACTGCTCATATATTTCAAGCAAACTAAATTACACTGCTGCCCAATTCAAAAGAGAGGATTGTGTTGTCAAGAACAGACCCAATAACAACTAGTACTTATTTTCAAGAAATATGACCTCAAAAACTTTGATTAATTTTAAATTAACCCCTGCTCTATGCAAGAGAAAGGAATAATCTCAACCAAAGAATCACTAATACCGCCTATTTGTAGTTCGAATAAACACGATCTGGAGCTTACTCAAACACCATTTGTGACTATTTCCATTCTTATTGAAGGTTTTACAAGTTCTTTTTTTTTTAAGTTATTATTTACAAGACCTTTAATAGAAGAAGAAAATTTTGAAATACAGAAGCAATATGAAAAAGTTATGTGCCAATTTTATTTCAACATGTGAAAGGAAACCCCATTTGCGAAGAGAAAACAGTAGCTACGTAATCAATAGAAAGACTTGTTGAGGCAATTACACCCAACAAATTTCAGTGTAATAAAGCAACTGAGAAAAACTATATTCCTTACCCAACAGAATGATGAAAAGCACATTCCTATATAAAGCCAAGGCACCAAAACACCAGATATGTCGCTGCTCTCATATGTAAGAACAGAACCTGGAAGCCTAGGGAAGTTATTCAAGTTCCATCCTGCGTTTACATACTTCGGGTCAGAAGAGCCAACTTGATGGCCATGTTTAGGGAACCCACTGCCAAATACTCCAGTTTCCAAGTCAGCCCCATAAAGAACCTAGCAAATGATGGCAAAGAAATGACAGAAAGGGAGAAAATGTTATACATCATAACCTAGATGGTGTGCACAACAAGAAAAAAAGATCAGCAAAGAGTGACACCTCGATCTCTTCGGTAGGTTTCTCGACCATCCGCCAAAATTCACCCTCAATGTTCTCCAATGAAGGCTCACACTGCCCTTCATTTTGCCTGAAGTACTGGGCCTTAAAATCATCAGCATATTTCTGAAATGCGTCCAGACTAAACTCTGGACCAGGTTCAAATCCAAACCTCTCCTCAAAAATAGCAGCTTCATCAGGGGTCCTAATGTCAACACTACCATTACCCAAGTCTACTCCGGTTTTTGAGCACCTTCTTCTTTTCTTCTTCTTATGATGATTAACTTTCCACATCTTTCTCATCGAATTTCGATTCTGAAGTTTGTCAATCCTCTGTATACGGGTAGCAAATTTGGAGTTCTCCCATATATATTTTTCCTTAAGAGGGCATGGAGGTTTCCACGAAGCAGGCGGTACAATGCGACAAATTCCATATGCCTCTGCTTTGGTGCGTATGCTAGCCATATATGTCAGGGTATCTTCAAATTCCTGGAGATTGAAAAAAGTTATTGACAAAACTTAAGGCAAGACTCATAAAGCATCCTCCCGATGTAGACTAGTGAGTAATGACAAAAAAGAAAGGGTGTCGTCTTCAAGTAGAGATACTGAAAGGGGTTCATTAGCCAAGTAAAATAGGACCTCTTCAGTTGGATAGAACACCGGAGCATCCTCAAGATCAGGCCTACAAGCTTCCTCTGGCCTCCATCTCGCAGTTACCTGTTCCAAGCTTAAAACTTTAAAACAGCATATATACATGTAATAGACCTACAAATCTGTGTCGGCTTGTAACTCATTTAGCTTTATGTTTGTGAACTCAACTCCATTGGAAGCTAAACACTTTCGGTGATCGGAGTGCTAAATGCTGCAAACTTAATTACCATAACACTTGAATTATCCTAAATGGCTGCCATGAAGAGATGCTCCTTTGTAAATATAATTGTTTATAGGTACTTTTCTACATGATATCATAAACCATAATAGGCTGAAAAGTAAAAGCAGCATACCAGAACTAAACATCTTATCAAAAAAAAAAAAAAAAAAAGTTAATTCTATATACTGACCCTTTGGCAATTGAGACAAGCTTCACATCCACGGATGACTCCTTTTGGAAGTGACGGCCTAACAAAGGGATTCTGCACAAGAGGAAGAGAATAAGAGAGGTGCAAAAGTAAACTTTTAGAAAATAATAGGCTAGCTACTCAACCTGATCGGGTTCGGATTCATCTTCTGAGCTTTTCTCATACTTCCCGTAGTTTATCCCAGGTTTACGCCTAAGTGACTTAATCATCTTTCCATCTTCGGTACCTTCAATATATGTTTCTACCTGACTTCCATGCGATTTTGATTCGCTCAATGATGATGGCTGATTAATCATGAGTCGATTATTATCCACCTTTCTTAAGGTGAAGGGCGCAAGTGACTCAAAACCAGGCGGAATTGATGAAATGTCCATATCCTCCTCTTTGACACAATGTCTAACAAGTTCAGTCCCCATCCTCCGGACTGCCAAGCAACCAATATACAAGTGAGAAATCGAAGAAAGAAGAACGCATTCTCGAGTTCCCTTCATAAGATATGGAACAGAACCCAAAGGTTTATACTGAGACTCAAAAAGTACATATAGCTACTTGTGGCAAAAAATCAGTGGGCCCGAGCTGAATGCACAGATTGATAACTATGATTGTTCTCTAAGAACCTATTCAATATAGGAAGTCTTCCACATGAAGCGTACAATCAACATTAAGACGACAACCAAACATATGATAATCTATTAAGACCAATTGTTGCTTGTGTACAAATACAACAACAACAATAATGCCTCAGTCCCAAACTGCTTGTGTACAAATATGCATACAAAATTTACCCAGTTGATCTTTCAGCAATTGCACAAATTCATTACAGTAATAGCTTTGCTTACATTGAAACAGCAAAACCCTAATCAAACTATGATCAATTTTAAGATGATCATAAAATCAACCAAAATCGTCCAGTTAGTCAAAACATGTACAACAACAACAATAACTACGCCTCAGTTTCAAACAAGTTAGGATCGGCTGTACGAATCCTCACTGACAACGTTAGACAAGACAGAAGTCCATATATAAAAACAGACATTCACAGAAACAGATAAATTTTACCAAAATAACCTTTCTCAGAAATTGAGAGCTTCAGAACAGAAGCTTATGTACTTACAAATATTGATCCACTGATCTAAGAAGCTTCAACTCCTCTTCACTACACCCAGACATTCAAAAAAGCAACAAACAGTTCAGTACCAGAATAAATCAAATCACAAAAATAGCTTAAACCAATAAGTACATAAATTTGAAACACTAAAAAAAAATTCATAACCAAAAATTTATAATCAGATTCAACAGATCTAAACCTAATCCTATGCATAAACTTTTTTTGAGGAAAAAATAAAAATAAAAATAAATAAAAGCCTAATCCTAACCCAGTACTGAAACAGAGATATGTTACCCACCATATCAGCTCCTGGTCACAACAAATTGGCCTTTGACCAGATGAAATACTAGTAATTTTCTGTGGATTTTTCACCCAGAATACAAATCCCTAATTTATTTGTAAAAGTGTAACAAAATATTTGGTCATAGATGGTGAAAATTGCAACCTAATAAAGGTGAATCTATTATCTATCAATTAAACCCTACATTTTAGAAACTGTAACAATATCTAAGTCACAGATTATAAAAATTTAAGAAACCCAATACAGATGAATCAATCCTTTTTTTAGATTTTGTTTTTGTTTGTTTTTTTTTATTTGGGTAGGCAAATCCAGATAAAGATCAGATAAGGGTACACACCGCTGAAAGAATTAATTTGATTTACCTTAGAGAAAAAAAACAATTAATAAATGAAAGAACCCTAGTACTATAGAAAAAGAAAAAAAACAAAAAAGGAAATTCGTTACTTGTAATACTATGGTCATTCTGTATTCTACTAATCTATGGGCAAATTTCCACCTTGAAATCGACGCGTGTTTGACGTGCCCAATTTTTAACTCCTTAGTTATACGTTTTAATTTTTTTGTCTACTTTATGTTGTACTAAGAGACATCAATTTAATATTGCCAAAGTTAGGTATTTCAAATGATTATTCTTTTTCTTCTTGAACCAAGGTAAAAAAAAAGTAAGACAAACAAGATGGGTTTGGTTGAGAATTAAGTAATAACTATATTTTTATAGGTGTAAAATTTAATTATTTAAAATCCGTCTTTATTAGGTGTTTTTTATTATTAAAGGAAAAAAGAAACGAATAGTATTGACATGTTATTTAGAAAAATAAATTAATAAGTTAATATATTAAAAGTGCGCGTAAGGTGGCCAAACACATAGAAGGGAAAAAAAGAGAGAAGGAGAAATTTAAGGGATAATTGAAATATTCTTACCGGTAGTTATCTGCTTTTGTTTTGCTAATGGCGTGACTTGTGGGGGTAGAGAGGAATGGTATCACACTATCACGTATGCTTTATTGGAAGTTTGGCACCTTTGGCTGTGTTAAAAGCATTGCATATGTGGATATATTCCTTATATTTGTAAATATCTCCTGATCAAGTGGGGCAACGTTTGTTTCAATATGATGAAAACTTCTAGGACAATTACAAAGTCAAAAACTTGGTTTTGGGCTAAGCCCAAGGGAGATGGGTTTGGTACCTAATCTTAGTTTCGAGTTGAAAAGGTCAAATAGCATGGGTATTCAATTTTCGGATTGGTATTAAAAAATAGCTAGCATTTATAAAGCTGTTGAAAAATAACTATTACTTTATGCAAGGATAAAATCTGAATAAAAATATCCCACTAAAACATGAAAACTTCCAGCATAATATGCTGGATTATGGAACCCTTATGTATAAACTTCCAACATATTATATTGGAACTTCAATACATTATGAAATTCTAACACATTTTGCTGGATCTCATATGTAAAAATTTCGAAATCCAGCATATTATGCTGGAATTTTTTCGTATTTTTAATGATATTTTTGTTCAAATTTTATTTATTTTTCTAACCGATATACATAAATTATATATCAATTATATAATATTATACATAAATTATAGCATAATTGACTATATTTTGTTTCAAATTTATAAAATAATGGATATCAATATTTGTATAAAAATTTTACAAAAGCTTAGTATCAACAACATAGTATTCAAAATAGTTTCAAAAACAAAACAAAAATGTTCGATTAGAAAATACATAGATTTAATCTAATTTTGTCATCCTAATGTTGTCTGTGACAAAAGAAATATTTTCTGCCATAAAAAAGACTTGAAATCATTTTTAGAAAAACGAAATAAGAAAAGGTATGATTATGGACTTTTTCATTGCGTGCATGAGGCGAAGTGAACAAATAGCCGTTTTAGGTTCCATATTTAAAGAGTAGCAGAAATTTTTATAAAACTTTTTAAGTTCAATCATCTTATATTAACTTTTGATATGCAGATTTAAAGTTAAAAATTTAGGTCTATGGACTTGACGATAACTAACTCAAGTTTTAAGAAGAGAGAATAACACTTGATCACCTTCTAGAGTGCGGTGGCCAACACACATATTGATTAGCTGCTCGTTAGGAAATGTGATAGAAGTCTTTGCTCGAGTTACAAGATTATTCTAAGTGAGAATCTCTCGACCTAGCATAGGATCTTGGTGATAATGGACTTAGAGATCATGAGGAAAAAGAAGAAAAGAGTTGTGTACGGTCAACCTAAGATCAGGCGGGGAGCCTTGAATAAGGACAAAGTTCGGGAGTTAGGAAAGAAGTTAATGGCTATAGGGGCCTGGAGGAGTAGAGGGGATGTGATTAGTATGTGGACCTCGATAGCGAATTGCATCAGGGAAGCAACTAGAGCGGTGCTAGGGGTCTCGAAGGGCTACTATGCTAGGCACAAGGGGGACTGGTGGTGGAATAGAGAGGTTTAAGAAATAGTAGAAGCCAAGAAAGCGGCGTATCTGAAGATGGTGGAGAGCAAGGACGGGGAGGAGAAGAGGGCGAATAAGGAGTGGTACAAGAAGACCAAGAAGGAGGCTAAGTTAGCGGTTATGGCAGTGTTTGGATGTTTGTATGAGGAACTCAGGGACAGAGGTGGGGACAAGAAGCTGTACAGGCTAGCGAAGGTGAGAAAAAGAAAGGCTCGTGACCTGGACCAAGTGAAGGGTATTAAAGACAAGGATGGCAGAGTATTGATGGAAGAGGCACATGTGACAAACTTACTTCCATAAACTCCTAAATCAAGAAGGAGACAGGGATATCTTGTTGGGTGATTTGGAGCACTCCGATGGTCGTCGAGATTTTGGTTATTGTAGGCGTATTAAAATTAAGGAGGTCGAGGGGGCGATGCGTAAGATGAGCAGGGGGAAGCGATAGGGCTAGACGAAAATCTAGCAGAATTTTGAAAGAGCGTGAGCAAGGTAGGCTTGGAATTGCTCACTAGGTTATTTAACATCATTTTTAGAACGACGAAGATGCCTGAAGAATTGAGGTGGAGTACGATGAATATGTTATACAAGAGCAAGAGTGAGATCCAAAATTGCAACAACTATAGGGGTATCAAGCTGCTAAGCCACACTATAAAAGTTTAGGAGAGGGTAGTGGAAGCAAGGGTGAGGAGGAGTGTGTCTATTTTTGAAAATCAATTCGGATTCATTCCGGGTCGTTTGACTACATAAGCCATTCACCTTGTAAGAAGGTTGGTAGAACAATATAAGGAGAGGAAGAAGGACTTAAACACGGTGTTTATTGATCTAAAGAAAGCATATGACAAAGTTAAGGACATGTATGAAGGAGCGCATGCTAGGGTAATTAAGGACATGTACGAAGGACATGTATGAAGGAGCTAAAACTCGGGGGAGGACAATGGAAGGGGACTCATACCACTTTTCATTCGTGGTGGGGTTGCACCAGGGGTCGGATTTTAGTTCATTTTTATTTGATTTGGCGTTGGATACACTGACGCGTCACATTCAAGGAAAAGTGTCACGGTGTATATTATTCGCGGATGACATTGTACTGATTGATGAGATGCGAAGTGATGTTAATGTGAGGCTGGAAATTTGGAGACAGACCATAGAGTCCAATGGGACTAGTGAAGAAGAAGCGGATGTGATGCTTGATACACAAGTCATCCCCATAAAGATAGTTTCAAGTACCTGGGGTCTATAATCCAAGGTAACGGAGAGATTGGTGAGGACGTTACGCATCGTATTGGTGCAGGGTAGGTGAAATGGAGGCTTGCATCCAGTGTCTTATTCGATGCGAATGTGCCTCCTAAACTTAAAGATAAGTTTTACATAATAGTTTTGAGACCGACTATGTTGTACGGGGTAGAGTGTTGGCCAGTCAAAAATTCTCTCATGTTCAGAAAATGAAAGTAGTAGAAATGAGGATGTTGAGATGGATGTGCGGGCATACTATGATTGATAAGATTAAGAATGAGGATATTCGGGCCAAGGTAGGAGCGGCCCCCGTGGAGGACAAAATACGTGAAGCGAGACTTAGATGGTTTGGGCATGTGAAGAGGAGAAGCGCAGATGCCCCGGTAAGGAGGTATGAGAGGTTTTCCTTAGGGGGTCTTAGAAGAGGTAGAGGTAGGCCAAAAAATTTTGGGGAGAGGTGATTAGGCACTTAATTGGAAGGTGTGGAAATCGAGGATTAAGGTTGTAGGTTAATAGGTAGTAGTGCGGGTTTCAGACATTTCCAATGTTATTAATAGTAGTCTTGTATTCTAATACTCTAAATTTCTATCTTTATGTTATTTTTTCACCTTTTTTTCTTTTATTTTGTTCTTGTTATTTTTTGTTGCTATTGCTCTTTTCTCATTTTCCTCGTGCCCAGGGTCTACTGGAAATAACTCCTCTATATTTACTGTAGGGGTAAGGTCTGCGTATTATCTACCCTCCCCACCTTGCTTGTGGGATTATAGTGAGTTTGTTGTTGTTGTTGGACTTATGAGTCTAAATTATATTGCCAAAAACTAACTAAATCTCATGTCTAAAGTTCGAATATAGTTTAAATTCAAACTTCATACCTAAGATATGAAATTGATTTTTGATAATGCATAACTTCAAACACCATATATCTGAATTTGAATTTTGACATTTCAAAGTTCAAAACTCAGAGTATGAAGTTAAAGCTTTAGAAGAGCTCAACTATCGACCCAAAATGATCAAGAAGAAGAAGAAGCCAACATCAAGTTCAGTCTCAACTATCAAGTTTGTCGAAATTGGCTAAACTTTAAATAGAGGTGTTAAGCGGCTACACGATGTCATTTCCACGTATCCATCAATTGATTTACTCATTCGGCCCATTAATCAGAACGCACGTTTTCCACTGGTCTTTAGCCCATTTCTCCAGTGCACCGTTTTCGTATTTTCATCTTTCAACCAATACGTATATATTTCTTGATTTCTTTTTTTCACATCCTCCAATCTCTCTTTTACGAAAAAAAATCATATCACAATAATTCCCCAAACTTGCTCCCCCTCCCCCCTCCCCCCTCCCCTGGGCATAAAATCCCTAATTCACAAGAATTGCAATGTCGACGGTGCCTTCAACGTCGGCGGGAGCTACTTCAACGTCGTCGCAGTACACTTACTCAAACGGCACATACTTTCCGACGCCGTTTCATCTCCAACAACAACCTCCTCCTCAGCCCTACATAGGTGCTGCTCCTCCGCCGGTACAGCTTCCCGGTCCTTCCGTCTATCCTGCTCCTGCTCCTATTCCGGGCGTTTACACGTTGCCTCAATTTCAACAAGTAAGTGCTCCAAATATCAGCAAATATCAATTGCAAAAAAAGGAAGAAATAGGAATATTATAAACTTTTATTTCTGAATTTCGGTCTTCGTACGTTGTAAAGATGGGGGAAATTGCAATTGGTTGTTAATTCTTACATTTTGATTTCGTTGGATTTACGCTAATGTCCATAGAAAGTTTAATTGATTAATAGCTTGTGGAGTAAGTAATTATGTAAGTCTTTTTTTTTTTTTTTTTTCATTTTGCTCCCTTTTCTAGTTATTTTTTTACAAATGTTTGAGAATTTGGCGGGTATTTGTAAAATCTTTCATGGGAAGTTGTTGAGATTATATTTTTTTATAGAGTTTAATAAGTTATATACACTACACTATCAGGTCACCCAATCCATCTACAAGTAAGCCTCCATAAAATAGAGTTTTAGCCAAAATTACTCTAAATATAACCCTATAACCCTGAGCACCATTTGTCCTTTACAAAATTTGAGCACATATAGTCTCACTAGCTAAGAACGCCCACTTCTGTTAGAATACTAACAGAGATATAACACATGATGCTTAAAAGAAAAGTAAATTAGACGCTCTTTCACCCCCAAGTTGTGGATTTCCCTCCTCAATCAAGAACCCGTCTTCTCCAGTTCATTTATTCATCTTTGTTGCAGCAGTAAAATATCCTTTCATCCTTGATTCGATTTTTGATTTTCGGTTATAATTTTCATTTTTGTTCAATTGGGATTTTTTTTCCTGAAAATACAATAATATAGTGGGTTCTCTTCTATCTTCCCATTGGTTGCTGCTCTCATCTTCCCTTTTTACATTTTCTTTCTAGAAAATCCACTGCCTTCAATATCTTTCCATATGTTAGAGCCAAAATCAGAACTTTGAGAGTTATGCTCACAAAATGATAGCGTGATTGGAATTTAACAAGAAGGCTAGGTAGTTTTTGAAAGAGAAGAGAAATCGCTGGTTTTCATTTTGTACGCTGCAAATTTTTGTCCCTGTTAGTTTTCTAACAGAGGTGGGTATTCTTAGTTAGTGAAACTAAATGTGCTCAAATTTTGTAAACTTAGAGGACGAATGGTGCTCAGGGTTATATTTGGAGGACAAAGTCGAGCCTACCCCAAAGATAAGGGTTAATTTTAGCTAAAAACTCCCATAAAATAGGGCAGGTTACCTGCTTCCACAATAGGTAAATGTGACTTGGCAGTACAAATATTTGTTACACTGAGAGTATATAGAGCTTAAAATCCTTTTTATAAGGGTGCTGCCTGGGCCAGCTAGCCTGCTGAGAATATCTGCGCCTATGTTTGTGTGTATGTGTATGATAAAATATCATGACACCAATTAGAAGCTTGTTAGTTTCTGTTTAGGAGGAGAACAGAAGAAAATCTCAATAGAAGTATTTGCACCAGGCCTTTGTACATATGTATTTTGTATGTTAAGCTAGTGGCTTGTTTTGAAAAAAGAAGGTATGTTTTGTCGCTTTTGTAATGTACGTAATACTTGCTGACAGGCTCAGCAGTTATTCCAAAGAGATGCGCAGACAATCACACCTGAAGCACTTGAGAATGTGAAAGCTGCACTTGCAAGCAGCGAAATTGAGCACAAAGCTGAGTCTAAGAAGAAAGCTTTACCTCGTAAGGCAGCAGGACAAAGTTGGGAAGATCCTACTCTAGCAGAGTGGCCAGAGAGTAAGCATAATTTCCTATTTCTTTTTTTTTTTCCCTTGACTGGCTGTATCTCATGGTACTAAAATCCATTTATTTATTCTTCTGTTTTTTCTTGGGGGGTTCTCTAGTTCTCTCTCCTCATAGTCTTTGATAGTTTTAACATCAGTTGAACTGGATTCTATCTTGAACTGAATTTCCACTAAAAAGTAAGTACAGTAATCAGTTATATTTCTTATTATAAGCAAAAGTTAACAGTTATATTTGATTTTCAAAGTGGATTCAGCTTTTCCTTCGAAATGTCTCCACCTATTAGAGTATGTTACTGTATATACAAGGGTTCAACTATAAAATATGATATTGTGTATAAGGTAATGTAGCTTGTCAGAGTAGGCGAACAATGCGTGCCGTATATAAGGAGCTAATTTTTATTAAGTATCAAGGAAGTAATTTTTTCTCTGCTCATTGTTTTTAGGTCGAGTACTGTTCTTGAATTTTCTTGATGCACTCTCGTCTTAACATAGGAACTTTGGCGCAGAGTATGAGGAGACTCACTGAGCGAATAGGTGAATAACAGATTGGAAGGGACAAGAAATGGTGGTGAATACCGACATGATTGAAGCTGAAATCCTAGGGTTTATTGTAGTTAACATGGTTATGACAGATAATTGAAAAGTCTAGGATGAATTAGCCCTTTCTTGAATACATAACCAATTACTAGATGCCTGTAATGAGTGTCTATAAAGGGTCTAACTTTCTGATAAACCAGTGCGGATGAAAGAAGCATGAATAGCAAGTAAATATACTATATGAATTCGTCTTAGTTAAGTTATGGGACGTTTTGTGTCTTGTCTATCTAAATGCACTTCTTTTCTGAAGGTGTTTAGAAAAGAGAATGTGCAGGAGAAAACCTGTGAGGTCATTATTATGCTATACTGGTCCACTTTCATGGATTGTGGTCTTGCAAATGATATCATTTTTTAACCCAATTATCTTTTGCTGTTGGTTCTCTGGTCACTTCCTTCCGTGATGGCTGTTTGCACTTGTTTTCTTGTGGTTATTGTGTCTTTTGCTGTTACAATTAGTGCAAATCCTAGTACAGTGGAATAACTAAGTTTCCTGTTCGGATGGTGTCACAGATGATTATCGTCTATTCTGTGGTGATCTGGGGAATGAGGTGAATGATGATGTCCTCTCGAAAGCCTTTTCAAGGTTTCCAACCTTTAACATGGCTAAGGTAAGCTCTTTTAGATCATTTACTTTTTTCCAATGATCTTACATTTTTATGTTTTTGGTATATTTTTATGTATTTCTGGTCACGAAGGGAGAGATTTTGGTCCCCTAGAAGTTTAATTATCTTCATCTTTTTTTATATCATATTTCTGCTTCCTGAACATTCTCGAATCTTAGAAAGCTAGAAATTTTTGTAAATGCATCGACTATTGATAGTATGCGTGCATCGAGTTTTGAGATAGACTTCTCCTCACTTTTGACTGCTTTCAAATTGGAGTTTAATAATTTTCAAGGATTGAAAATTGAAGAGAACATATTGGTAGTGTCACTGTTGGACCAATATTCCTCAAGTTGTATATCTTTTTTGTGTGTGTGTGTTCTTATCCCTTTTTTGGTGGTGTACACCGGATACATGGATGATGACTTAGTCCTGTATGTGCTTGCGTGTATTTGCATAAAATGAAGAACATAAGGAGCATCTAAATGAGAAGACTCTAGATTGGTGGCATCTAATTGGGAAAATTGTAATGGTGGTGAACTGGTGATACCTTACCTCTAAGTCTAATTGTAATTTGTTTATTGCCCAAAACTGCAATAGTTAATGCGTTATAAAAAAGTGTAGCTTAGTTATATTTCAAGATCCACCATGCTGATGTTATTATAATTCCTTTCTTTCTGCCTTGATCTGAAAAGATTAGAAAAAAATGAAGTATTTTATATTCGCCTTGCTCTCTTCGAATTTTGTTTTATAATTGTATGTTGTAGCTTGTAAGGTTCAGTAACAAAGGGATTCTACAATGCATGTTGACAGGTTGTGAGAGACAAGCGGACTGGTAAGACCAAGGGATATGGATTTGTGAGTTTTTCCAACCCATTAGACCTTGCGGCAGCACTTAAAGAAATGAACGGTAAGCTATCTGTTAATCAAGATATGAATGGGTAGTTTCTTAGTGTGCTTAAGGTACACGGACGTAATCAATATATTAAATGACACAACTTGATAGAAGTGGGTCTTTCACTCTTAGGTGATCAGCTTTTACCTTCTTGAAGACCACTGCTTATAAATGATATGGATGGTAGCTTTCAGTTGGATCTAACATTTTCCTAGATATACCATTTGCCTGATGCCATGTGTGGGTTTCTTTGCCCCCCCCCCCCCCCCCC
>MCJB01005714.1:60302-84371 GCA_002018475.1 Nicotiana obtusifolia
CCCCCCCCCCCCCCCTTTTTGATGTCTTCATGTCAAATGATAGCGTTGATAGAGTGTCCTCTACAGGCTCCTGGTTTTTTATTTGAATTTATAATTGCCCTCCCCTCTCCTCTCTAAACAAAAAAAAAAGGAATGCTGAAGGAAACAAGTAACAGAATTTTACTGGAAACAAGATTTAGTACAGATAATGAAGTCGGTTTAGGCAAAGAGAAAAAGGTCAAGAAAAGACATCAACCAAACCTGTATGAGAGAATTTCAGAAGTCTGGTTTCATGTGGAGTTCGCAAAATGGGGATACATGAATGTTTGATGTGGCAGTTGTTTTTAGTTATTGCATTGGTAATGATAATATTACATCCGGATGCCTAATAAGGTGGTAATTCATGTTTGATTTCAGGGAAGTATGTTGGAAACCGGCCGATCAAACTTCGCAAGAGTAAGTGGCAAGAGAGGATTGACTACGAAGCTCTGGAAAGTTCGAAGGTGAGGGTTTTTGCGTGGTGATTGGCCTACTTATGATATTACATCTTGATAGCTGGTTCTATCTAACTTCTACTTATCAAAATTGCATTAACTGACTACTTTTTTGTGGATGTTGGATCTTGTGGCAGAACCGATCACATAAGAAACCAAAGCTAACAAAGAAGAGTATATTGCACAAGTGAGCGCCAACCATGATAATGGTTCAAGCATCAAGATACTTGAGATGTATTTTAAATGTGTCTTAACCGATTTCTTCGCCATTGTCGCTGTCCGAGAAAGCAGGGACAAATGACAGTCCTAGGACACAGAAATACTATTTGAACCTCTGCAATTTCTTATTCACAATGATGGTTGCTGGTTAATGTATTTCTTCCTCCTTTTAAGAGCTCTAGGAGAGTTTTGAATGATGGAATCCTTTTGGCAACCATTGATTGGTTTGATGAGGAAACTGTTGTTGTTTGGAAACTTTGGTTCGTTCACAAGATAAATTGCAGTTTCATACTTTCATTAATGTATCAGTTGAATTGAGGGATGATGAATGTATGGTCCAATGGTTGTGCAATTAATCAACTGAAAACAGCTCTTGCTAGATATAATGCCTAATATAGATGCACTGCGATTAGGGGTGTCATGTCAGTGAATATTTAAAAATCAATGAATATTTAAAATCGATTGAAACGTATTATACCCAATTGATTTTTAGGTCTCTTTTAATAAAATTATAGGTTTTTATATAAATTTATAATTATATCGATAATTAAGGTAAACTGAAAAAAATATCGAATCATACCGAATAAATTTGCATTTAAAAAATATATTTATATTTTAAGTTTAAAAAAAAATAAAGAATTAAATTTCTTTTTGGGCCTTGGAATTATGAAAAAAGTTACAAGCCAACAAGTAATTAAACTTAAAATTTTAATTATTAACCTCCTATAGCAAAGGTATATACCATATTTATTATAAACCAAAACCATTTTAAAATATTCTTTTCTATAGATAACTTTTAGCAAAATAGGTATTTATGGTATATACTACAATTGAGGAGTGAAATACGCTATTTGTATTTTTTCTCTCTCTTTCTTTCAATTACACACGATTCTCTTTCAAAATCCCAACAAAAATTTTCTTCTTTCTCTCTTTTCCCTTCTCTCTCTCTCTTCGAGCAAAATACCTGCTTAGTTTATACGCCGGATATTACAATGAATTTGTACTGCTTAGTTTTACGTCGGATATTGCAATGAATTTGTACTGCTTAGTTTCTACACCGGATATTTGCAATAGATTTGTATGGCAATATCAGAAATAAAGAGACTGCGGCTTTCTTCTACGCCGGAGCAATATATTTTACGTCGGAGAAGATTTGAGGGCCGAGGTTTTTGTTCGTCTCCATTTTTAGTTATAATACAATGTACACAATATTCTGCTTGGCCCAAAAACACCATCTCCGGCGAACTTTCTTCTCTTCTTTGCTATTTAGTCACATACAATGATACAAATATATTGTATTCTGTACAAATTCACTCAAATACATTATATTTTTGTATAAAATACATTATTTTTTTGCATGTATAAGGTTTTTGTATTTCTTTAATACAGCTGAATACACCTGTATTCATGATATAAACTTTGAAATATATTGAATACTAACATTAAAATATAAAAGAATATAAACAGTGAATACATTTAATTTTAAAATACAGTGAAATCAGTAAAATACACTGAATACAAATAGAAATACAATGAATACAATCAATGAAATACACTGAATATATCTTGATGAATTACTTCTCTGTTCTCAAGCATGGAAACTTACTGATTCTATAGAAAATAGATATTATTCTTATTCTTGAACACCTTTTTAAAGTTATATTATCAAAATCATTTTACATAGACTTCCCTTGTATTTAAAGTACTCTTGCATTTAGTGTTCAAATATGAGGTGAGAAAAAGTCAAAAAAGAAAATATGAGGTGAAAAAATTTAATCCTCTTTAGAATGCCATCATTTACCAATGTAAGTTTTATAGTTAAAAGTAAAGAAAAAATATATTCCCTCTGTCACGAATTATCTGTCGTGATTTTTAAAAATAATTGTCTCAAATTATTTGTTATTTTAGAAGTTCAAGATAAAATTAATTATATATTTTTTTATTTTACCCTTAATAATAAGTGTTTTTTAAGATGGAGATAACACTTAAATAGAGTATTATATTTTAATATATAAATAAGGTAAATTAGTCTAAAACTTCTCCTAATTAATATTTTTTTAAGAAATATAAAAGAGAAATACGATAAATAATTTGATACGGATGGAGTAATTTTTTACTCATTTCTTTCATGTCCTTCAAGCTTATTTACTTTTTACTTTTTACTTTTTACCTTTTAGGTACCAAAGTTCTTATTGACTCGGAAAGAGGAGTCAATATGCAAATTTCTACAAACTTCAACCCTAGTTATTAACGTCCCACTATCCTACTTTATAACTAACCTCGTTAATCCTTATATTCATAGTTTGGCCCCCAAAATAATCAAATCCCTCTCTGTTTTTGAAGTCCGAAACCAATTCCAAATACTCAACCACAACTCCACAAGAAACACTGCAGGTACGTTCATGGCTTATTGCTTTCCTATACTTTCACTTTGTTGGTTTTCCAAGTTCTTTCTCATTTTTTTGTACACAAGCTTGTGGGTTAGCATATCAGATATTCCTTTATTGAATTGTTAGCCAAAAATTGTAATAAAAGCTGAACAAGTTATGTAACTTAAGTAGTTAAGTGTTTTTTGTTTGATATTAAGTTCTTGGGTTTTCCCCAAAAATTAGTTTTTTCCCGACCAGCTTGGCTTACCAGAGCTCAAAATTCAGTTAGTCTTAGGGGTCGTTTGGTTTGAAGACAAGTTATGCTGGGATTAGTTATATTGATATTATTTCTCGTTGACGGTTTGGTATGTTGTATTATTCATGGAATTGTCAATTTTATTGCTTTATTCTTTGATAACTTACCCTAGGGTGAGTATTCCACCCTCGGGCAGGTATAAGTTATCCCAGTACTATTTTTAATCCTGGGACAACTTATCCCGGGATTAGTAACCAAACAAGGTATAAGACGGTACAAAATTTTTGTCCCAGGATTATTTTTGCTTATTATCCATCGTACCAAACGACCTCTTAGTGAATTGGTTGTTGGATAAAATATAGTGTAGTCAATTCAATTGGCGAGCATTGGTTCACTAAAGGAATGTTAGAAATACATTGGTTTTATTGAAACAATGAAAGATTTGGCTTAAGGATGAAAGTTATACTAATAAACGAGACAATATAATAACTACTGTCCAAATAATATTCGTACTCAAAATGGAGAATCGTGGGAGAATTCGTCTTTTAACCATAAAGATTTTATGCTATTATTATTGAGTTCAGGGGGTCTATCGGAAACAGCCTCTCTAACTTCGTAAGATAGGGGTAAGGTTTGTGTACACTCTACCTTCCCCAGATCCCACTTTATGGGATTACACTAGGTTTGTTGTTGTTGTTGCTGCTTTGTGTAGTTATATACGGTAGTAATGCAAGATTTGCTTACTTTAGTGCTAGGTATATGAGGTCTAGTTGACTAGTTCTTCATTTTTTTAAATACAGCCAATAAAGTGGGCTAAATTGACTTGTTTTTTGGAAGTCAAAAGCACTTTTTGATTGCGTGGAAAATGTACATAGGAAAGTAAAATAAATAATTAGATTAAACGTGTGATTTAATTGCCTTTATCTGTTCCCATTGAGTAAATGTTTTTGTGAGATATGTTACTGTATCGTGTTTAGAACGAGATGGCCTTGAATAGAGCGGAGTGATTAAATATGTGATTCGATTGCCTTGGTGTTATGTAAGCAAATGTTTCTGTGACTAAAGGAACTATTTTGCATTTTGAATGCAATGGCCTCAAATGAAGCTGAATGGTTAAAGAGGATTTGTATCGCAGGCTCTAACTAGTTTGGAATTGACATGGATTGTTTGAGTGATGTTACTATATTGCATTTGAACTTCCTTAAGAGTGCTGGTGGAAGTTTCTTACTGAGTTCCTTAATTGATACTCATTTAATTACTGTTCTAGTCAAGTGTATTGACTTTTGGGTCGAGTCAAATGGTATGGAGTTTATTTTTCTTTGATGATCATTTTCAGATATAAGATTTATATATTGTTGGAATGTTTTCCCTGATAAAAGGTATTGAAGATTAATGTTGTCAAGTTTCACCTCCTCCATCAAAAAATTGCCTTGCTTTTGCTGTTCTCTGTTAATGGTTTGTATTCAGTAGACGTTTTGTCCTCTTACATTCTCCACCGACCTTACCTTTTTCAGTTGACAAGACTGCGATCAGTGGTCCATCTCTTTTTTCAAGTTTGTCTAAGATTGCACCTCACCTTGAAGAATTCAAGTTTAGCCGCACATATGCCGCTACAATCCTGCTCGTACTTCCAATTTGCGGGAAGAACACAGTAGTTTCTGAAGAAATGCTCTTTCTCTCTTGAACGTTGGTGTTATCGTGAAGAAAGCAATGGCTTATACACTAGTCCCAAAACTGATGATTGAAGCTCCTGCCCTGCACATACAGAACTCAAGCTCCAGCCAAATAGACCTCCAAACTGGGAGCAATCTGTCCTTGCTAATAAAAACTCCAGATATTCTGTTAAGACATTCATTTAGCGGTAACTTTAGTTGTCAATCTTCTCCGCAGTGGCGTGGAGTTCTTGCTTCAGGAAAAACTGGTTCGATTTTATTCTGTAGAAGCAAGCCGGGAACTGTCTGCCTTGATAGAGTTAAAGAGAGTAATGCTGGTAGCTTAGATAGAATTGTTGAGAAGAGATCAAATGAGCAACATTTAAAGAAACTTTCTAGTTCCTTAAGGTTGACTTTAGATGGACCGTTGGTTGAAAATGACGAGACAACTAACAACAAAGTTCTTAAAAGTTTTTGCAGTCATGGAAAGTTGCTTGAAGCATCAAAACTAGTTGACCTGATGACTCGTCGAAACCAAATTCCAGACTGCCCTTCCTGCATAAACTTGATAAGGGGCCTCGTCAATGCTGGGCAGACAGGCAAAGCAGCAAATGTTCTAGAAATCATGGTTATGTCTGGTGGGACTCCAGATATTATCACATACAATATGTTAATCAGTGGTCTCTGTAGAAAAGGGCTTTTGAATTCTGCCATTGGTTTCTTGGACTATATGAGCTTTAGCGGTTGTCCTCCCGATGTTATCACTTATAATACTATACTGCGTGCTATGTTTGACCGTAGTAAATATGATCAAGCCATTCAGTTTTGGAAGGATCGGTTAAGAAAAGGATGTCCTCCTTATTCGATCACCAGTACAATTCTGGTTGAATTAGTCTGCAAACATTGTGGTGTTATACGTGCTATTGAGGTAATGGAGGATTTGGCAGTTGAGGGATGTTCTCCAGATCTTGTGACCTTTAATTCCATGGTAAATTTTGCTTCTAAGCAAGGGAACTTTGAAGATTCGGCTTTACTAATCTATAACCTTTTGTCACATGGCCTTGAGCCCAATGATGTGACGTACAATACTCTTCTCCATTCCCTTTCTACCTATGGATGTTGGACCGAGGTAGATGAGATTCTTTCCGTCATGCATGAAACTTCATATCCTCCTAGTGTTGTGACATACAATATTTTAATCAATGGTTTGTGCAAGCATGGGCTTCTGGATCGTGCAATTGATTCTTTTACTCAGATGGTCTCCCAAAACTGTTCACCCGACATAATAACCTATAATACACTTCTACGTGCTCTTTGTAAGGAGGCAATGGTGGACGAGGCCGTCCGAATTCTTCACTGTTTAAGTGATAGCAGTTGTTCTCCTAGTATAATCACTTACAACATAGTCATTGATGGCCTTGCAAAGAATGGTTTTATGGAGAAAGCGATGGAATTATACCATCGGATGGAAAAGGATGGCATTTGTCCTGATGATGTTACATATAGATGTCTAATTTGGGGTTTCTGTCGAGCAGATCTTATTGAAGAAGCTGTAGAATTACTAAAAGAGATGGGTAATAGCAGGCGCAGGGTCAGAGATAATTGTTACAGATTTATTATTCACAGGTTATGTCAAAACAGTAAACTGGACTCTGCTATACAAGTGTTGAAAATGATGATATCAAGTCGGCACAAGGTTAATTCATCCGTCTTTTCCACTATAGTTGCAGGAATAGCTGGTGCAGGTATGAATGAAGCAGCTATGGAATTGCGACAAAAGTTGATAGAATGGAAAATTCTCAAGGAATAGAGATTTTCAGATTAGACATGAGTATCCTCAGCACGATCATTGTAATTGGAGGGCATAGCTGGTGCAGATATGAACAAAGCAGCAGCTTAGAATCGCAGAAAAAGTTGAGGGAATGAGAAATCTCGAGGAATAGAGGTTCTCGGATTGGACAGACACTATCCTTAGCTCAGCTCTTTACATCATTGGACAAATCACCTCAGCTCAAATGGAAATGTGCTTCTTTAGTAGGTTTCTTTCCATTTCCTTTATCTGTTCTAATTTGTGCTCGGTATAAATTTTGACCCTGTCGCGTACCTGCTTGACAGAGTTTGGCTAGTATCTGTAATCTAGTTCCTGTGGCGACTTCTTTAATTGCGGCATAATCCTCTCTATACAGAAAAAGCTGTAGCAGTGGTTCAGTGCACACAAGGCCTATTTTATCAGCTGCCATGAGCATATCTTGGTGACCATAGGTTATAGTACAATGCTTTTATGGAATTTCCGAATAATGTTGTTATTGTAAGGATTTATATTCTTCTAACATCTTAGATTCCAAAGTTTTTATATAGCTTTGCTAGCTATCTGTATTTCCGTCATCACTACCCATATTGAGTTCATATACCCTAAGTTGCTTTGACGGGCCAGTTTAGGTGTCGCATCCGTTTCGATACGATACTAGTATGTGTGTGGGTACGGGATCCGTACCGGATGTGGTCAAATAATTTTGGATACTTTGACCATGCTGGACGTAAAAATTCGAGACGAGATATAATTTGATTTTCGAAATCAGAACTAAAACTAGTGTAATTTTAAAGAAAATAGCATACCTTATCGAGAAAATCAACCCTCTACTTATCTACAACTTGAAAATAACAAAAATTCATACTTTACAAGTTATACGTGAGTATTTTACAAAAAAATTCATAATTTAGTGGTATTTTTATATTTTTTGAATTATTTCTAGCTGGCTTATTCGTACTAGGATCTGTATCCCGAATTTTAGAATTTACATCTCAAAAGATTCGGCCTCTAGATTTACAACCGTGTCGGATACTCGCACTCATGTCCGAGCAACTTAGCATAGCATATACCTGAGCTTATTTGTTTTTTCATGTATTATTGATGCTAGGACCCTTACAAGAATGTCACTCACCATGCCTTTATCCAGCCAACTTCGTCTCACACAATCCACAAGAAGCCTGCCATAGTTTATTTGACTGTTGGAAAAGAGACAATGTAAATAATCGATATTATATTCTATTTATTCCATTTTATATGGAATTCTTTCCTTTTAATTAGTTTCTCATATTTTCATATTATTCTTATTTTTTCCTTACTGTCATAACTTGTTCATCTCTACTTGAATATAAAGGTTTACTCTTTTTCCTTTTTAGTGTGTCATATTTTCGTATTGTTCACAATTTACCTCTATTGATATGACTTGTTCGAATCTAGTTGAATAATAACTAGAGTTCACCTTTTTTCTAGTGTTTAAATGTGTCCCTAGTTAAGCATAAGTCACATCAAATAGAGCGGATTAGGGTGTATCTTTTTGTGTTATTATTAAATCTCACAGACTTTTCTTAGTTTAATCCTGCAAATTTGAGTGCCCACAACGTAGTAAATGAGACTCACAGATTTTCTAGAATAAAATCTTATAAGCTAGACTTAGGTATTGTAATCTAGCATGAAACTTGCATATTCTCCACACGGCTCGTATTGTTTAAGTTAATAGAAATTATAAAAGATACTTAGTATATAGTCCAAGAAGAAAAAAATTATGTTATGACTAGTGTGTAGCATAGCATATGAGTGGGCAGAAACTGCAATTTGCAAACCTTTAGGCCACATAGAATAGACCGGTTACGGTCAATGGCGAAGTCAGGAATTTTTTCAAGGGTATCCATACTTGAAAAAAGTGAAAAAGATTTTCTGACAAAAGAATGTTCAATGTATGTTATATACCTCTAAAATTTAATATTTTATCTATATATGCAGTGTAATTTTTCAACGAAGGATTTTCTATTATGTAGCTTCGCCCCTGGTTACGGTTCAATCAAATCTAGTAATTTTCGTTCAAACTTAATATTTATCTAAAAAAATTCGTTAAATATGTACGAACCTATTAATTTAGAATTCAGTAACTTAATACAGTAGAATCTCGAACCTAATACGGGTTGATGGCTTCGGGTTGCCTTTTGAAATTACACATAACACATTTCATCACAATAGGCAACATCAAAGGAAAAATGAGTAATTCACCACGCTCACCTTTACAGTAATGCCACGTGCTTAGTTATAAATGAAATGGGCTTTTGTTCAAATTGCTGAAAGGTACCACTATTGACGAAAGTAGCGGTGCTGAAATTACTTAACAGTACATCGCATTATTTTGATACGAGGTACTTTAATTTTTTCTTTTTCCTGAATTAATTAAGCCATAGAGAAGCAAAAACTCGAAAAAGAACATTCTTGAATGAAACCATTAGTCCTAAAGACATAGAATGATACAATTTGGTTGCCTTTTTAATATGTTGAGGAGACATTGATATGTTCAATCAATTAACGGTTTATTTTTTGGGAAAATGACATTGTATAGCCGCTCTTAAATAATAGTCGAAAAAGTTAAATTATACATATACACATACATTGTGTATGTTATATACAAAAATTATACAAATTTTATATACTTTTTCGGCTACCAAATATAAATAGTTTCTAGCACGAACTAAAAGTGAAAATAGCACCAGATTTGGCCACATATAAGAGAGGTTTTTTCCTCTTTTGGACTATAAAAATACAGCAAATGAATACAAAGTTGTTAGTCTAATGAATAGTATGTAAAAACTGCATATAGAAAAGCCTGAAATCTTTTATTACTGTCAATGATGTACAAGTATTGAACATGCTCGGACTGTACAGTAAAGGCAACCCGGTGCATTAAGCTCCCGTTGTGTGTGCGAGGTCGGGGGAAGAGCCGGACCACAAGGGTCTATTATACGCAGTCTTACCTTACATTTCTGCAAGAGGCTATTTCTACAGCTCGAACTCGTGACCTCCTAACGTGACAGCAACTTACGCTAAGCCTTCCTTTCCAGTATTGAACGTTAATTCAAGAGACTATTTCATGGTTTCTGAGACAGTACTATCTTTATGAACATCAGATATAGGAAACGTTTTTCTCAAACGTTGAAGTGATTCTTTTGATATAGCATTCTTCTGATAAAGAGAGTTAGCCACCTCCATTGCTTGAACTCTCCATCCTGAAAAACCAATACCTTCAATTAGCAGAATGTAAGTCGTTTCATTTGGCCGACGCCCCTTTTCTACCATTTCTCTTAGCACTTCAATCGCCTCGTCAACTCTATGAGCTTTGCACAATCCAAGAAGCAGAATGTTATAAGTGATAACAGTAGGTGGAAAACCATTCCCCTCCATATCTCCTAACAAGTCAAGCGCCTCGTTCACTAATCTGTCTCTACATAAACACGAGATAAGTGAATTATAAGTAATCTCATCAGGATCAATCCCTTTTTCTATCATCTCCGAAACCAATCTCAACGCCCTAGCTCTCTCTCCGTTATTCCATAATGCGCTCATCATTGTATTATAAGTACTCACATCAGGTGGACAGCCTATTTCTGCGAGCTTCTCAAATACTTCCATTGCTTCATCAGCTTTCCCTTTCTTACACATTGTAGAAAGTATAGTGTTGTAGTTCACTATATCAGGCAAGCAACCATTCGAAATCATATAGTCAAGGAACTTAATAGCCAAATCTAATCTCCCTCCTTTGCAAAATGCAGAGATCAATGGATCATAAGTGAAAGTATCCGGTGTTAATCCCTTATCCATCATTATCTTCAACAAGTTGATCGCCTCGTCTAATTTCCCATCTCTACACAAAGAACTCATCAAAATGCTATAAGTAACCACATTTGGTTCACACCCTGCAGAAAACATCTCATTCACTAACTTCTCTCCATCGCTCCATTTCCCCTTATGCAATAACGCTCTTAACAATATATTATAAGAAATCACATCCGGTTTGCAACCCTTTGATGGCAAACTCCTTACAAACTCATAAGCTTGATCCATCATCTTTTCTCTACACATTCCCCTAATAATTGCATTATATGTATACATATCGGGTTGAAGCCCTATCGATAACATCTCATCTAGAAGCTTCATTGCTTCATGAATTCCGCCTTCAAGAATTGTTGCCTCTATCAAGATTGTGTATGTAATAACCGTAGGCTTACAATTTTTTTCTTCTTTTAACTGATCCAACAATTTCAACGCTAACCCTAATTTTCCCCTGCCACAAAGACTTCCAATCAAGATATTATAAGTAACAACATCCGGAGGAAATCCGTGGGCTTTCATCCGATTCAACACCTTATTCGCCTCTTCAATTTTATTCATTTTGCAGAATCCACTAATAAGAGCATTATATGCAAATACATCAGGTTCCCCAAATTGCTCTAAAATCTGCATAACTTTTAATGCTTTGTCCGAATTTTTCGAGTTGCAAAATCCCTTAATAAGCTTAGTGCAAAGAATAACATCTGGTTTATAACCATTATTCTTCACCTTGCAATCAAGAAGATACAATGTTTCATCATACTTACCTACTTTACATGACCAATTTAGCACTTTCAAAAAATTGGTTGCTTTCAAATCATTGGATTGTTGTACATAGGAATGTCTATTTTCAGTAGAAACTTTAACCCTTTGGTTATTTCTAGGCTTTACTTTACTGGATTCATGTCTACTACATCTAACAATAGAATTGTGCTTTTGAGAATGAGATGTTGGCTTTAGGTTATTGGAGAAAAAGGGGCAATGAGGAAAAATCTCAGCTGAAATAATTCTAGTCATTTGGTTAGTATTAGGTAGTTAGTTCAAATCTTACCGTCTATAGGTGTTCGTTCAATTCTCACTGTCCTTATTTTCGTTCGTGATCTCTTAGGTGTAATATATAAATCATCTTGAATTTAATTAAAAAGAGAAAGATGTACCTGTTATTCTTGTTTGTAGACTGAGAAAATGAGCATAAGCCATGAAAATATGAAGGTATGGAAAATATTAGCAGTTGAACTTGAGGGGTTGGTACTATTTTTTGTATAAATCTAGTTATAGATTCTTATTGGATAACATAGTAAGTTTAGATAAGGCCACGTAACTGGTTAACCCATTGGATAAACCGGGTCGGTCTAGTATGTGGCGTTGGACTTTTTGAAGTTCACTATAAGGTCCAGTTCTTGAATAAAACTTTTTTTAAAATTATTGAGCCACATATTCTTTTCTAAGGAATTTACATAAAACACCGTAGTTTAGAGCCTAGTTATCATATATAATTATAGTTTGTCTAATTATAATTCGCAGTGACTATTCAGTTGTTACCAGCTTGTATTACTTGTATGCAGACGCGCAACGAATACAGTATGTGTCAACTGTAAATACAATCTGTATCAATTGTATTCATTATGCTATTCATCGGCGTAACAAATACAACCAAGGCAAAATATAAAAATATAGAAAAATAAAATACTTTCATTGAGAGTCGAACGCAATACCTCCGGTTACTAAGCGGGTGGTCTAACCAACTAAGCAACTGAGTGCTTGTTGCTCTTTTTTTTTAGTTCAAAACAATTGATCTCTTGTTTCAATACTATAAGTGGATTCGCTATAAAATTCAAATATATAGCTACGGATGGTAATTTTTCTAAAGTATAGCTATGAATGGTAAATATAATATATATGTTTGTTGTGTCACATAATATTTCCTTCTTTTCTTCTATTGTAATGACGGTGTATGGACCAGCTTGCGTATTTTTAATATTTTACTGATCATTTACTAGTTTTCATTAGCATAAGTACCGAATAACATTACCTATATATATAAGAGGAAATTATCTAATATTTTTCAATCTTTATTGAAATTTGAATCTGACGTGTTTCTCCTTTTCTCTTGAGCCACAGATTCACATGATAAAATTCTGGAGAAATAAAATTTGATTTTTAGTAACTTATGCATCTCAACCAATAAGTTTATATTGTAACGTCAAACTCTGCCCTTCAGAAAAGCCAAATATAGGAAAACGAAGAAAGCGACTTGAGTTATCTCAATACTCTATAATTTTATAAAATTGTATGTTTTTAATGTGTAAGTGCTCAACCTTGTATGGATGTTGAGAACTTGATCAACAAGTACAAGCATATTTATTATTTAAATTTGATGAGTTTCACCTTTAAGGTATTTAGCACGAACTAATTATATTTTAAAATTGTGATTTCAAGTCAAATATTTATTAAAATTTTAGTGATTACATATAAATTTATGTCTCGTATAAAAAATATCAAGTTTAATGGATCCGTCGCAAAAAAGCTACAAACTATCCTCCAATCCACTAATATCAATTCAACAAAGCTATGTTAGCTCATTAGTCAACCATACGACCATATTATCATCTATTAAATTATAACTTATTGCTTTTTTTTATACCTAAAAGTTGTACTAGATGTTTAATTCCTTGAATTAACAATAGGAAAATATCTAATGTATATCTGCAGTAGATTTTATGAAGAACCGTATGTATAACATAGAATACAACAAGTATCCCTCGTAGTGAGATAGTTCTGTAAGAGAAACAAAGCAACAAAACAAAAAAAGAACTCGCTCGAAATCAAGTGAAAGAATAAATCTACAATAACTTCTCACATAACATAAAGAAATGCTAGAATACACAAGTGCATACCATTCAAAACGAAGTGCCCGACGAAATATCAAACTGGCTAAGCTATTAGCTAAGGAATTAGCCTCCTTATAGATGAGCAATAATTGTTGGACAATTAGCGATATCTCAAAAAGTAATGTCCATCTTGATTTGAAAATTTTTTTCTCTTTGAAATATTAGTTACATCTACTTATTATTTTACATTTAATAGAGTCAAACAAGCTGCTATTAGCCGTTATCTAGCCGTTGGAGCAACACCTATATAAACATGATCTTTGAAGAGCTAAATATACAAGATAACTTTCCGAATCATCTTCTTCCTTCTATATGTTGGGTTTCTTTCTTGAATTTTCTGCTAATTAATTCCCAGTTTTATTACTGAAAGAGCTTTTTGAATCATGGTAGATACGCCTAATTTTATTCATTATTTTGTGAGCGAAATATCCTTAAGAACAATTCCTTGACACGCCTCAAAGTTATCTCCTTTTCTCCGTAACAATTTTTCCAACAATAACAACCATCCAGTTCCTAGCTTAGAGGTGGCAAATGCAGTTGACAACATGAATAAGACATAGACCCTCCAAATTGCAGCACATGAACCACTCTAAAACGATCAATTTTCAAGGCAACTCGTTGCCACCCCCTGTCCCAAGCATTTGAAGACCAGTATGAATTTTATACACCTCGACTTTAAAGAATATGTAAACCTCAATCATTATTGAAAAATCTCCTAGCCACCTATCATAAGAAGCACGAAAGACAACATCGATAGTTCCGACTAAAGTTCTCATTCGAAGCGTATACCGAAAAAAAAGGATTTATATACACTATATCAATTAGTTGTTACTACGTTTTAATAATATTTGTATGCTACTTAGAGTTTTTGCTTTTTTATGGTACTAGTAAATATGAAAACTTCTAATAGTTTTTGTTTTTATTTCGTATAATATTTGATCGAGATGAATTTAAATGGAGGAACATGACTAACGTGGGCTGAGTTTGTTTGGAATTGACGTTCAGTTGCTATTTTTGGGAGAGAAAGAAAAAGAATATGCACCCAAGGATATAACTTAGTGATCAATAAAGTGAGAGAAGAATCATAAATCTCGTGTTTAAATTCCAACAACGAAACAAATATTAAGTGAATCTTCCTAGTTATTCTTGTCTCAGTAGGTATAGTACCCAATACATATGTTGATGAGTAGTAGTTATTCAGTGGAATAATTGAGCGCGTGCACACTAGTGGGATGTAGCAGGTACCCGATAGAATAGTCGAGGTGTGCAAGTCATTGTCGTCATAAAAAAAGAAAGAGAAAATCTGGTTGACATAGTTATGTGATATCTTCCCTAACCAGGGGCGTATGTAGTGTATTAATGACGGGTTCAACCCATAACTTTTGACGCGAAGCAAAAATTTATATGTGAAAATTTATTAAAATTGCAAAATTATTAGATATGAACCCATAACCTTAAAAATAGTATAGATTCAATGCTAAAACCTTAAAGAAAGAACCATAGAGTTTAAATTTTGGATCCGCCTCTGTACTATCGTGAGGGAAGAAGTATATAATGAATTGTCGAAACGCTCACAAGCTGGCTTGGCCACTAAGGGTGTTCGTGGTTCGGTTTCGATCGGGTTAATCAAGTAAGTCAGTTTTTCAAATATTGAAACAAAACCAAACCAATAAGTGAGTTTTTTATCGATTCGATTTTTATCGGTTTTTTTAAATTTTTGGTTATCTATCAGTTTTTTCTTAATTATGAGACATACAGTACCAAACACATATTCCGGCTACTACATTTTCAACGTAACACTATCAGACCAAATACTCTTTAGAGAATCTATCATTTATCAAGATATATTGATGATAATTGAATCAAATAGTGATGAATAATTCAAGGACTCGATTAAAATTAAAATGGATTATTTTCAATATGAAATATATTCTTGTACTTAGCAAAAGAAAACTACCAATCAAACTAGAATATGAAGGTAAAGAACTAGATTATTATAATAGCAAAGCACTAGACTAAAAGTGCAGGCGATTAACATGTATCATAAAATTTTGAAAACTTTACATAAACATATATATATATATATATATATATATATATAGGTGTAATAATAGATTTAAAATAGCTACTTTTGTAGTCGGTTTGATTCGATTTTTTCGGTTATTTTTTGATAAAAACCAAAACCAAAACCAAAAACAAACCAAATATGATTGATTTTTAAAATTCAAAACCAAAATTAAACCGAACCAAAAAAGTATTGATTTTTTCGGTGGTTTTGGTTTGATTTTCGGTTTGGTTCAAATTTTTAGTTTTTTATGAACACCCCTATCGGCAACCATTGTCATAAATAAAAAGAGAATGACAGAGTTACTCGATACTTGTGCTGATGTGAGGTAACACGTATTCAAAATAGTCGAGGTGTCTGCACCAACAAGATATAGCAAATATTCAATAAAATATCACATTGTGCATAGAGGATAATTGAGGTACGGATAAGGATAAGCTGTCTTGGACACCAACTTCATATCTATACTATATTAAAAACACAAAGACCCATAGTGAAATATTGTTCACCTTTTTTTACCCTTTAAGAATATATTTCGTATTGAACAGAGTAGTAATTTTAGTTATTTTTCTAATATACTGAAATAATCATTAATTATTTTTCTAATATTCAGGGACAATCATTCAATCAATACCCTAATATTAGGACTTTGATATGGAAAATCATATAATTATCTTTTTGTTGTAAAACTTTTTGTGTAAGAGTCCTTGACGAGTTTTTTTTTTTTTGTTAAAAAGTTTTAGGTTTAGTATTGTTTATTTTCTTTTTCAGAACTCCTTTTCTTCGTATAATTTATGTAATTTGATTATACCATGGGATACAATAATTTATTCTTTGTTTAATTTCTTGGAAATAATTCATATAATATTTATTATTAATTAAAAATAAATAAATCGCATTTTATTCTTGAAAAAAAATGAACAAGGGAATAAATTTTCAAAAAAAGAAAATCAAAAAATTCTTAAGTTTTGACGGATTATATGTGACTGCTGAATTTGAAAAGAAGCATGATAACTTATGAATTTAAAGCGATTGAATTAAAAATTAAAATAAGTTTTTAGTTGAATATATTGATCAATAATTGAGAACTTGTACGAAGATTCATTATTTTAGAAAAAATTAATTTTTATTTTATCACTCAAACATAATATTTTAATATATTATTTTTATTGAGATAGTGTAATTTACGCTTATGATAAGACTAGTATACAAGAAAAGAAGATAAAGAAGTTTCATCACTTGCTATTCACGTGATCGATAGACAATTGGATTTTGGAGTCGCCGTTAGTTCGGGTTTCTCGTCTTTGGTGCTTTCCTTTTTGTGGAGTGTGAGATTTCCAGGGAGAAAAAAGGTCCATATTATTAATAATATCCCCATTACGTTACACTCTTCATCTTCTCGTTTTTCCTTAGCTTCGAGGGTTTCGTTTCCTCTGTAAATTCTCCCCTCCGATCTCTCTCCGGTTCAATATACAATCCTAGGGTTTCGCGAACTTTCTGTTCCCTCCGATTCGTAAATCTACAAAAAGATCCGTTGCATTTTTAACCCTAGTTTCAAATTGCGTGTGATGCGAAGAGCAATTGTGCTTCTGAAGATCTTAAAGGATTTTGATTTGATTTGATTTAATTGTTTTGGTTTTCGCGATGGATGTGGATTTCAATGGTGACGTAGCGAGTTTGGATGCTGACCTGTTGCAGCTACCTGAGGTGTCACCTTTGGCTATTAAAGCTAACCCTTATGTTGCCGAGAAGCTATTCGATCAATGGTTTTCGCTCCCTGACACTGCCGCTTTGGTAATTTCCTCCTTGCTCAAATTTCGCTACAATCTAATGTTTTGTGCTGTAGTAGGATTTACCTTTAGAAATTCCAATTTGGATTAGCTCGGGCAGGTAGATTCATTGGCAATGTGATGACACGCATACAGTGTTGGAGTGTTTACTGTTTCATAAGTTAGGTCTCGTTTTAGTTTAGGCATTCTAATTTTTTTTTAAGCATGGTGTAAAACTCTGCACTACTAATAAAGTACTCGGTTTCAAATATAAACTCTGCATAAGTATTAGTGGATTACCTTCAAAACTTGCATTGGATTTTCTTGAATAAGGCACTTATACTAGAATTTATATGCTATTTTATGTGGGTGAATTATGGTAAGAATAGCTGTATTTTCTATGCTTGTATAATAGCGCATTAAATGTTGCAAATGCCGTTATAACTAACTATTGAGTGTGCTATTGCAATCCTACATAATGATATCTGTATTATTATCCTAGCAGAGATGGTAATAATTGAAGGTGATCTCTTCCCATTTGGGTAAGCCTTGGTGGTTAGAGTTACTCGTTGCTTATCCGATATAATAGTCGACGGGTGCGCAAGCCAGCCGGACACAAGGGTGGATGTAGTGTATATGTTATTGGTTCAGATGAACTCGGTAGTTTTAGCTTAGACCCTATATATGTGTTAAAAATTTCACTAATTAATTACGATAATAGATTATGACCTCAGTAAAACAAATGGGTTGTGGTAGAATCCGAATTCAAACCCATAAAGTTCAAATCTTGGATTCACCTATGTTTGGACACCACCTTTACAAAAAATACTTGTATTATTATTCATGACATGATAATCTTTGCCTTCTAATGTGTGTTGCTCGAATCCTTGAAAACAGCAGCCACACTTGTGACGGATCCTTCAAAAATGGGCATTTGGAGGATCAAGCGACATAGCTTATAATTGCCACAAACCAAACAATCATTAGTTTATTATATTGGGCAGTCTTTTGGCACATCTTTTATCTTTCTTGAACCCATTTTTACGCATAATAGGTCTCCTGTACTGTGAAAATTGCATTAAGGTGACTGAAGTCTGTTGCTTTCTTGGGATGGTTTCAGCTTTCATAGTTAAATTTTATACCGAATTTTGTGGGTAACATCTTTTAATTACTAGTTTAAATGACTTGTCTAACCTTTGGGTACTGAAAAAGAATGTCGCTTCTTTTAGAATGTTATCTACAATTGTCTAGCTCTGCCTAGAAAATCGTGCTAGCAATGTATGAATTATATTCCCGAACAGAAACAGAGTAGTGGTCTCAAAGCTGGGGCTTGCTAAATTTGGCCCTAGTCTTACTCCAAGAAAGGGATTGGACAGTTTGTCTTAGTATCAAGACAATTGAAAAGTGATCACAAGTGGAATCTTCAGCCATTATAAATTTTTACTCTGGTTGATGATGCTGTAGTGACCAGAATGTTTCTTTTGTCAAAAAAAAAACCATATTCCTCTATCCAAATTCTCCAAATTATGCAAAAAAGAGTAGTCTTCCAATAAGGTCAGAGCTGCTTCCTTATTATTTGCCCTCTTCAGCTAGTAACAACTTTCTTCAAAGTCCTTGAATTGCTCATGTTTCTTCAAAGATATTAAGGATGAAGCTCCATAACTGCCAAAGTGGAGAGTGGAGGGTAAGGCAGGAACAAATGGTTTATGGGCTTGGCAGACTTCTTGGACACTACTGCAAGTAATTACCACATTTCCTGCAGGTTATGGATAGTCATCCAACCAAACATACCACTTTAGTGGAGCTTTGTCCTTGGAAAAAAAAAAATCCCCCTATGAGAAACTTTTAGTGGAGCTTTAACTTTCCCCTACATTTTTCTATCACTACTTCTCCTCTACATTTTCTGAGGCCATGATCCATTTGTTTTAGCCTTGAGAGCATTTGCTTTAACCACAAACGCTCAAGGACTAAGAAACTAATCATAGTCCATGGGTAACTTGTTAACACTTCGGAACTTGCATTTTTGATGATGTAAATCTGGTATTTCAGTAGCCTACGATTAGCCATAGAATTTATTGGCTAATTTAGTGTTGAAACAATGGGAATAGGTAAAGCTTATCGGATGGGAAAAAAGTAAGAGAAAGTTTTGAGCTTCTAACGGAAAAAGCAGGCAGTAAAGTTAGAAGTCTTAAAGGGACAAGAATTGTGCTATTAATGTAACTTATTCACAACAAGAAATTTCAGAAAATCAAGAAGAAGAATACTGTATTTAAAAAGAAGAAGAATTTTCTGTTATTTCCTTCTTGAGATATCCAGGAATAATTGCCTAAGCACAACCTTACCTTACGACCATATATGTGACCATATAAGGCTCTACCTAATTTGGTAGATGTTTTAACATATAAAAAAAGAAAAAAAGGATAAAAAGGCCATGTCTGTCATGCATCGAGTCCATAGCCCTTCTGTTATATGTGCCTCATTGGTGACAATTGCTCACCAATTGGGTTGAACAAACTGCCAAAAATACTTATGTGGAGAATAAAACTATCATAATTTTACTACTCACACTAATTCTCAACAAACAGCAACTCTCCTTTATTCAAACTTCGGAATGGTTATACTCTGCCAGCATGGATAGAAGTAGGATAGAATATTCCCACCTGAAAATGAAGTTGTAGTATTTAAATAGTATTGTGATTTCGAAATGCAGATAACTCAAATATCTAGGTTAGTCTTCTAGGAAAATTACATTATTGATTAAGATGCAACACAAATGAAACTGGATAACTGAAATGAAGGTGTCTTATAAAAAATTTCCTTATAAAAAAAATTGAAATGAAGGTGTGTTAAGGAACATTGTGCGTAGGAATAGACATACCACAAAGAAAGGCAAGTTCTATAGAATGATTGTGAGACCAGCAAACTTATAATGGTGTGTGTGTGTTGGGTGTTAAGGTCTAATGTATCCCCAAGATGAGTGTTGTACAACTGCAAATGTTGAAATGGTTTTGCCGCTATACAAGATTAGAGATGATGATAAAGTATGCAAATTACTTGCACATAGAGGATACATAAAGATTGAGATAGTCGGATGTTAGGGTTTCGTCGTATTTTGCTGCTTAGACTTCCAAATGCATCACGCCAAATGGTGCAATATTATATGATGGTTGAGGGTGCTAAAAGTTGGCAAGATAAGCCGCCAAACACGATAGTGTGTGTTGTCGAGATGCTGATTTTATATAAATATGTGGTCATAAGATTGCACGAGGTTAGAAGTTATCATAGCCGATAAATGTTGCAAATAGTGCGCATAGAGGATGAAGCTGGCAAAGATTGTTTAATTGTCTGAGGTGTTTTGGTCATGCTGTACATATGCCTCCAAATTCATCAGTTGGCATATAGAGGAGAAAACCAACGAAGATCGTCTGGGATTGTTTAGTTATGTCCTTGTTCAAGAACCATCTCCGGCAGGTGAGGGTTAGGGTAATAGGATATCCAGAAAGGATCCCATCCTCGGTTGCTATTGAAACGACAGATCTGGAATTTAATATTCCAATCTGTCTGGAGATTATCACCGATCTTGCTCAAGTTGTCAGAAAGATGCATGCATTATCTTCGCCGGCAAGGTGGCGGATGTGGCTGGTCCAAGCGGCTGTGTAAAATAGACAGTCAACGAGCCAATTATGACATGTGACAGCGTGATAGCAAAGGTTGTAGGACCTGTGTTTGGCCCAGCTCTTATGCAGATTTCTCTTCCTTAAGTGATACTCTCTCTCTCTATCATGGCATGCTTAGAGCTCTTAAAACATGCAAATAATGCACAAACCAGCCGTAATTGAGACATCAAAGGTGACCAAGTTAGTTTTGTTCGAAGCATGCAAAGCTTTTGGGGTTAGTCTTGCGGGATTTGAACATGAAATCCTCGACATCATATTGAGAATAGAGCAAGAGAGGCAACTATGGCTACAACAGCAAAATTCAGTCAGCAGTCATAAAGAGAAACGAGAAGAAAAGGGGAAAGGAGCTGATATGTAAGGTGAATTACGATGATGAGGAGAGGAGAGATAGGGGCAGGTCCTACAAAGCCTTTTCAGGATGAAAATAAAAATTCTAAGCTGGAATATACAGGGGTCTAAACAAGACCAAGAAGAGCACACTGAAATATTTGGTTAGCAAGTGGAGAGCAGACATCCTTTGTCCATTGGAGAGAAATTGAAAATGGTCAGGAAAATTGGTATGACTAGTTGGGGAACCCCTATGCTGACTGGGTTGAGCTCAAAGCATGCGGCAGCAGATGGGGTTATTATTATTCCTTCGGATAAATGACAGTGGAATTGTTTTGGTATTCAGCCATGCATGCTGGAAAGCCTACAAGATTTTTTTTTTTTTTTTTTTTGAGGATAAGGACCCACAAGATGACTTTTGGTGGTGCTTTGCAGGGGATTATGGTCCTCACACCAATCCGGAAAGGAATGAACTTTGGCATGAGCTTGCAGCAATCATGGGTTTATGGAATGATCATTGAGTCATTGGAGGAGATTTTAATATGTGAAGGGTCAAAAGAGAAAGGTATAGCTGTATTAGAAGATTTAAAGCATTGAATTTCCTGAACTTATTCAGGATCTTGGCATTATAATTTTTCAACTATAGGAAGCATTCTACACTTGGTTTGGAGGGCGGGGACGGGGTTCCATTCAAGTTTCAAGAATTAATAGATGTTTAATCCCACCAGAATGGAATGACAGCTTCAAAGCAGTAAAACAGTTAGCAGCTCCAAACTGGGAAGTCGATCCTTCTAATTTTAAATTCACAAAGATGTTGTTTTGCAAAGTTACTTGGTGAGGGGGGGTCCAGACTCGTACTTATGCGAAAGCTGGGGAGTCTCAGAAAGGACATTACTGATAGCAACAGAAAGCTGTATTTGGCAAGGTTGATCAAAAATAAGAAAAGCACAGGATTAGCTGTTAATATTAGAGCAGACGTCTGTCTTACACAAGCTGAAAAAGATAAAAGACTGAATTTGAAATTGAAGTTGCAACAACATGCATTAGCTGAAGAACTGCCATGGAAATTAGAATTGAAAACAGAGCTGCCTACAAAAGTAGATCGTTTCATCTGGAAAACACTCAATGAGGCTTGTTTGACTCACACCCTTGGGGTACGGCACTTCCCGGGACCCCGCGTCAATGCGGCATGCTTTGTGCGTTGGGCTGCCATTTTTCTGAAGCTTGTTTGACTCAGGACCTTTGCAAAAGGAATATGCAGCCAATAAACAGATGCTACAGTATCTCTATGCTTGGTCGTTCTGTTGTTCAATGAAATACTTGCTTACCTGTTCTAAACAAAAAAACAGATGCTACATGTGTCACCAAAGATCAGAAACCATCAGTCACCTCTTCCTTTGCTTTATAGTAGCTGTAGATCTAGGGTACATGTTCTGCCAATTGTTGGACTCAGGTGGGTCATGCCGCAAAATATTAAAGATCCATATGAATGCTGGAGTTTATGGAAAGTTGGTAAAACCATCAAGAAAATCTTCAAAATGATCCCTGCAAGCATGCATCTTTTGGTGTGTATGGGCTGAAAGAAATGACAGATGTTTTGATGGAATCTCAACTCCAAACTACTCCTTAAAGGCTAGATGTCTTTGCTTAGTTGGAGCAACCTGGCCTCTGCGAATAACACTGAATTTTTTTTTTTTTTGGTAATGGTAAAAACTTTAGATATAAAAAAAGGTGCACTATACAAGCTGTGGAGTCACCAAAAGTTACAGAGAGACAAGGAAAACAAAAGATTCTAGATGTATGCCATCTTACAAATAGTCCAGGACATCAAAAGTGGCTTCTGCATCTTCTAAGTGTCCCTGGTTACACCAAATAATGCTGATATTTTGGCTACCTGATATTAGGGTAGTCTCACAGAGTGGAGTTAACACATCTTCTTTTGTACTTATTGCATCTTTTTGATTCCATTAATGAAATTTCTTACTTCATCCAAAAAAAAAAAATCTTTTATTACCATTACAATCTCAAACCATGTTCTGTGCATCATATTCCTTTTCTTGTTTCATTATTTTTAATCTCTGTAGATTGGTAATGATTTTTTTCCTTCTACATGCAGGTGAAATCTTTGCTTAAGAATGCCAAAGGTGGTGGTCCATTAAATGTGTCTGCTACATCTTCTGGCTCAAATGCCGCTGCAACTAATTCTTTGCCGTCCATGTTTCCTGCTGGAAGTACACCTCCACTTTCTCCAAGAAGTTCATCTGGTTCACCTCGAATCTCAAAGCACAGGGCTGGACCCTCTTCATTTGGGTCTCCTCTGAAATTAGTGAATGAGCCCGCGAAAGAACTGATACCACAGGTATGGAATACCTACTTCTGAGTGGTGCTTTTATTTGCAGACTGTTGAGATAGTAGTCATGATGTTTTCTCCAAAATGCTTATGATGGCAGTTTTACTTTCAAAATGGCCGTCCACCTCCAAATGAATTGAAGGAACGGTGCTTGTTTAGGATAAACCAATTTTTTTATGGTCACACAGATGGACTACAAATGAACGGTAAGTTTGTCTTTACGAATTGCTTTCTCTGAAGACTTTGAGATGATTATGGATTTGTTAATGTCCTTTCGGTTTGAGACTGAAAAACTTCTTGTTCTAGATTATTTTTTTGAGAGTGGACTTCTTGTTCTAGATTAAATCCACTCTAAACATTTTTTTCTT
>MCJB01005714.1:84442-106926 GCA_002018475.1 Nicotiana obtusifolia
GGGGGGGTGGGGAACGGTTGATCTGTGGTGGGATTTTATTCATGAAAAGCACCAACGAAGTGCTAGTTCAGTACTAAAATGCTAGAAATGACCAGTGTCCTTTTAACGGAGCAGCAAGCTTATAAGTCCATCATAGTACCTATATTATTTAAATTTTCAGATTACACAAAAAAAGCTAATGATGGTAAACATTTGAGCTTCAAACGCTGTAGTGCTTCATTTCTTTCTTCAGAGCAGTTGTGCATCCTTTCTTTCCATACTATCCACAAGATGCACTTTCTTATTCCAAAAGTCTCTAACTTGTCTTTGTAGTATCCTTCCTTTCCAGCTTCTCAGATTATTGTTTAATGAGTTAGGCACCCACTGAACTCCAAACAAGATTTAGAAATGTGTTTCAAATCTGCCTAACTTCAGTGCTTTGCAGAAAGTTTAGATCCTCACCCTCCTTCGCATACATGTAACATCTGCTGCAGTCAATCCGCGGTATGTTGACTGCATTGTGATCCAGCCAAAGCGTGCCACCTTTAGAGGTGCATTGCTCTTCCTAGCTCATTTTCTGTTGCCACTATCAGGTCTGACATTATGTTGTGGCATGATGCACTGTACAACTGCACCTACTCTACTTTCTTATCAGTGATTCTGGTTCAACATTAGACCCTCCAATTTTCCCAGAAGTTGAGCCAATCTGTCTGCCTTCCGGTACTGGCAGTTTTTTTGTTGCAGATATTGAGCTGGGGTGGCTTTAGCTGGTGAAAGTCAGGAGATTCACAAAGAATATTGTATACTTTAGATTGTAAGTGTCATGTTAGTCGAGAGAACAATAATGTTCTGTATTACCTGCAAAAAAAGTTAAGAATAATCTGTAGATTTTATGAACAATTATGCCATTATTGAGAGCCCTGAGAATTAGGGAACCTTATTCTTGTAGATCAAAACTCCAATTAGGACCCCTCTTATGTCGTTAACAAAGCCATTTCAAAAAGAGTTTTTGTTCTCTTTTTTCTCTTTTCATCAGAAAAATGATAACTCTTTTTCACATCCTTTTTACACCTTTTCTTGCCCAAAATTTCTGTTTGCTATTTTCCTGTAAATGTTACTTTAACTTTTCAGGTCCTTATCATATATTCTTCTTTTATCAACATTTTGATTTCATTGGAACCTTCGCCGTCGAGTGGTGTCTCATTCAAGTTAGCTCCTGGATGAATATTATTGTTTGGTGTGAAGACTACTATGTGGGAGTACTACATTAAAAATTTAAAATTACTGCTGCATTTTTTGGAATTTTTGGAACTACGTACAGCTTAAGCCGTTAAGCGCAGATTGTTTAATGCATAATTTGCATGTGTTTGGGCTATATTGCTGGATGAAATCCAAGTTAGGCTTAAGACTGAGTTAGATGATATATACATGTTTAAGGACCAGCTGTTATCTAGTCGTGCATCTGATTTTATAACTTAACACTAATTTAGTTTTCATTTGGGTTGTCAGAATTTAAACCAATTACGAAGGAAATATGCAAGCTTCCATCGTTCTTCTCCCCAGTCCTTTTTAAGAAGATTGATGTTGACAGCACTGGTGTCGTAACCAGGTACATGTCTTCCATCTTTCTGAGCATCAAGATGCTTAATCTACTTTCTGGATATTTCCTGAGGTCTGTGTGCCCCTTGTGATGAAAAGTTGATAACCTTTGGAACCTGAAAGACGCTGTTTTATTTGATAGATTAATCACTTTTGTATTGTTAAATATGTCCACTTCATATTTCTCTCTTGTTTACTCTATAGTTCTTGATGATTACTTTTGGAAGTATGAATTGCATCTGTCATGAATGAGCGATTTGTCTTTAAATTCTATAAAGATGTGCACTTCTTTTCGGAGATATTTTCCTTTATTTAGCTGTTTGAATTGTATTTGAACTGAAAGGCATACGCTGTTCTCAGGGAGAAGTCAGGCTCGCTAGACTAGTATATGTGAAGTTGGAATCTATACTCAGTGGAGGGTCTGTCAGGAGAGATGAGGAGATTGGAGGATCTTTACCATTCTTTCTTCTTTCAATATTCCCAGTTAGACAGCTTATTTTTTGCGCTTCTGTGACTAATCGGAACCAATATCACTGCTTTATGCTCGAACAGTTGAATGACCACAGTCCAGCAACTTCCGTGCATAGATATAGATTTATTGCTTGTACCTGGTCCAGCTTTGCAACCCTATATCTTCTCTTTTTTCGGTCTCTGTAATTTTTCCTATATGCGTGTCACCTTCATGGCGTGTTATGTTCGTAATTAATGAATATTTAAGAGGAAAAAAGAAAAGAAGCCATGAAATGAAACCAAAATGTAGGAGAGTATTCCGCAATGTGCCCGAGGTTTTTGTTAATTGATGTGAAATATTTCTGAAGTGCTTGAGGAGTGTGTATTCAAATGCTATTTGCTTCACATGGCTGCAGGGATGCTTTTGTTGATTATTGGGTCAACGGCAACATGTTAACAAAAGATATAGCAACTCAAATGTACACAATCTTGAAGCAGCCAGACCTTAGATACCTCGCGCAGGTGCTTTCTCTAGTTCCTGTTGATGTTTAAGTTGCTATCTGATTTATTCACAGTGTAGCTCCAGTCTCATACCTCAAAAGATCAAATGACTTTGTTCTGATTTTATGACTGTCTGAACATGATCTTTCTTTTAAAGCGCGCTATGGTTTTGTGGATTACTAGATTATCTTCGTCCTCCTATGAAATTAATCAACTTGATTGCAGGATGACTTCAAACCCATTCTTCGGGAACTCTTGGCAACACATCCAGGGTTGGAGTTTTTACAGAGCACACCTGAATTTCAAGAGCGTTATGGTACCTTCTTGGTCACATGCTGCATTGTTTTTATATGATTTACTTAACTCATAATTTGCACGTGGACATTTTGGCCTTCAAATTTATAATGTTTCCTAAATGTGTATTACTACTCTCAGAAGCTCTCAATAACGATAGTTATGGTCGGTGCTTAATTAGTTCTTGAGGGTCACTTTGGGATCGAGAACTGGATCAATTGAACTTGATTTGACTGTTTGTGTATCATGCTTCCCTGGATGAAAAGGAAGGTGATGAAAGATATAAGGTTCCTTTTTCTCTTTGAAATTCATAATGGTGGTGTCTGATCCATCTTGCATGTATCTCGGCCATTCCACTGGGTACTGCTACCACTCACCAACGTAGGTACTGAAAGGCTTAGGTAAATGGAAAGAAATTACCTTGTTTTTTTGCCTCAACTGCGAGGTACCCTGGTCTCTTATCCTTGACATATTGGAGAACGAGGGGTGGGGTTCTACTACCTTTCTTTAGCACTGATAAAACTGCTTTTGGCAGATTCATATATATTCCCCCCCGGGATATTAGCCTTCACTTTTCTCTCTGGAGCGTCTTACTGTACAAGTAGGACTGGAATATATAGTCTATTTTCATTGCAGGAATGGTCCTCTGTTCACTTGATTGTAGTGAAAGAAGTTCATATTACTGCAGTGTCTTAACAGTTAATTTTTTTTTTTTGCATTTGCCAGCTGAAACTGTAGTCTACAGAATATTTTACTATGTGAATCGATCGGGTAATGGTCGTCTTACCCTCAGGGAGCTGAGGCGTTCTGACCTTATTGCTGCAATGCAGCATGCAGATGAAGAAGATGATATCAACAAGGTCCTAAGGTATATATCCTTGCTGCAGTATTGGCTTAATATTTGTTTGTTGGAAGTTTAAGAGATTCAGTTTACATCATTTCATATTATCCATTCAATATAGTTTCACCTTGTAATTATCCTAATGTCTTTGCCACTTAGTTTAATTACAAGCATTTTTATGAGACACAGTGCTTGTAGGAAATCATACTTTATAGGATCTGTCAAAAAAAGATATACCAAAAATGCATTATCTGCCACTAATATAGCAAATTTCTATTAGGCCCCAAGGTTTTGGTCTAGTGGTGAGAGCCGCAACACATGATGTATGGGTTAGGCGCATGTCACGGGTTCAAGCCGTGTCAGAGATAAAAGTCTGGTATTTAATGGGTAGACGGGGGGACTCATTATCCCGAAGTGCTATTTTGAAAAATGGGCTCTAGAAAACTACATCAACTATGTTTTTGTAGATTTCTTTTAAATTATTGGATTTTTGCAGCAACTGAGGCTGATATTGTATGCGAATTTATCTTCTGGAATTTGACACACTAAAAGTACTCACTGATATTGGATTCATTCAAGTTTGACATTCTTCTCAATGTAAGTTCTTGAGTACCCTATTTTTGCTACAGGTACTTCTCGTACGAACACTTTTATGTGATATATTGCAAGTTCTGGGAGCTTGACACCGATCATGATTTTCTCATTGATAAAGAGAACCTCATTCGATATGGCAACCATGCCCTTACATACAGGATTGTTGATAGAATATTTTCTCAGGTCTGAGTGTTCCATGTGCTCTTTGGCTTTTGCAGTTTTATCTTGCCTGTTATGAGTTTTTAATTGGTGTATTACTAAGAGTGCTTGCTTATCACTTCTTAAGGAGTTTATGATTTAATTTGCTATCAGGTTCCAAGGAAGTTCACCAGTAAAGTTGAAGGGAAGATGGGTTACGAAGATTTTGTTTACTTTATATTGTCAGAGGAGGATAAATCATCGGAGCCTAGTCTTGAATACTGGTAAGTTTCAGAAGTGACATTTATCGTTCTTGCTGTCCTTGCATATTTGTGTACTTTTAGTGTGACTCAAGAGTTTAGTTTCTGCTGAGTGGAGATTATGTTACTGAAGAAGATTCTTTATGAAAAAGCGATTTGTTTCCCTTCTGAATTGTGCTCACTAATTCATTGTGAGTGAAAGAGAAGACAAGATATGCTGGTGGAAAGTTACTTAAAAAGAAAATTTTCCCTAGTATATACAATTGGCCGTTATTTGGTATTGCGAAACACATGAAGGGGTTAGGTGGTGGATATTTTAATGCCTAACAATAGTTTATTTGAATGACTAAGATATCATGAAGGTTCATAAGATTTTCCTTGCAAATTGCATGCGTGTGGTCTATTATTTGTTTATTTAGATTCTGAGATGCAGGGAATGATCCTTATAGTGTGCAAGACTGAACTATAATTGAAGCACATTTATGGAGCCGATTGTGTTATAACTTGCACATGCCAATCCAGTCAATTTTTGTTATAGAAAATACTAGTGGGGATCTGAAGTTTTGCTAATATTGAGTCATGGAACAATGTTTTATGAATTTTTTTGCTATTTATGGAATTTATAATGTATAAAAAGTAGTAATTTCTCTATAACAGAATTTTCTTTCCGGTTCATTAATGTATTAGTATCACGAAATTATCTACTTTTTTATATTTTTCCCTTCTAAAAAAATAAGAAGTGCCCTCCGTCGCAGTTTATGTGGCATACTTCCTCTTTTAGTTTGTCCCAAAAAGAATGACACCTTTATATAGACCCATCAACAAAAAAAAAAAAAATTACCCATCAAAAAAGAATGACACCTTTACATATTTAAAAACAATTTAACTTTAAACACACAATTGTCCATGGCTTGTTCAAGACCACAAGTTTCAAAACTTTTCCTTTCTCTCCTAAACTCGTGTCCAGTCAAATCCGCCACATAATTTGGGACGGAGGGAGTGTTTTATTTCTTTGATATTATATACATAAATGAACTGGAGAGTAGCAGTGCAGCGCTGAGAACTTTGAAGCATAACATTTGATTATCAAGTAGGACATTCTATTTGTGGGTTACACTAAAGGCATTGGTGCACACTCTCTTGTTTGTTCATTGTTGGCTAAACAATATGAATTGGTGAATGCACTGTAGTCAAATTGCTGGTTCTGTGCTTGATAAATTTTAGGCATTTCCTTGTACAAGTATTCCGATCATCAGGCAAAGGCTATTTAGTGGAGTGTTGCAGTAGCATTGGTATTTTTTTTTTGTTGCTTTTTTTGTTTCAACCAAGATGTGTGTTAGGCTGAGTAAAGTTGTTACAGATCGGTCAGTTAACTCCAGTGAATTAGTTTTTGTGAAGCGTATTGTTTTGTGACATGGACACGTGCACAGTTGACACTGCATTGTTTTCTTTCTCATTTTCTTTCTGGATCAGGTTCAAATGCATAGATATGGATGGAAATGGGGTTATAACTAGGAATGAAATGCAATTCTTTTATGAGGAGCAGTTACATAGAATGGAATGCATGGCCCAAGAGCCAGTGCTTTTTGAGGATATTTTGTGTCAGATAGTTGACATGATTAGTCCAGAGGTAATCTAGAACTTGTCACATTTCCTATTCTTTGTTATCTTGTGTCCTCTTAAGGTTTTAGTTATTGTACCATAATCATCTGTTCTTGAAGATCACTTATAGTGATCGACCATTTTTCTTGCCCATGTTAAATATGTTGAGTAAGATTTCTTTTTAGTTTTCTCTTTTGGATGTGGTGGTTAGTTAGAGGTTCTTTTAATTTTGTTGAGATATATGTTGTGATTATGATTTGTATTAAGGCTTTGTCTTGTTGATACGCTCGCTTTAGTTCTGGGTGTTTAGTATATGCTTTCTAGTTTGCTTAGAGAATTTGTATGTTTACAAATGTAGAGAATCAAATTCTCTAGTATTAGGGCACCCCGAATTGGTTTTAGAAGACAAATTATTGACTGTTGGAATCGAATGAGGTCCATATAGAGCAGAAAGAATTTTGCGGATTCATATAGGCAACTCCAATTAGTTGAAACTGAGGCATAGTTGTTATTGTTGCATCCAGATGTATGTTGTATTTTTTTTTTTAAAAATAATGAGATGTATGTTTGACTAGGTGCATTTATGTGATATTGACTTGTAGTTTGTATCATCTGTTTTTCTAACCTGAGTATGATAATGTGTGTAATTAAAGTTTCTTTCTTGCAGAATGAAAGCTATTTTACATTGCGTGATTTGAAGGGAAGCAAGCTCTCTGGTAGTGTTTTTAACATACTCTTTAACCTCAATAAGTTCATGGCATTTGAAACCCGCGATCCCTTCCTAATTCGTCAGGTAATTGAGAGGATAATGTATGGTTGATAATGCAGTTCTGTGTCGCTTGGTCATTGTTACCAGTGCTTGACATGAGTTTCTTCTTGTTGCCAGGAGCGTGAGAACCCAAATCTGACTGAATGGGATCGCTTCGCGCACAGGGAATATATTAGGCTGTCAATGGAGGAAGATGCAGAAGATGCCTCCAATGGAAGTGCAGATGTCTGGGATGAATCACTCGAGGCTCCCTTCTGAGTTCTAGTCTTGAGATAGAATGGTATGGATAATGCAGTTACATAGATCATTTAAGCCTGCATCTACATAAATCAATAATTCTGCCAACCATGATTTCTTCGCATGCCATGTCGCTGGTGTTTGCGCTGTAAAACATTATGTCCACTCTTGACGCATAATATCTGGAAGAAAGTCTAATTGTTGACTAGATTCAACTTCTCACTGACAATTACCTGGAGAGAAACTTTCTTAACAGATATACAACCAATGCTATATATGCACATTAGTTGGGTTGCATATAATGTTAAAGCAAAGCTGTTATCCAAGGATGTGCTGTACCTTGGAACTTAACGTATATGCTTTTGCTAAATTACTTGAATATAGGAGAAAAATACATACCCCCTTACCGAGCATCAATATCAGATGTAGTAATTCATGAAAAAAAATTGATTAGCACTCCAAGTTATTGCAAATCCACTTTTAAAAGATTGTAGGTGGCAAAGTCATGTAAAATATCCACAATTACTTGATTTCAAGTCAAGACGGAGAACATATCTTTTTCAATGTCAAATATGTGGCTGTAGATATTTTACGTCTTTGGCCCCCTCCTGCTTGTATTGTATTACCCCCTTTTCTTATTTAATGTGTTGAGTTGTAGTTGGCAAATGCACAAGGTAGACATTATGTGGATATATTGCTTCCCCATTTTTCAAGCGGCCTGACCTCATGTTCTTAAAAGCTGCGTTCTTTCTCCAGCCAGGTGTGCCTATAGAAATCTCATTTCAAGCTGGCTATTGAGTCACAAAGAGCTAATTTGCACGGGAACAGTCAAGTGGGACGAGCTTATCCGTGTGGTTCATCAAAGATGTTTTTAAGAGATTAGCCAGGGAGGAATGTTTTGTTTGATCTGCACAGAGCATGCTCTCATGAATTATAAGGACATGCTAGTGTGGAATCTTCTGACTCGAAATATCAAGGGCTTTGCAAGTGCGCGATTGGTGATAGATGATTAATCCAAAACTAGATGCTGGTAGTTCAGACCTTCTCGCACTTGTTCTCTCTTTAGCTGTAAGAAGTCAATATTCTTATTTATTTGTTCTGGTGCCGATTTTTGGTGGTTGCAAATACAGAAGTTTTTCGAGAGGTTTAGCATGGCGAGTCCCACAGTCCATGTGATCCGCTTTTTGCTCCTTTTATTATTCTTTTGTGGATTAGACTCCTTTAGTGGCATGTGAATCATGGTAGTTCTGTATTGACTGTGTAATGATATGGCTTCTCTACTCCCGCCTGCCTTTCTAGTTTCTAGTCCGATGTTGATGTCGAGTATGATAACAAGGTTGAAGTAAAATTTTGAAGTATATAGTAATTCCATGCAGTTGGTTAGGGGTGCCAAACGGGAAGATTGAGTTAAATCCGGATGGTTTACAACGCGCTGAAGCAATGAACAAGTTGGCTTATTCAATGCGTTCAACTCAACTCAATTTGGCTCATTGGGTTAAAATGGGTGCTTCCATTTGAGCAATTCAATGCGTTCAACTCAAAATCATTTTCATTTGTTTGTTTATTCTTTTATAATTTGTTTAATTGCAAATCAAACTAACAAAAGCTTTCTCTTTATCTTATCATGACAACATCAAACCAAGCAAATTTAAGAAATGTTTTTTTCCATTGTTATATAACAATGGATTTGTCTATATAATGTTTATGAAATGTAGTCAAATGTATAATTTGAGAAAACCTTTGTAGAAAATTTTCAGCAGATTTACAATATTTAAACGAAGAGAAAATTTCCCTACATAGAAGGGAGGAGAAATTATGCCATTGGTTCAGCCTCTATTAAGTTTTTTAAGCTTGTTAATTAAGCTTCATGTTAGCTTATCTTAAACCTAATCACATGTCAAGAGGTGAAATGCGAGGTTTTGCTCCATAACAGTCCGACATTACTTAATTGAGATTTAGTTAACCTGAACTAGTTGAATTGAATTTTTGTTAACTTTTATGTGGAAAAAGGAAAATCAATGGTAACTTTATTTTCATTGGGTAAAAATTTAACTACACTGTCTTAAATTCTTGTAAAAATTTCCAGAGCCCATCAAACGTACTAATCACAAAACCCAAAAATATCAACGCATTAGACCTAGTACTGAAGTCAAACAAAGACAAACAAACACAAACAAACAGCGTAAACTCACCGTTAGTTCAAAAACCCTACTACACCGGCGCCATCATTTCTCGGCGACAGGTCGGAAACAGCGTCAGTTCTCGTGGCCGGTGAAGAATATGAAGGTCGTGGCTTTAGTCAGTGGCGGCAAAGACAGTTGCTTTGCTATGATGAAATGCATTCAATATGGTCACGAGGTCCTCAAATTTTATCTCCTTACCTCTGTGTTTGTTAATTTACATTCTTTTCACATTTATTATTGTCATTATTATTATTTATTATTGTGGTAATTATTCAGATTGTTGCATTGGCTAATTTGATTCCCGCGGATGACGCAACCGATGAGCTTGATAGCTACATGTATCAAACTGTGAGCTTCTGTTTTTCTTCTTCTCTTTGTTACATAGTGATAATGCGGTGTAGCTTTGTAATTCTCAGTCAATCAACACGTTCTATTACTCCCTCCTTCCCAAGTTATGTGATGTTGTTTGACTTAGCACAATTTATAGGAGTTTGTTTGACCGAGCACATAGTTTAAGAAGGAAAGACTGACTTTTGAAACTTGCGGCTCTCATTAGGGTAAAAGGTAAAGTTTATAGTTAAATTTTTCTAAATACAAAAATGTGTCATTCTTTATGTGGCGGTGTTTGACTATGGTTGTTACCTATTGTATTGTATCGTATTGTTACTTCAAATACAATGTTTGTTTTGATTGTTACTTAAATTTTATTGTACCGTATCGTTAAATCCATCGTTTCATAACGACGAAAAGTGCCACGGATTTGGTGTGGTGACGTCATTTCCTTGCTTTTTTCTCTCATCTTGCCCTTCCTTATTATTTAATAATCATATATTATCCTTTAGCTATTCTAATTTTTCTTAGTAATGTTGTAAGTTTATTCTTCATATTGTTGGTGCATGATATCTTGAAATGATGGCAAACGATACAGTCTACCCAAATGTTATATTCATCAAACCATACAATACAATGCAATACAATACGCTATATTACGAAACACTATTTAACAACAATCCAAACAAGCTATAAGATAGAAAGAAAGACTTTTGAAACTTGTGGTAAAATAAACCACATATTTGTGAGGCTATAAATCAATCTCATTAAGGGTAGAATGAGAAGTGTAAAGTTAAATTGTTTTTAATTATGGAAAAGTTTCATTCTTTTTGGACAAACTAAAAAAGAAAAGAGTATTACATAAATTGGGACGGAGGGAGTACTTGAAGTCCACCATATGAATTCTCTCTGTGCATAATATAGAGAGGATTTCTCATAGCTTGATTGTTTTTATTGAAGAGGTGTTGAAGTAGAGAAATTCTTTTTATATGTATGTGAAAATTGCACCGACGCTCAAGGGAAACAGCCTTAACTTGCAAATTCGATCTGATTATAGCTTTATAAACCACATATTTGGATCTGTTGGGTAGTTATAGGCTGCTAATTTCTTAAAGTGGTTGAATTTTGTTTTCCTTTTCTTTCTTTCTTTTTTACTTGTGATTGGGGGAGATCTCGTTTGTTGCTTGGAGATTCTAATTAAAAAAGCAGCAACTTTCTCTACTTAATTTTTATCCCAAGAAAATATTTTGACACGGATAGAATAGCTGTGAGAGCAGCAATGCTTTGAATGTTGCGACTGTAAGGCCAGCACTTACGTGAGAGGAAATGCTATAGAAGTTCACATATTAAGACGGATACGCGGTTATATAAGATTCAAGTAAATAATCATATCTCATAGAGAGTACAAGGGGTACGAAATACGGGATAATATGATGATTAAAGATGCAGCAGTTAGTAGGTGCAACAACATGATGATTAAAGGTGCTAAAAGGAATGATATAGACCTAAAATCACATGGAGGTAAGTTGTTCCAAAGGACCTAATATCTCTGAGAGTTGGTGCGTGACTTAGCTAGAAACGGAATGCAGTCTAAGCCATTTATCCATATCGGGGATCCAATAGTTGGGACTAAAAATTAGTTGATGTTACACTTACATTATGTTCTGTGTTTGTTAGTATTCCTTTTATTCTAATTAGACGTTTATGTGCTTACGCGGATAAATATGAGACTTAGAGAATCCATAATTTACGTAAAAGACACATTATATAGTATTGGTATAACAGAGACCTGAATACAGCTAAGGGAATACAGAGGATTCACCTGGCCAAAGCCGAGCTAATTTCAGAGGTATAGTTAATTGATTGTTTAGATTGCAGGAGAAGTTAATTAATAATGAGTATGGTTGATCCCCTTCCTAATATCTCCTATTGTATTTGAGGATATTTCTTCTCCTTTTTTTTTTAATTAATTAATAGAATTGTGATTATATGTTTTGTTGAATAAGAATGAAATTGGATATTCTTCTTCTCTCCTTGATACCATTTCGTTTAGAATGTTTGCTAACGTTATCTGCAGGTTGGGCACCAGATAGTTGTTAGCTATGCAAAATGCATGGGACTCCCATTATTCCGGAGGCGAATTCAAGGATCTACGAGGCAAGCCCTTTTGCAGGAAATCTTTTTTGCAACCAACTGCCAAATTTTGAAAAATCTATTAGTTGGGTATACTTATAAGACTGGACAGTTGAAGTTTATTTCTTGTCAAAAGAATGGAGATGTGAAATTATCTTAGTTTTGGTTTGCTTTATTCTATTTAAAAAGGCAGATAGGATGGGCAAATAATTGTTTCTCTAATCTGCTGCCTGAATAATCTGTGTAAGCTGTTAGCAATGTAATTGTTTACTTGAATAAGACATAGATGTTAAAGGAAGCTAACATACCTACAGCTTAATATTTATTTGTAACTTTTCTAGTTTGATTTCACAGGCATCATGACCTAAGCTACAGTATGACTCCTGGTGATGAAGTTGAAGATATGTTTATATTGTTGAATGAGGTAAAAAGACAGATACCATCTGTTGCTGCAGTATCTTCTGGTGCAATTGCATCTGACTACCAGAGATTACGAGTGGAAAGTGTATGTTCAAGGTTAGGGCTTGTTTCTTTGGCATACCTATGGAAGCAAGACCAATCATTTCTTCTACAGGAAATGGTAAATTTGTGATAGAACTAGAAAATATAGAAATTCATTGCAGTTCGAAGTTTGAGCTGAAGTTCTCTTCTTTTCTTTTTGTCCCCCCCACGCCCGGCAGATAAGAAGTGGAATTATTGCAATAATAGTGAAGGTAGGGATCTCTAAGCTCTTTCTATTTGAGATTTCTCATGTAATTATTATACTTCTGAGGGTTTATGATTGCATCTTTTGGGATGGAGTTCTCTGTCACTCTACTTTTTTCTTGAGTAACAGAGTAATCTGTGGATGGCTTGAGATTTGAGGAAACCACCTAAATTTGGGATTGACAATGCCATCAAAATGTCATTTATATAGAATGAATGAGAAAATGTGGAGACTTGTTCTTGTTAACCAAACTGATTTAGCTTGAAGGTTTTGTTGTAGGAGAAAGAGTAGAAGAAAACTCTTTCATCAAAAAGAGAACTCCTAATTTTTCATGAATTAATATCTACGGAAGAAAGAAACTAAAGATGTTTGACTTTCTTCAGTAGAAGCTGAGTAAGCTGCTGTTACAGCAATTGCTAGCTGAAGTTGTATTTTGATTCGCTTGTAAAAGTTTATCTTGTTCTTTCGAGAGTTTTCTTGTCAAGGTACACGAACAAGTCAGTGCATGTATATGAGAAACACATATACATTTATCTAGTGTTATGCACAAAATATCACCTGTAAAACCTGAAATTCACCTTTTCCCCCTTCTTACAACAGATGTCCCATAAATCCTTTGCTCCAGAATCTTAGAAACTGGAGATACTAATTCTTTGAATTTCTGTTATTTCCCAGAAGTGAGTTGAATTTTATGTTTCTATTATATTCCAATTCAGGATATGATATTTGACATTCGCTGAGCATAGAAATATAATTTAAGAAAGCATTCATCTTTCGGAAGTATCAGATCACTGTGAAATCGATTGGTTTACATGCTCATAACTCCATATTAGATATAAAAAAAACTAATGATCGTTTCAATGACAGAGATGACAGAGCCAAAAAGTTCTTTTCAGCTATAGGGCATTGTGTGTGGCACAAGTGGCTGCTTGCTATTGTTTAAGTGTTCTCTTCCTTATAAATGCACCTCAGGATAGACGTCTCTGTCAACTTCTTGTAAATTGGATGAGAAGTGATGCTTTTTCTCTTTGTTTAGTTGCTGCACTTCTGAATCTTTTAGGTTGCTGCTATTGGATTGGACCCCTCAAAACACTTGGGAAAAGAGCTAGTATATCTGGAGTCCCATCTCCACAAGCTGAAAGAGTATGATGTTAGCAAAAATTTGGGCATTATTTTACTTCAATTTTCCCGCATTTTTATGTCTGTTTTTGGCAGGTTATATGGAATTAATGTCTGTGGTGAAGGTGGAGAATATGAATCGTTAACCCTTGATTGCCCTCTGTTTAAAGCAAGTATTTCATCTCTCTCTCTCTCTCTCTCTCTCTGGGTGGTCCTAGGCAGGAAGCATGTGGTTGCACTATATGGTCTCAAAAAGAAAGCTAGCTTTATTACTAATTCCGTGATATAGTATTACCAGTGCTTTGGGGAACATTCTACTCCATCTGCTCCATGATTTTTGTTTAGGTTTCATTTCAGAAGTCAGATTGAATATTGATAGTGTGATTGTACATAATTTATGCATCTAGTTATTTATCTTTTGTGGGGATTTGTTATTCATTTTATTTTTTGGTGGGCGAAATTGTGTTGCGCAGTCCAAGAAATGGCTGAGCAAAGCTCAATTTGAACTTCAAAAGTCAAGTGAAGTAAAAATGATGTGACAGAGAGTCGGAGAATATGGATCTAGTGTTTCAAAATTACGTCCCTTTTCTTACTTTATCACATGTTTTATTATTTTACTCTCGCAGAATGCGCGGATTGTGCTGGATGAATTTCAAATCATCTTGCATTCTTCAGATGCCATAGCCCCTGTTGGCATCGTCCATCCCCTGGCATTCCATCTCGAAAGGAAGGTGGAGTCAATATCTTCAAATGCCATTGATGAAGGCAGCAATGTTTTCCAGGAGAACGTGGATAAAGTATTTGAAGTGCATGGGGATGCCCTACAAGAAGGTGAAGCTGTTGGCGGATTTGTTGCTGTAAGCTCTAAGCGACCAGATGTCAGTAAGGTGGAGCTCAAATTTTCAAAAACAAAGACTAATGATATCTTTTCTATTTCTTGCTGGCTCCAAGATTCGTGTAAGAATTCAGCAGGTAAAAACATTGAATTACTGTAGAAGGTTAATGTTGTAGGTGGATCTTATCTGGTATTGTGCTATACATTGAATTCTCTCTCTGATCTAGTTCCTCTCATATCTCCTCTGTATCTTTTTAGTTTCCAATGCTTTTAGCCTTGTGATTGCCAGATTTGCGGGAGGATCTGGAGGTTGTTTTGATGAGAATTGAAGCTCTGCTCGTGGAAAATGGTTCCTCTTGGGAAAATGTACTGTATATCCATCTTTATATTGCCGATATGGATGAGTTTGCAGTGGCAAATGAAACCTATATCAGATATATTACTCAGGAGAAGTGTCGTTTTGGGGTACCATCACGGTCTACCATTGAGCTCCCCCTATTGCTAGTTGGTTTAGGGAGGGCATATATTGAAGTTTTAGTGGCAAATGATCCTACTAAAAAGGTCTTGCACGTACAAAGCATTTCTTGCTGGGCCCCTAGTTGTATTGGTCCATACAGCCAGGTACTGATCTTTCAAGTACTATACTATTCATGTCATTCCTGGGCAACACGGTTATCGTTTTTAAATCCGTCTTGCTTCTTACTTGGATATAAAACATATAGATAACTAGATATCTCTAGTTTCAATTGCTACTGACTGGGGAGAATTGTCATATTGAAAATTTGCTTCTGATTCATTTACCACATCATTGTGTTGCAGGCTACATTGCACACTGACATACTACACATGGCAGGACAGCTGGGGCTTGACCCAGCAACAATGGTGCTCTGTGAAGGAGGTCCAGTTGCTGAACTTGAACAGGCACTGGAAAATAGTGAAGCAGTGGCTAGAAGCTATAATTGTTCAATATCTACATCAGCCATAGCCTTTGTCATATACTGTTCAGCATCCATGGAAACGTCAGAAAGAGTTGTTGTTCAGAACAAGACAGAAGCACTTCTTAATCAAATGAAGTCGCTCCATGCTGAGGGCGCAAAGAAGTCCGGAGTCCTAGATCCAATTTTCCTATATATTCTTGTTCCTGATCTGCCAAAAAGGTAATTTGTGTTTGGGGTGCTCCATTGACCATAGTATAAAATGACACTCTAATGTTTGCGCTTCCAAGAACTGTGATGCGGATAGTTAGCTGTAAAGTAGTCGGGTATCTGCTATAGTCATTTTATTCCCCTCTGCATTTGTGCTTCTTGTTATGGCTTATGTTGTCTTTCTTCCACTCAGTATGACACGAGAACAAAATGACCTGTTATTTATCTGCGTTTCTCGTCAAACATTATATTGAATACAGTTCCTCGATGTAGAGCACTGGTTGAAGTGAAGCCCATGCTTTACACTGGGGAGTATATGTCAGCTCCAAGTGACCATGCCATGCAGTATCAATCCACAGGACAAGGTTATTGGGGCTTTGAGTATGAAACGTGGCATGACGTTTGCCTTCAGAAATGTGTTGCTTATGGGAAAGTATGCACAGCAATTCTTTCAGTTAGTGAAGAGCTTGCAGCAAAAATCTGCTCCCTGACCAATGTTTCAGGTCATGCCAGTGTCAAGTCCAAAGGTCCTGTTGAAAAAGAACAAGTCATAATGATCGCAAGATTTTGTATTTATCGTCTTGATAAAGTCCTTTTGGAGAATGATTTCTCTTGGGACAACGTAATGGTAAGTTTCTTTCCCCGGCCCAACGTTTTGATTGCACAAGTTTTCACAAGATGAAGATCTTTCTTTTACAGTTTGCCTGTTTTCTAGACCCCTTCCCTCATCCCTGATAAAGTATTCTAGTCCTCTGACACAGGTCTCTCCTTTTGCAGAATTTCAGGCTCTACTTTGCAAGTAGCCTAAATATGCCTCATGGAACATTTTCTCAAATCTTCACTGATGTTTTTAATGAATTTGCTCAGATGAGTCAGAGAGTTAAAGTAAATGCTGAGCCTATTTTAAATATTGTTCCAGTCTTGGGTGCTGGGAAGTCTTTATCGACCTTGGATGATATATTTACATGTGAATTCATTGCTAGGAAATGTTAAATCTCATTTAAACTAGGGATTATATATCAAATGTTGAGAAAAAGAGAGTTTTGAACTTGAAACAAATTCTTATAATGTTATTCCTACCCCAATTGTTGCAAATTATATATCTCATTCTGCAATACTCTGTAAAGTTGCTTCGTTTCTCCGCCGCTTCACTTGTGTCAATGCTTTCTGTATAAGTGTTGTACTTGTTGTCGTCACATTGCTCCGTCCAAGAGGAAAAGAGATGGCATGGTAGAAGAAAATAAAGGCAGTATTTCGTCTCAAATTGAAGAGATCTGATTCTTATCTGCTCCTTGATAGGAACTTTCAGTTTTAGAAGAAACATTTCAAATTACTTTCCTTTGTAATGCTTAAGCTTGTAAGTTTTTCGGTTTCATAGCAAATGTTCAAGCCAAGTGGAATGCAGCTTCTGCTGCAAGTAGAAGTTAGCTGCAGTGGCTTCTTTTAAAGTTATTTTAGTGCACTGCTTCAATCATTTACCATATTTGTTCTTTAAAACATAAAGCATGTCATATTTGATGGATATTAGCACTGTATTTACACCTAAATTCCAAGTTTAGCATAGATCAAGAGTTTTTCAAGTGTACTGGCTTAAAATAGTGAGAAAAAGTTCTGGCTTTTGGCACTGAATTGTTATAAATGACTGTTGATAGACTTCCTTTCTAAGCGCTAAAATCCAATTGCTCTGGGAAACCTTTCCCATTATAGATTAAGGTAGTCAAATTGAAAAAACTTGAGTCATTTTCTAAATAAATTCTTAATGACATCTTTTTTTTTTTCCTCCATTAGCTAGAGCCTAGAGGCATGAGTCCTATTTGAATGGTAAAAATAAGAATTCATTCTTTATCACATATTAACGAGCGAAGCATACCAGTAATCACTTTTAAGCTTGCTATTTAAAATATATTTATAATTTATAATGTATTTAAAGATTAGCCAATCTGCTCAAACTTTAGGACTAAGTATGCTGAATATTTGAGTTGCCAATTTGAAATTCAGGATTTAGTGTCTTAAATTTTTAAGCTGCTAATTTGAAACTGGGGACTAAGTGTCCTGCATTTCTGAACTGTAAATTTAAAATTCAGGATTAAGTGTTCTGAATTTTTTAAACTACTAATTTAAAATTCAGGACATAAAATTTTTGAATTTTTGGACATATTTTGAATTTTAAGACACGATATCTCGAAGTTTCAACCAAAAGGTTTAAACTTCAGGACGTCGTGTCATGAAGTTTGAACGAATTGGCTGATCTTTAAATACGCTACAAACTGCGAAAATATTTTAAACAACATGGTCAAAAGTGGTTATCTAGTGTCATTTTCACTATATTAATATGTCGCAAAAGTAGTTTAACTTTAAACTTATTATTTCACTCTTACTGTATGATATATATATATATATATATATATATATATATATATATATATATTTCAAAATTACCTTCGTTTTTCTGTAAATTTTAAATCCAATTAACGAGTTTGATAATTAAAATTTTAAAATCGGGTCAAATAAAAAAAATGGGTCTCAAATTCCTCCAACTGTCAAACCCGTCAAAACTAGTAGGAGTAGTATTTTCAGTATCCCCAAATCGAAATCTCTTCGAGTTCGCTCAAGCCGTTGCCCTCTTCCGTCAATCCCAGCACCGTCGGCGACTTCTCCGGTGAGTTCCCTTTCCACCGGCGGCACTCTCTCTCTCTCTCTCTCTCTCTCTCTCTCTTTCTCTTTCAAATTTCTCTTTCATTAAAGAGTAACCTAGTCTCTTTTGCTGCAATCTCTTTCAGTCTAAAGTATATACGCAAATAAGAAAAAATAAATGGTTGTAAAAGTTTGCTTTCAAGTTTGAGTATTTTGTACACCTTGAATTGTGAGCATTTTGTCTAAACGTGGTCAGAGTTATCCGGTCGAGCATAAAAAGAAGAGTTGTAATTGTTTAGTAAATCTAATTTAGTGCTTACTTTAGCTGGTGTATATGAAATACTCTTACAACAATAATGCTTTAATCCCAAGCTGATCGGTTTGTTGTATAGAATTCTCTTACTTATAAAAAAAATAGTAGACTGGATTTTATAACAGGTGCTGGTTCTTTTCCAGGTATACTAATAACTAAAATAAGTGGTTTTGCTCTTCTTGTCATTTCCTTGATCAAGCTTTTTGGTATTTGATGATTAGTAGCACATTTTTGGGCCAGTTGTGAGCTAGATTCCTGAATCCACAGTAGGGATATGTTGTTTCTGCTATTCTTTGTTAGCACTAAAGAGGCATTACTGACGTGTAGGAATGACTCTGAAGTTAAATTTTGGCTCTATGTAAGGTTGAACCTTCAAAGAAATGGCTGAAGGCGGAGAAGAGGACTTGCCAAGGGATGCAAAGATTGTGAAAACGTTGCTAAAATCAATGGGTGTTGATGACTTTGAGCCTCGAGTTGTTCATCAATTCTTAGAACTGTGGTATCGGTATGTTGTTGATGTACTCTCGGATGCTCAGGTCTACTCAGAGCATGCAGGGAAAGCTGCCATTGACTCTGATGATATCAAACTTGCCATTCAGTCGAAAGTTAATTTCAGCTTCTCACAACCCCCGCCGCGGGAGGTACTAAATCTTATCAGATCCTTCCTTGTTGTGCTGATAATTCATTATTCCGAGGCGTAAGATTCGTACCTTTATAGAGACCTCTTAGGTGTGTGGTGAAATTGATAATATTTAGCCTTCTCTTATCTAGGAAGGAAAAGTAAAAGCAAGACACCAAAACGAAGGATTATATAGTAGCCAAAATGATAGACTTGCAGTAAATATGGTTCCTTTGTGACATTCGTAGATTTCACTGAAGAGATGAAAAAATATCAACTATTACAACCTATATTTCTAGGTCATAATTTGGAGCGATTGTATGTGGTTAATTACCATGGCTTTCAGGAATTGATGAGGAGCGATTGGTGGCTGAATGTTGGGTTAGTTGTGTGGAAAATTTTCAGCTTTATGAAGAACAGAAGATGCTGAAAGTTCTGCAAAAATTTAAGGGGTGAATGGGTTCTGGCAATTTGATGTCTGAAAAGTTTTGCTCGTCTGGATCATTTTTGTGATGCTTAGCTGGCTAACCTTTTTATCATTCATATTATTATCAGGAGATTGATTAAAAGACAACAAGAAGAAAAGTAGAAAAATAACATTTAATCCCGCCTTGAGAGTTTCCTAGGATAATCACAAAAAGAAGGCTGCATAGACCAGAATAAATAATGACGATTTGACCAAATCAAACTGAATACTTGTAGAGTACTCCAGTTAAATGAAGTTAGACCATTAGCTATCATAAATCAAAAGACATCCAGTAATCAAGTTACATATTTAGGTATTATTTTCTTCCGAAACTACCTTGTTCTTAGCTATTTACTTGAGTAGTACTTATTGGGTATGAGTCCTTTCATGCAGAGTTGAAAAAGATTTGGTTAAATACTTCTTATACAAAAACATTTCCAGCTATGAATTATGTTTTAATTTTTGTTATTCATTCTTATCAACTCTATTTCACAAGCGACTGGCAGTACTATGCCCGACTTCTCTAGCTATCTGATAGAACTAGCTTCATTTTCCACATGTGACACTTTCTGCCTCATAATACTTATAGATACCTCTTGTTGGATGAATTAAAAATTTTAATTTATTCATTAACCAACATGCACTTGGTATTGGATGTTTAATTTGCCCTGCATATTTGTATTGTTTCCCTTTTTTTTTGTGGGGGGATGGGGGAGGGATGATACGGCAGATCAAACCCAGCCACCCCCCAAAAAATCCCCATTTTCTAGGAGTCAATGGTGGCCCTTTCCGACTTTGCTTCATTGGTAACTCTAACTCCCAATGTTTCGGTTGGGACGGAAGTACTCTTTCTAGTTTCTACTTGGGCAACCTCACTTGTCCTCTGTGCTCAAATTCTTACTCTTCAGAAATTATGATAATCTCTTGCTTATCAGGTTCTACTGGAGCTGGCTAGGAACAGAAACAAGATCCCATTGCCGAAATCAATTGCTGGGCCTGGAGTATCACTCCCTCCTGAACAAGATACATTGATCAACCCAAACTATCAGCTAGCTATTGCAAAGAAGCAAATTAGCCAGTCAGAAGAAACGGAGGAGGATGAAGAAAGTGCTGATCCCAACCCAGCCCCAACCCAAAATCCAAGTGTTTCTCATGAAAAGGCTGATGTGCCTCAAGGTACTCCTCAGCGAGTATCCTTTCCCCTCAGCGCTAAACGTCCAAGATGATGTATTTACTCTAGGACATTGTATAATGGTTGTTTAAACATTATGAAATTTTAAGATCTTTTTAAACAGTGTATTAGTTTAATGGCCCTCCTTGCAGCATTTATAGAGACAATTAGAAGGGAGTTAAAGACAAGCTGTGAGACCAAGAATTATTTTGGCATTATCAATACCTTTCCATTATATTCATCTGATAAATGTCATTCTGTAGGAATGCTTTAATTACGTGTTTATTTGCTACTTAGACTGTAACAGAGAACTATACTTCATATATTGCTGACCTTGCCTAATCTAATGGAAACTGCATCGTTAGAGCCTAAGATACTCAAAAAACATTTTCCTTAAATTTCCTACAGAATTTGTATTACACCTTTACTGCTCACATAACATGGGCTAAATCTGCTTCAGATGTGCAGCAGAGAATTTTGAATTATTGTGCCAAACGGTTGTGCGTGGATACTCTGATATCAGATGTTCTTACTTCTTAGGATATGGGAAAGTTTTCAGAAATATTAAAGTTAAATTTTGTGGCTTTAATTTGACATCTCTTGATTTCATATATGTCCCTACACTCTATCGAGTAGGACCTAGTGAGGGGCGTACAAGCGGAGGTGAACTTAGGAATTTCGCAATAGTGTTTCATATATAAAAGGATAGATCGATACAAAGCATCACATATTCATGCCGAATTTGGGGAAGGGCTGAAGGGCCACATTGTTTCATATATATATATATATATATATATATATATATATATATATATATATATATAATAATTTAACTTATATATAATAAAAAATTTCAAAGGGTGTTTAATATATATGTAAAAAAATGTAACATTCAACATATATACACTATAATTTTTCTCAAAGGATGTTAATCGATCACCCTTTGCCAGCTACAGCTCCGCCTATGAAAATTGTGGAAGGGTTATTATTTTCCAACGGACATCGTACTCTTTTACTAGTTATAATATTGTGTATATTTCGTGAATTTATAAATTTTTTAAGATGATCTGTTTGTGAATATTCTAAGAGTTTATGGGATTTTCGAGATTCTAACATTACTATTAATTTTACCTTTCTTTCTTTTCATTCATCAATCGTCACAAGTAATTCTTTTCTAAGAAATTTGCCTTTTAAATTATTTCATATTGAACTTGCTAGTTGTTGCTACTTCATGTTTTTATTCTTCTTCTTTTGTCTTCAACCCCTAGTCTGACATTGAGCTCCACCATAACTTAACTTAATACCTGAAAGTTTGAATTTTTAGAAAAACTAAGTTCAAATTTAAACCTTCTTGTTTGAAGTTGGGGTCGGCCAAAGCCAAATTTTTAATCTTTAAGTTTGAATTAGAAAATTTCAGACCCGTGATTTTCAGCTTCAAACGTAAACTCTAACACGACTGAATTATAAACTTTTGTAAATTGCAACTATTCTTATTGGGTAGAGGGCTGGAGGGGGTTTGGGGGGGGGGGAGGGTCAGAGACCAATGTAGGATTTGAACTCTATGGG
>MCJB01005714.1:107018-118558 GCA_002018475.1 Nicotiana obtusifolia
GGGTAGGGGGACAGAGACCGATGTAGGATTTGAACTCTATGGGGTCAACCTCCAATATTCTTAGCACTAAACTGATCGTACTTTTAAAGTTATGAGTTCATATCTACTAGCTTTTGTATTTTTGTCGATTTTTACATATAAATTTATGTTCCGCGTCTAAAGTACCGTGTTTAGTTGAACCTGATACTCCTGTATAGGTCAAAATCTGCCTCAATGGGATTTAGCATGGAGTGGTATTATGGAAAGTGATGTGGCCGAGGTCGACTAGTAGACAACAGGGTTCGTAGCCGGACGGTCAGCAACGGCCAAGGTCAGGTATCAAGGACGGTGCTAACAGCTAGTTGACTGGGGTTGACTGGGGATATGTCCCATATAAATAGAAAAAGAGATAAGGGGAAAGGAGCATGTAATATTTTCGGATAAGAGCACTTTTTGAGAGGAAGACTCTCTCTAGAAAAGATACAAACACTACCTTTTTAATAAGATTCTACCATCCATTATTCCATACTTTTCCATCAGATCCGAGAATATCCCCGATATTCTAGAATTTGTCTATCACTCATTACTGTCAGAAAGGAGAATTATCCACTTTATTTAATATTGGGTGAATCATTCTCCTAATGTACGTTAATGCCATTTATTGTTATTTATTGCTTGAAATTCTTTCATCATTACTCCTCGTGAAATATTAAATGCACACTGCATTTAATCTCTCACCAACACTGTCCTGCGTTATTTGTATTAGCTAGTTATAAATTCAAAAATATTATTATCAATTAAGTTTAATCATTCATTACATAAAATTAATTAGTTTAACCGAAGATTTATACTTTCCCGTCAAACAACTCCTACGCTGCATCCGCCGGGGGGGCTAAAAACTGCTATTAGTGCACTTTGCGTCCCACTTCAACAAACTGGGCCAAGCCCATGCCTTTCACTTATCGTTCTCATTTGAGAATCCAAAAGTAGAGATCCATCATCCGCATGCAAACCCTAAGCAATACAAGTCTTCTTACCACATTGACCAATCAATCAATTAATAAGCTAGCCATGAAAACAGTTTCAGGTAAGGCAACGAAAACTAAGCGGATATCTATCTAAAGTAGCTTCATTGATATCAAATTTCGTCGCCGATGAGGCCGCCGGCGCCGGACATTCTCACGCCATTGCAACTTACTTGAAACGAGCATCCAGTTCCTTCGGTGAGCTCGATGAAATTCACAGAGAAATTAACCGCAGACGATTAAAAATCTCAACATCGTTGGCTAAAGACGAGAAGAGATAATGGAGAGAAGATTGAAAAAGATACGGAACAAAGGGATGGAATTAGCAAGCGTAAAATGTTGCGCAACCAAACAGGCCAAATTAGTTTTCCCCTTTTGTCTTATGTAATGTCGTTTTGTTTATTTGAAGATTATAGGTATGTTGCTCGATGACTTATAATTTGTTCAGTTTCAAATATATTTAATGGCAAATTGAGTATTCTTGTGGAGTGGATTGGATCACTTTGTCTCGAGCTCTTTGATTACTTCATATATAGTTCGAGCTTAAAGACCGTGCTTCCCCACAACTCTTCCTCTCCTCTCCTCATCCTCTTCATTTTCTACCTAAAAATATCATTAGAAATCTCGGAACCCTGTAATCTTCTTCCCCCACTAAAATACCAGAACCCCCCTCCTCTAAGCAGGGGCGGAGCTAATCTATGATTTGTTAGTTCGGTTGAACCTTGTAACTTTGGTCTAAATCCTATATTTGTTTTTAAAAATGTAATGAATACATATAAATTGTTAATTTAGAACTCAATAACATAAACGAGTTAGAATTAACTCCGAATCCATAAGTTTCAACTTGACTCTGCCTCTAGCCCTAAGAGCTAAATGCTTTAATGACGAAGGAACAGCATAGAAGTCGACTTTATTTAGAGCTTAATCCAATCCAAGAGAAGCATCTAGTTTTGGCTTGAACCAGAGCTCGAACGATAAACTCGACTTGGCTGGGTTTGGACAGTGGTTTCACGTGTTAAAGGAGCTGTTTAATGGTGAAGTTTCAGCTTATTTTGTGGTATTTTTCAGCTGGTTTTGGGTGGTGTTTAGGGTAAGTTTTGACTGCTTTTTGATGGTGCGGATATTTTTGATTTAAATTTTATCGAATTTAAATCGATGAAATAATATGGACTATATTTTAAATTTAAAATATTTTAGTCCAAATAAATTTATTGGACTAATATAATTGGATTAATTATGTAAGTATAATATATACGGGCTTAATAAATTAGTCCAAGTTCATTGAGCTACAAGTGATGAGTCCACTTTATTAGGCCTAATATGTCATCTTCTTAAAGGCCCAGTTTGGTACCACATGTCAAATGACGTGGCACACCAAGTCAAGGGAAAGACCCAATAGAATCATGTCACATGTACAAGTGACATGTTCTGGCCAATCAAATGCGGCACTCTTTAATCTGATTGGTTGGAAAGAGTTTGTTCTCATCACAATTCTTTCCTTCAACAACTATAAATAGGGTCTTTATAAGACATCAGAAGATTTAACAAGAAGACACAAGGGAGCTCGTGGATCAAAGGCCACAGTTCTCTCCAAACTGTAAGTGTTCAAGCATTCAAGCACTTCAACACAAATTTCAAGTATTCAAGATCAAGAACGAAGTCAAATCAAATACAAGGTGTTCAAGATCAAGGCTACTTGTTCGTGATAAAATTCGTGGCAACAATCAAAGTATTCGCAAAGGGATAAATCAAATTCAAGATCAAGCTCAAAGCCCTTGAATTTATATCGGAAAAGTAGAATCAGTGGATCCATAGAGATTGTAACACTCAAACTATTTGAAATAAAATACTACGATTGTTACAATATTTTTTTGTTTTGATTATTTTCTTAACGCAAATTTATTGTCTGCAAATTCTAAACGCCCAATGGGATAATTTCTACCACTCATCTCAATTTTTCAATCACCAAAGTTCAAGAACATCGAAATGGCTTCAAAGAAAATCAACTCCAGATCAACTTCCACCAAGGCTGCCAATTCCAGGTTCTATGCTGACGTGGAAAGCATTCTTGTGTGTTACTATTGGAAGTTTTGGACCAATTACTAGGAGCAAAGCAAGCTTTTTAGGACAACAAGCACTCCAAGTGCCGTCCGCATCAACCCATGTTTTCGAATCTTCATCCTAAAGTAGCAGGATCTTCCATAAATGCACCCGAAAGAGGAAGCGATTTTGCTGAAAATTCAAAAAACTCTTGCTCTACTTGACCTCTTCGGATCCAAGAACTGTGCTATGAATGAAGATGATGATGCTTCAAGTGATGGATCCTCCCCACTTACACCATATGACGTGAGCCAATCAAGGATCAATCTATGTGACAATCCATGCTACTTCTCATCATCCACAATAATCATACAAGCCATGGTGATAAACGCTTCATCGGTAGAGGAGCAGTTGGCAAACTTGACGGAAGCAATCGCTAGCTTGACCAAATGCATGCAAAATCAAGATGCTATAATTGACAAGCTAACAGATAGGGTAGGAATCTTGATTGAAAAAGAATCCACTCATGCACCTGGCAAGCTCCCAAAAGTTCAAGAGATTGATCCTCCCCCATGACAAGTTGCATCCACTAAGGAAATTCCAGTCTCTTCAAAAGGGATGATTCAAATCAATCAACTAAAGGAGTTCATTGGAGGGACTATAAAAAATAAATATGAAGTTTTTTCCAAGTCCTCCATTATCTACTAAAAGCCGTACACTTCAAGGATCAATATGTTGAAGATGCCTAATGGCTATCAACCTCCAAAATTTTAACAGTTTGATGGCAAAAGCAATCCAAAGAAATATATGGCGCACTTCATTAAGACGTGTAATAATGTTGGGACATATGGAGATTACCTCGTTAAGCAGTTTGTCCGCTCACTAAAAGGAAATGCTTTTGATTGGTACATAAACCGAGAGGTAGATCTATTGATAGTTGGGATCAACTAGAGCAAGAGTTCCTCAATCATTTTTATAGAACAAGACATACTGTGAATATGATAGAACTTACAAATACTCGTTAACAAAAGGGTGAACCAGTTATCGACTTTATCAATCGTTGGAGGAATGCAAGCCTCAACTGCAAATACAGGCTTAATGAAGCTTCTAGCATAGAAATGTGCATCCAAGGCATGCATTGGGGGCTGGGCTATATCTTGCAAGGTATCAAGCCTAGTACATTTGAAGAACTTGTGACTCGTGCCCATGACATGGAGTTGAGCATGGCCTCCGCTGGAAATGAAATGTCGCCCATCTATGAGTCTCGTAAAGGGAACGACAAGAAAGAAGTCAGGAAATGGAGCAAGTTTGTACCCAAGTCTGAAAACAAAAAAGCTATGAATGTCAACACATCACCTGTGAAGTTTACAACGAAGGCGAGCAAGAAGCAGAGTATGAAATCCACATCTTTTCAAGATAAGCCAAGTGAAAAGTTGACTCTAAAAGCAATGCAAGAGACGGACTATTCATTTCTGGATTTTGATATGCTAGCAATTTTTGAAGAACTCCTCGAGTTAAAGCTCATTGAGATTTCGGATATGAAGCGGCCGAATGAAGCTGGGAAACCAAAGGACCCAAATTACTGCAAATACCATCAACTTGTAAGCCACCCTTTCAAGAAGTGCTTTGTCTTCAAGGAAAAAGTTATGGACTTGGCTTGTGAAAAGAAGATCGTGCTTGAAGATGAGAAAGCAAGCGCAAACCAAGTCTATTCACCTTTGGCTCATTCAATCCAAATGAATTATGTAGTTTCAAAGAAAGTAAAGATGAAGAATTAATGGAGAACAACAAAGTTGAAGTTGATCAGCCTGATGATGATGAAGGTTGGACGTTGGTGATCGTCAAAGGCACCACAAAAGAATCCCATGAAAAGAATCAAAAAAACAACCAACAAGGAAAATGATGGTAAAAATACCAAGGAAACAGAATCCAATAAGGCGTTTAAAGAAAGCGAAAGTGGAGGTGCACCACCTCAAAAGCCACGACATCCAGTGACCTTGGAGGATTTCTTGCCATGTTGGTTCCGCATGAGGATTTCCCGTGATGCTATTGAGGCCTCTTGTTGCAATGCTGATAAAGGGGAAGAAAAGAGTGATAACCTACCATTGCACAATCTTCAAAAAAGCTCATCAAGTCTATTCCTCAAGAAGTTAATGCTTGCGAGGAAAAAGTTACGTTCACAAATGACAATCTTCTATTAGGTGACACTCCTCATAACCACCAGTTGTACCTGGTTGGCTCTATGCGCGATGAAAGGGCAAATCGAATTTTAGTTGATGGAGGATCCTCAGTAATTATCTTGCCAATTCACACTGTGAAAGAACTTGGTATTCCCATGAACGAACTCTCGTAAAGTCGTGTGATGATACAAGGATTCAACCAAGGGGGGCAAAGAGCCATAGGTGTGATCAGATTGGGAATCACCATTGAAGATATGCAATAAAGTGCATGGATGCATTTGATCGATGCAAAGACTTCATAAAACGTCTTGCTTGGAAGGCCTTGGATACATGAGAATAAAGTGGTTCTATCTACCTACTATCAATGTTTGAAATACTACAAGGGTGAAGTCTAGAAGAGAATATTTGCTGATGACGAGCCATTCACCGAGGCTGAGTCACACTTCGCCGATGCAAAGTTCTACTTGAAGAACCACGTTGTGAAGGAGCTAAAAGCTGATGATATCATGAATGGAAAGAATGACGAGTCCACGATTAAGAGAGCTGAGGTGGTTGCCGACAAAACCAAGGCTGTTGCTGAGGAGGTATACCCTAACTCAAATAAATCTCATGGAGGGAACACTGTGACTTATGGTAATAAAGTAACTCATGCGCTCCGCTATGTTCCTAAAAAGAATAAAGAAGAAGGAGAATCAGCCACACTCCAAACCAATATGCTAAGGGAGTTAACTCTTCCGATCAAACGAATTGAGGCAGCAAAGTTGCCCTCAATGCTACTTGCAGAGTTTGTGGCCCAAAATCATTCATAGAATGTGGCACTCCCTATGAAGCGTACAGATGAAGGCTTTGATCCTTACAGACTATTTGCAAAAGCTGGATATAATCCCAATGAGCCATCAAAATTAGGGAAGCTCCTATCAGAAGCTGCTACGAGGCGACCACGTGAAGGTTTGGGATACAAGCAACCATCACCAGTGCTCATCTCCATAAGACGAGTGAGCAACAATTATATCATGGTGGAAGAGGAATATGTTGTTTCTAACAAGCATTCTGTCTTCATCGACTTGGAAAATCAACAGTGAGGATTTCCGTATTTGAGAGATTAGGTCCATTAAAGAAGGGGAACAATTTCCAGAGAAATTATCAAGCATAAAAACACCCGCTTCACCCATAATCCAGAAGATCTCTAAGGATTTTCAAAGTTTGGTTCCTTTTAGAATGAGGCGACAAACAAAACTTGTGATTTTATGTAAAGAAATACTGAAGGTAAAGCCATATATTGTGGTCTACACTAGGTAACATGACAAATACGAAGAAGTGCGGGTTCTTCGTATCATGCCACTGCACGAAACGAGCATGGTGTTCATCTCTAATGGAGGATGACGAGAAATTTGAGGACGTTTCACCGTGTTATCACATATCCTTCAATGATGGGGACCCTCAAGAAGATGAAGATTCAAAAGATACTCCGCCTGAACTTGAAGAAGGGGTAAAGCCAACAATGGATGCTTTGAAAGAAGTAAACCTTGGCATTGATGAAGAACCGGGGCCCACTTATCTAAGTGCTTTACTAGCAGCCGATGAATGAAGAACTTATATGGAGTTACTCAAGGAGTTTAAGGAAGACTTTGCTTGAGTTACAAAGAGATACCTGGCTTGGACCCTAATTTAGCAGTCTATCACCTTGTAGTCAAGAATGACGCTCATCCTGTTAAGTAAGCTCAAAGGCGCTTTAGGCCGGACTTGGTTCCCTTGAATGAAAGTGAAGTTAAAAAACTCATTGAAGCTAGCTTTATTCGTGAAATTAAATACCCAGTATGGATCTCAAGTATTGTCCCTATAAGGAAGAAAAATGGCCAGATTCGGGTGTGTTTTGACTTCAGGGATCATAACAATCTGTGTCCCAAAGATGAATTCCTGCTTCCTATTCCAGAGCTAATGATCGATGCTACTACTGGTTATGAGGCAATGTATTTTATAGACGGTTCGTCAGGCTATAACAAAATTTGCATGGCACCAGAAGACAAAGAGCTTACTGTATTCCGCAGCCCAAAAAGGTATTTATTGCCACAAGGTAATGCCTTTTGGCTTGAAGAATACTGGTGCCACTTATCAAAGGGCTATGCAAAATATCTTTGATGACCTTCTCCACAAGAATGTCAAATGCTATATGGACGACTTGATGGTAAAATTAAGAAAGAGGGGCAACCGCTTGAAAGACTTGAGAATGGTGTTTGAATTACTCTGGAGGTACCAACTTAGGATGAATCCATTGAAATGCGCCTTTGGAGTTACTTCTAGAACGTTCCTTGGTTTCATTGTCCGACATCGATGGATCCAAATTGATCAAGCCAAAGTGGATGTCGTTTTGAAAATGCCTGAGCCTCGCAATATTCATGAATTGAAAAGTCTGCAAGGAAAGCTAGTATATCTTAGGAGATTCATCTCGACTCTATCTAGGAGATGCCAACCATTTAATCGCCTATGAAGAAAGGTGTCCCTTTCAAATGGGACCAAGCGCGTAGCAATGCCTTTGAGAGCATTAAATCCTACTTGATAAAGCCTCCAGTTTTAGCAGCCCCTATACCTGGAAAGCCATTAATACTGTACATTGCGGCACAAGAAAGGTCTGTTGGAGCACAGTTTGCCCAAGAAACTAGTGATGAAAAAGAAAACTCTCTTTACTACTTGAGCAGGATGATGACACCAAATGAGTCGAACTATTCGCCAATCGAAAAGTTGTGTTTGGCGCTAGTGTTCTCAATTCAAAAGTTGAAGCACTACTTTCAAGCTCATGTTGTTCGATTTGTTTCTAAAGCAAATCCCATCAAGTTCGTGATGCCAAAACTTGTTCTTAGTGATCAACTAGCGATATGGTACCTTCAATTTCAACAATTCGAGATTGTGGACGTCCCTCAAAAGGCTATAAAAGGACAAGCATTGGCAGGTCATCCCATACCTGATGACTAGGAACTAACTAATGAACTACCTGACGAAGACGCAATGGTCGTTGAGTACAACCTCCATAGAAGATATACTTTGACAGTGCTGCACATCGTGGAGGAGCTGGTGCTGGCGCCCTCCTTCACTTTGACACAACTCTATTCCAACAATGTTGCTGAGTATCAAGCTTTAATACTTGGGCTTGAAATGACTGTTGATATGAAACAGTTGCAATTGCAAGTCTTTAATGACTCTCAGTTAGTGGTGAATCAACTTTTAGGTAGTTACGAGGTCAAGAAACCTGAATTACGCCCTTATCATAATTATGCTAAAAAATGATGGGATGGGTAGGTGATGTGACTATTCAACATGTACCAGGAAAGAAAACAAGAAGGCTAATGATTTAGCTGCCCTAGCTTCATCGTTGACCCTACCTGATCAAGCGCAAGTTACCATCTGCCTAAAATAGGAGTACCTCCGCTAAATGGGGGTGAAAGTGAAGAAAATGAACTCGAGCATCTTGTTGCTGTTTCTGAAGCTGAGAAGGAAGAATTGCGACAACCCATTATCGATAACTTGAGCTACGGGATACTTCTAGAAAATTCAAGAAGAAGAACTGAAATCCCGTTGTGCACCTCACTTCCTTTACTACAAAGATACCCTATACAGGAGATCATTCGTGGAAGTACTCTTGTGATGCTTAGGGGAAGATGAAGCACTCCAAGCTTTGCAAGAGGCACATTCTGGGGTATGTGGATCACATCAGTATGGGTCAAAGCACCACTTTCATATAAAAAGGATAGGATATTATTGGCTGACAATGGTAAAAGATTACTTGGACTACGCTCAAATATGCAAGGCTTGCCAATTCAATGCATATTTGATTCATCACCCCCCCCCCCCCAAAGTATTGCACCCGACTGTTGCATTCTTGCCGTTTGACGCTTGGGGATTGAATGTTGTTGGACCACTGCCAAAGTCCTCTAGTAATTGGCTGGTTTTAATGGTGTGTATGTGGTGATTTTTTGGTTGTTTTATGGTGGAGTTAGCAACGTTTTTGAGTTGTCGTTTTTTTTTTTTGGTTGCTTTTTAGGTGGTTAAAGGTTGATTTTGGGGAGAATGGTTGTTTTTGGTGGTGGTGGAGTTGTTGGTTCTGCAATTATTTTAATGGAGTTGCTATGGCTTCAATGGTGGAGATGAAGCATGAGTTTATGGAAAGAGTAGGGGTGGCAAACGGACAGGTCAGATCGGGTCAGATACGGGCGGGGCGAAAACAGATAGTGTGTGAACGGATAAATTATCCGACCTGACCCATATTTAATATAGATAAAAAAATGAGTTAACGGGCGAATAATACGATATTATCCATGACTTATTGAATATGATCACTTTTGGGAGAATTTCTAGTCTCCCAAACTTGAGGAACACCCTATTTGAGTCTTTACAAATGTAAAAGTTAAACTCATTAGTTATCCATTGATTATCCATTTTCTAAATGGATAATATGATTCTTTTTCATATTTGACCCGTTTTTTAAAAGTTCATTATCCAACCTATTTTTTAATGGATAATATAGATGGATAACTATTTTATTTTAACCATTGTGCCACCACTAGGGAGGAGGCAGAAAGTTTTAGTGCAGCTGCTTTCAATCCGGAAAATTCTGGGGCGAGTTTGAATAATAGAGTGGGTATAATTCAATCTGTTATGGATGTCACGTGAGCAATAAAATGATACCATTATATTAAAAAGGGACCATACAATATTTCGTTCATCAAGTCTGTATTTATAGACCGAAAATAAATAAATATTGTACGTAATTTTGGACAAAAAGATGAACATGTTAACTACTTAACAAACGCTAAGGGTATTTTGGCATTTTTCCTTATAAATTTTAAAGCATAAAAAATAATGCTATTGTCAAATCATTCAAAACTTTAAGCATATCACCCTGAGTAATATACTCTTATAGTCTAACGAGTAAGAAATAGAAAATCTTACAGAAATGTTCCAAAAAAGTCCCAATTTACTAGCCTCTAGTCATTAATCATGAAAAACTAGTCAAACATATATAAAAATGAAAAACCCAAATAAATAAGGTTCTTTCTCTCCAAGAATTACATGCAAAGATCTCCTTCCATTTTTTTAAGTGTGATCAACAACATTAGATGCAAGATGGAAAGGAATTTCATGGATGAGGTAGCAAATAAGGTGATGAAATACAAAAATATATATACAAAATTCCAAAACTCTAAGCAAATAAGGATCTTTTTCAATGGATATAATTGAAATTCATTGAAAATATATAGATGAGTCAATATATAAAATTTGAGGAAGATTGGAGGTAATTTGGACTGATTTTGTATCAAAATTCATAATTAAAATCGAGTTCAAATTTTTTTTCTGCGATACATGTATCACGTATGTATCTCACACACAGGTGTGTATGTGTGTGTGTGTGTGTATATGTACACATACCCACACACATTTGATATAATTATGATACACATGTGATACACGGTGTGATACACGTATTCATTTTTTCATGTTCATATTTTACTTCGAATTTTCAATTCAAACCACCTCAAAACTCTACTAAATCATCCCAAAACTGGCACTCAAGCTCCTTAAGATGTACCTGTGTAAGGCAAAATCGGGTTTTTCATCAAAGGATCAATCGAGGTTGAATCTCGAGGTTGAACCTCGGGACCGGTTACCAGACCGGCAATCGGAACCATATGATCGGTGATCGGACTGATATCCTATATCGAGGTCGAATCATTTGACCGATGTTCGGACCGATGTGTGATGTCGATACCAAAATCCGGATGATCGATGCTCGAACCATTGACCGAGCATCGAAGTCGGGACAGAGTCAAGGCCAGATTCGATATGGCGATCGATAGGCCATCCCGAGTTTGACCCCATCGATATGCCCGTTGCGTTCGCTGCCAACCGGTGATCAAAGGTCAGCGACACTGCTCAGAGCTGTTCATGGCACGTGGGGTCCTCACCTAACCTGCAGTACATCCACCAAATCTGCAGAACCTTCACCAAACGTGTATGAGTTCTACCAACTATACAAGGACACTGAAATGATTGAAAGAGATACCACGTGGGCAACCGGGGGGGGGTAGATTTTTTCCTATATATATGTATTAATGCACTGGGTTGGGGGACACGTTTTTTGGAGCTGAAAACAAGAAACAAAAGGCAATATATTGATTACCTAGTTTTGCAATTGTAATCTCTCTCTCAAGTATTATATCCTTTCTCTCTTATCGTATACTTGTTTGCAATCGAATTCGTCACTTACTTATCGTTTCCCACGCTCAAAATTCAATTGATTTGTTTCCAATTTTTGGGGCAAACA
>MCJB01005725.1:0-20278 GCA_002018475.1 Nicotiana obtusifolia
CATTCTTTCTTTGCAAGTTGAAGATGATCTAGATTCATTCCTGAGTGACTGGCTTTTGTCGGATTGATGTTTTCATTTTTCTTGAAAGGGAGCTTGATAAAAAACTCTTGATTTTTCCATAACGGGCTTTTCCCTTTCTTCATGAAATCCTTGTGGGATTCAGCACATGAATGTTCAATGAGATTCTGCTCAATCTCTTTGATTTGTTCGTCATCGGTGATCTGGAATAGCCTTGGAATTTCAGAATAAGGTCTGAACTGCTTTTTAAAAGCTATCCCATTGGCCTTGATCTGGAGTTGATCTCTAAGCTGCCTGTAAATGTCAAATCCAATAATAAGATCTTTTCCTGGCACATCAGATCCTAGCAGCTTGGTTCTGTACTTCAGTGCTGGGAAGAACTCAATCGTGACTGGGTGCTTTGTAATGACAGTTGTGGTTAAGATTGCATTTGATGCAGTATTGAAATCCTTGAAATGCGGCACCCATTGATCTTCAGGGAAAACAGCAGGATTTATGAGTGAGGATGCAGCTCCGGTGTCAATGAAAGCAATAACTCGAGCTGGTTTATCCCATTTGGATGTATAGACCTTGAGTTCTACTTGAGGAACAACTGTGAGGGCATTGATCTCTTCTCGGGCCTCGATCACTGGTTTTGAAATTTGGTACTGATCATTGCCTTGATCTTCATAGATATCGAGAGAGAATATAGTTTCTTCATTGGGTTCATCGTCCACAGAGAATATAGATTCAAGGTCCTCCTCTTTTGCAAGATGTATGCCAGTGTAATCTTCAATTTCTTCAAGGAGTTTGACAGATCTTCTTGATTGAGGACAGTTTTTTGCGAAATGTCCAATCTTATGGCAAATAAAGCATCTGTCTTTCTTGTGAAAATTTCCTGGCCTTCTGCGTCTGAAATACTTTGTGCGTCTTTTGGATCTTGATCTTCCATCTGGAATTCTTGGCCATTTGAACCTCCTGAATTGTTTTCGTCGTCTGGTCGTGCTGCAGGAACATCCTGATCCGGTGATTAGATCAGTTTTGCGGCATGCCTTGTCAAGCGCTGGATTGTGCTGGATAGTTTGCTTCAAGGCTGAGCGTTTGGTACAGATGTCATCTAGTGCAACGAAAATAGCCTGCCTGATGTAACCAATTTGTGGGATGGTTATGGACTGGAATTTTTCTTCAATGATGGTCATGGTCCTGCTTGCTAACAGCTTTGGAAGAGAAGAGACAAAGGCTTGCTTCAGATTGATATCGCCGCCGATCTCGAAGTATATCTTGGCCATTTTTTGAAAGTGTCTGTCAATGTCATTTCTGTCGAATGACACACACTTCATCTCGAAGAGTTGTCTACGCATCTTCTCCTGTCTTTGGCCAGTATCTCCGCAGAAAACTTCATGTAGGATGCGAACGTTGAAGGCAAAATCTTGGGAAGTAAGAAACATATTCTTGTCTTGAAATGCAAGTGAGTTCCACCAATCTCTGAGGATTCCAGAGAATCGTGAAGTGAGTTCTGACAGGATGGCATACTTCTCGCGTTCTACCAAATTTTTGGTCACCATCCAGGTGTAGAAGTCCTGGATTCTCTGAGGCCATTGTGAAACCTTGACGTCGTCCAAGGTGAAAGTATGGAAACCAGTTCCAACTGGTTTGGACGCCATGGGTTCAAATCTTCTTTCTGGGATTGGTTCATCGGTCATGCCTTCCAAAAAATAATACGTTCCCTTGAACTCCTCAAATTTTATTTAGAAAAGGTTTTACCAAAATCCCTAATTTCATCACTTTGATTCACCAATCAAACGTTAAAATTAAGGTTGGAATCATAAATAATAACCAAATTCGAGTCAACACACTCACCCCCAATCCATATCGTGAAAATCCCCTCCAAAATCGCCCAAATTCAAGATCTAGATCTAAAAAATGTGTTAAAATAACTCACGCCCTCGAAATAGAATTCTTAAGTAGCTGCCCAGGCATACCCTTCGCAAACACGGCACATGCCTCGCGTTCGTGAAGCACAAAATGATGAATGCCTCAAAATACCCTTCGCGTTCGTGTTCATACACTCGCCAACGTGATGAAGAACTCACCTAACCCTACGCCAACGCGGCCGGGATCTCGCGAATGTGTAGGCCAAACGCTCCCAGCTTCCAGCTGCTTCGCGAACGCGGTGCCCAACCGCAAACGTGATGAAGGGCGACTGCCCAGCTTTCACCAATCCTCCACAAACGCGACTACCTTGTCGCAATCGCGATGAAGAAAACCAGACACAAGAAATTCAGCAGTACAAAACAAAGGAAAATGGTTGAAACCCATCCAAAATACACTCGAGGCCCCCGGGACTCCGTCCAATCACATCAACCAACCCAAAACATAACATAAACCTACTCGAGACCTCAAATCACACAAAATAATATCATAACCATGAATCACCCCTCTATCCAAGTATAAGGAGCTAATGAACTTCCAACTCCAAAACTCATGTTGCACCACGTCAAATCGGATTGACCTCAAATTTTACATACAAGTCCCAAATAACACAACGGACCTATACCAACCCGTAGAACCACAATCCGAATCCGATATCATCAAATTCAACTTTCAGTCAAACCTATGAACTTTTCCAACCTTTAGCTTTCCAACATTCGCCAATTCAAGCCAAAACAACCTAGGAACCTCCAAATCCAAATTCAGACATACGCCTAAATTCAAAATCACCATACGAAACTATTGGAACAATCAAAATATCATTCCGGAATCGTCTACATAAAAGTCAAACTCCGGTCAACTCTTACGACTTAAGCCTTCAACCAAGGGACTACGTGTCCCAATTCAATTCAAAACTCCCCCCAAACCAACCACCCTCGCAAGTCACATAACGACAAATATACATATGTAAATCATCAAATATGAAAAGTAGGGTTAAAGTACTCAAAACGATCGGCTGGGTCGTTCAATATAAGAACAAACGAAGAATTTATAAGACAATAGGAACATAAGATAAATTTTATCCCTTTAGGATAATTTATGAATAGACCTAAATATATAAAAGAACTTAAAGATATAAACAAAAATAGTAGATAGGTAGAATCTGAACTTAGAGAAGCGCAAAAGAATTTAGAATTTCACTCAAAATTATTAAATAGTGGAAAATACTATGGACATAGTTATAGGCTAGTGCTAAGGACATACGAATTACAGTATTATTTAAAGAGAGAACTAGAGGTAGAATTAGCTTGATTGCAAGAAAAAGTAAATATAGATTGGGAATAATAAAATTATAGATTCACAAGAATTCAAGCGAAGTGTAAGAATTGAAATAGAGTTCGGTAAAATATAATTAGAAGAATTAAACAGACGAATAAAATATTTAAAAACAACACGACAATAGAATTAACAGTGCAAAAAAATAGAAAAATAAAAAGAAATAAGAAAACTAGAAACAATTTTAACAACATAGAAGACTTAAAGAAACTAGAATATTAGATCTTAGAATTACAACAGAAAAGAAAAATAAACCATTAAAAGATAATTCAATAATAAAGTGTGATTTCAGTTAAGGAGAATATATACTACTTTGTGAAGATAAACAATATAATACTCTAATAGATTTGATAATTAGTTTTGGAGAAAAATTCCAAGTTTATAGTAAAGCTTTGGAAAATATAAGAGAAGACTCAGAAAAAACACAAGAGAAACAAAGAAAAATATTATAAAAAATAGAAAATAATCTAGATTTATCAAAGAACAAAATAACGAGCTAGAAAAAAAAAATAACTTTTAAATAATAAATTTAACTTTGTAAAAATATCAACTAAAATAGAAATAGAAAAATCAGTTAGAACTATTTTAGATAAACCCAAAGAAACAGAAACAAAGATAACCGAATTAGTAGCTACTGCTGGAAAACAGATAGAAATCTTAGAAAACGATATTAAAAATTTAGTAGAAATTATAGAAAATATTAGAGACATTGCTCTTTAACGATGTCACGACATAAATTTTCAATTAAGGGGTCGTAATGGAGCCTAACACCGCATGCTAGGAAGCCGCAAAAATAAATGAACAAAACTAGGCATGAGACAACGTGATCTCATAATGAAAGATAAAGCTCGGTAGTATAACAAGACTAAAATCAACAACCATCTAAAATCCTCCCAAAACTTGTGTCGTTAAGTATATAGGCATCTATAGAATACTAAATACAAAATGTCTAGAATAAATAATGCATTATTTGAAGTAATAAATAGCAGCAGAACTATAAGAAATGTGACTCCAAGGCTTGCAAACGAGAGTGCAGCACTACCTCGAGTCTCCACTATAATTGCTCCACCGGTCGTTTTGAGTACTAGCTTCTTTTTCTGCGTTTCGAAACCTCTCATACTTTTATTTGATTATTTATAACGTGCTTGTGTAGTCGGTGTCGTTTTTCGAAAAGTTTATGTGTGAAAATTTAAAGACAATGTGATTTTGGCTTTGAAAATGATTAGAGTTGACCACGGTCAACATTTTTGGTAAATGATCTCGGATCGGTGTTTTGACGATTCCAGTAGGTTTATATGATATATTTGGACTTGGACGTGTCACGACCCAAATTTTTTACTTACTCGTGATGGTACCTAACCCAACCCGCTAGGTAAGCCAAGCAACAATTACACAATTCTAATGAAGATGATAAATAATCAATAAATGAAATAGCTAAACTTTTCATATAATATCCCAAGGATTGGTAGTACAAATCATGAGCCACTAAGATTTACATTTACAAAGTCGGTACAAAATAAATACAATATCTGTTTGGAATATACATAAACAGAGTACGAATCCAAAGCTACCAAGGACAAGTGGTAGCTATAACCGGAAAGAAGGTGCATCTTCAATGCCAGCTTCCGTCTTCCACAGCAGATCAGCTCCAAGATCTGCATGAAAGGTGTAGAAGTATAGTATGAGTACAACCGACCCCATGTACTTAGCAAGTATCATAACTAACCTTGGTGAGGTAATAGTGGCAAGAATTATTAATGAACTTGCTAATAACCTGTTCAATTCCTGAATTTCACAAGTACACAACAATGGTGCCATTTAATCATATAACAAAGATAAAACCACATCGATGCACAAAGAGGTAATGTGCTAAGTCCTGATCAGTTAACAATCCATCATATAGAGAAGATATGCGTTAAATATTATTAAATCATCAAAACTTTCCTATAGAGAAAATATGCGTAAAGTATCAAATAATCGTTCCACAGTTGCATAGAGAAAAGATATGCGGGAAATAGCAATTATTCGTTCAACAAGTGCATAAAGAGAAGATATGCATAATTAAACAAGTCAAGTCATACGGAAGCACATATAGGGAAGATATGTATCCTACCCAATCTCATCAAGTAATGTAGCCTATAGAAAATATATGCATAAAGGCATTTATACATTCTGGAGCTAGCATATAGAGAAAATATACAGAAAAATCATGTATGCATCCAAGGAGTTAGCAAATAGAGAAGAGATGTAAAGTCCAACCAATGATCAACTTTTACCAAAAAATCCACATCAACCAAAAACCTATCGGTTCCACAAACTGCGTGTACACCATCAAGAGAGAAACATGAGAAGGTGACCCTAGGGGGATGGATCCTTGTCCACGCTACATAGACAACGCACGAGCTGCACTGACAACTCAAGTGCCAATAATATCAACCGCACGGAAAAATCACGTGCTATCATATCTCGGATCCGCACAAATAACTCACGCGCTATAAGTACAGTCCGTATAAACAGAGAAAGCATATATCCAATAATACATGTACATGAACAATGGATATCAAATTACATACTCATGGACATATATAAGTGACATGCTAAGGTGTATTCATGTGCGAAGTGTACTACCATAGCTCAATTAGGCAATTTCATCATAAAAATAGCATTTATCAAGTTCGATCAGGGGATTAACCTATATGTAACCTCCAACATGATCCATTATCTCACAAAGGGGTACAAATATAGAAAAACATAATAGCATAAAGCTTAGGAATCAATTTAAGGAATATCGTAGCCTAAGCACTACCCCGAGCATGGATAATACCCAGAGCACACACATGGTCTATACCCGTCACATGTACGCCACCCATAGCACGTAACAATCATTAATAACTCAGGCAACTAGTGCCTCAACCTTGTTTAAATAAGATACTTACCTCAAGCACTATAAATCGATACCCTAAAATCGCCATCTCGCACGAATCGACCTCCGAACGACTCGAATCTAGCCAAAAATAACTTAATAACATTAAATAATGCGATAGGAATCAAACCCAAATGATAAAGGTCGAATCTTTAACCAAATACTCAAAGTGAACCAAAAATTCAACCTGGACCGCACCCCGAAATCCAACAAAACTCAAAAATTCAGTTAATCAATTGGCATACAAGTCCAACCATATGCAAACGCGATGGCCATCTGGTCTCACCTGTTCGCGAATGAGCTAGCCTGCTGCCCAACCTCTTCCAACACTCCGCGAATATGGTCTCCAAATCGCAAACGCGATTCACAAATTCATGTCTGCCACATTTCCACTATGTGAATGCGGAAGCTTAACCGCGAATGTGATGCTCAATGGATACACCAGAAAAACCAGCAGTGCAACACAACAAATGATCCAAAACCATCCTGAATCACACCCGAGTCCCATGAGACCCGATCCTGTCATGCCAACAAGTCCCAAAATATAACTACCTACTCAAGGCCTTAAATCACACAAAATAACATCAAAACTACGAATTGTACCTCAATTCAAGCTTAATGACTATTCCAAATTTTTAAATTCTAAACTTACGCCGAACACGTCTAAAATACTTAGAATGACCACAAATTTTGCACACAAGTCATAAATTACCAACCTATTCAAAGGCTCAAAATTCCAAATGGACATCAATAACAACAAAGTCAACTATGGGTCATACCTATCAACTCCAAACCTTCTAACTTTCAACTTTCAACATTTAGTTTCAAAATCATCTAGGAATGCCGACACTCAAATCTGGCATACGCCCAAGTCAAAAATTACCATCTGGACCTAACGGAACCATCAAAATCCCAATCCGAGGTCAAATATACAAAATTCAAACTTGGTCAATGCTTCCAACTTAAGCTTCCAAGCTAGGAACTAAGTGTTCCAAATCACACAGAAATATTTATGGAACCAAACCAACCATGCACTCAATTCATAGTACATCATATGAAGTTTCTCAAGAATTCAACCACTGAAAGAAAATGTTAATGCTCAAAATGACCAGTTGGGTCATTACAGTACGCATGTTTGGTTAAGGTCCCGGGTGACCCGCGACCATTTCAATGCATCTATGTGAAAAGTTGGAAAAATAAGTTTTGAAGTTAGAATCTTGAGTTTTGATAATCGATTCTTGACGTTTGATGTTATTTTAATAATTTGAGATAGCGAGCAGGTTTTTATGATGTTATAACACTTGTCTGAATGTTCGGATTGATGCCCAAGGGGTTCGAGTGAGTTTTAGATGTGTTTTGGATGATTTGGGAATAGCTGAGTATCAACTGGTGTTAAGAGTCTGCAGATCTTGCATTTGCGAGGTCCTGCTCACAAATGCTACCATCGCTTTTGCGAATGATGTATCGCATTTGCGAAAATGGGCTGGGGGATGACACTCGCATTTGTGATATTTGTATCGTATTCGCTGGCAGGGAAGGCTCTGCATTAGCGATCGGCCTATCACTTTTGCGACACTGTGGACTTTGGGGCAGCTTTGCATTTGCGAAGCATTGTTCGTATTTGCGGACTGCCCAGGGTTCGCGATTGCGATTATTTCATCGCTTTTGCAATATTAGATTGCTTAGAAGCTGTTCGCTTTTGCCAACGTCGCAATTGTGAATAGTTATTCACTTTTGCGAACGTCGCAATTGCGAACCAGAGTTCGCAATAGCAACATATGCAGCTGGAAAAATGTGAGGATTTCGGGACATAGCTTATTTTACACTATTTTTGAACCCTAGGCTCCATAGAGGCAATTTTTGGAGAGAAATTTCTTCCCAATTTTATTAGTTAGTAACTTCAAACTTTTTTCAATCAATTTCAATTACTTTTTCATGAAATTCATCATCAAATCTATGTATTTCAAGGTAGAAATTGAAAGTTTTAGGTAGAATTTAGGTATTTAAAATTGTGATTTAGACCTCAAATTGAGGTCTGATTTGGCAACAAATTACATATTCAGGCTCGGAGTTGAATGAGTAGTCATGATTTGGTCTTAATTTCGAATTTCGACCACGTAGACCCTGGTTTACTTTTGTTGACTTTTTTAATTATGCTAATGATTAAACATTTTTGTATTCGAGGGTTGTTTCTAATGTTTGAATGATAGTTGACTAGATTCGAGTGATTTGGAGGCTTGTTCTAAAGGAAAAGTCGTGCTGGATTATTGATTGTATTCTAGCAAGAGGTAAATGTCTTGCCTAGCATTGTTGAGGCAATTTTTCCTACTAAATAATATTGTTTGCTACATGCAGGGGTGATGCATATACGAGGTGACGAAAGTACATGCATGTGCCAGGGTTTCCATGCTCGGGAGGGGGAGGGGGATTATATGATTCTTTATATGACATCCTAAAAGGATTTAATATGCTATTTTTAAGACTGTTTACATACTTAATTTTACCGTAGCATCATGAACACTCATGTATACTAGTTATTGTTATGCTACTTAAGCTTCTTTATCCATACTTAGAGATGATGATTGAGGCCTTAGGGCAATGTTTGGCATGATAGGTATTTCTGTGCGGTTAAATGATGTTGGCACGATGAGTATTGCAGTGTGGTTCGGAATAAGATTAGCAGGTTGGTTGTTAGTGTGTGAAAAGAATGAGAGTTGGCTTTTTGTTATGATTACTCGTTCGTTAAACACTTACATGCCCTTTACTTTGGTTTTATTAATGTTTGCTATTTTGTATGTTACTTTCACGCTTGTGTTCCATTTGTAGTTGCCTCTGTGTTTCCTATTTGGCTTGTTACTGTTATATCTTTGTTCCTACCTTCTCTTTTACTGTGACTCCTACACTTTTAGTTTATTTACTTCTACTACTTGACCTTACCGGATTCATGCCTTTACTTGTTATTAGCCCTTACATGTTACATGCCTCTATTTGTAACGTGATTTACTTATTAGATGTCTTAACCTATTATATGCCTTCATTTACTATATGCCTTTACTTGTTACATGATTTCACTTATTAAATATCTCTACTTGATACCTATTTTTACTTGATGTATATCCTTACTCGTTTTATGTTCTACACTACTTTGCTTAGCCGGATTAGGTGACCTTTAGATTAGTTGTGTGTTTATGCTTTTTGGCAGCCTTGTCATTATATGCGAGAGACTAGCTTTGTGGTACTAGGTTGCCCATTTTACCTTGCCTGAGTTTGTATTTCCTTGTTGAATTCCACGTGTTAATTTTCTTGGTGTTACATTGTGAATTTTCCCATGCTTGTTAGTTGAATAGTTTTCGTATGAACTTATATTATTATATATGCGGATTGGGCTGCATGCCGAAATAGTATATATATTTGGATCGGTTTGTATGTTGTAACAGTATTATTATTGTTATATATGGGAATCGGATTGCATGCCGCAGCAGTATGTGTGTGTTTGTGTGTGTGTGTGTGTGTATGGGGGGGAGGAATTGGGTTGCACACCGCAATAGTAGTAGTATTGATACGTGGAATGGTTGCATGCTGCAATAAAACAAAATTGTGGTTATTCTTGCCTGTTACATTTGGCCACCGTGTTGTGTTGTAAGATTATATTCGATGATATTCTGTAACGACCTGGCCGGTCGTTTTGAGTGTAATAACCATGTTCCTGCATTTACTGCTTATTTTATGCTCAATTGTCGTTATATGACTTGCCAGGGTAGTTGGTTCGGTTCAGGGGATGTTTCGGAATGAGTTGAGACATTTAGTCTCAAGGTTGGAAGCTTAAGTTGAAAAGGTCGACCGGATGTTGACCTATGTGTAAATGGCTCCGGAATGGAGTTTTGATGGTTCTGATAGCTCCGTTGGGTGATTTTGGACTTAAGAGTGTGTTTGGATAGTGATTTGGAGATCTGTAGTTTATTTAGGCTTGAAATGGCGAAAGATGGAAAATTTGAAGTTTGAAAATTGAGAAGTTTGACCGAGAGTTGACTTTGTGGTTACCGGACTCAGATTTTGGTTCCGGGGTTGGAATAGGTCTGTTGTGCCATTTATGACTTGTGTGCCAAATTTGAGGTCAATTGGACGTGATTTGATAGGTTTGGGCATCGATTGTAGAAGTTAGAATTTTTTAGTTTTCATTAGGCTTGAATTGAGGTGTGATTCGTGCTTTTGATGTTGTTTGATGTGATTTGAGGCGTCGACTAAGTTTGCATCGTGTTTTCGAACCAGTTGATATGTTTAGTTGAGGTTCCGGGGGCCTCGTGTGGATTCCGGATGGTTAACAGAACAAAAGATGGATTTGAAGCATTGCTGGAGTTTTTATTCTGGTGTAATTGCACCTGCGAGAGGATTAGCCATATGTGTGACGCTGCAGGTGCGGCTGATGAGGCGCAGAAGCAGCACTGGGCTGGCCTGGGGTGTGATGCAGGTGCGAGCAAGGCTCCGCTGATGCGGATAATGGAGGGATGTACTGTCTTCGCAGAAGTGGGTGAAGAGTCAAAGAAGCGCTTCGCAAGTGAGGAGCTTTGAGCGCAGGTGCGGATCCTGTGGACTTAAGTGACTTTAGCAAAAGCGGGACTTTTATCGATCGATTCCGTTGGTGCAGAGAATTGGCCCGCAGGTGTGAAAGCACTGGGCAGAATCTTAAATTCGAGGGTTTCGTGATTTTTATCATTTTGGACATTTCAAGCTCAGACTAAGGCGATTTTTAAGAGGATTTTCGAGGGGTTTCTTGAGGTAAGTCACTCTTGATCATTTTTATTCAATAATATTGTTTCCCCATTGAATTTTCCACCTAGATTGTGTGTTTTTGAGGTGGAATTTTGGAAGTTCTAGGCTAGGGATTGGAGAGTTAAATTGAGGGATTTGAGTGACGATTTAGCGTTGGAATTTGGTAAATTTGGTATGTCGGACTCGTGGTTGAATGGGCTTCTGGGTTTTGTAACTTTCATTGGATTCCGGGATGTGGGCCTGGGGTTGTCTTTTGAGTTGACTTTTTTGACTTTTGAATAAGAGCTTAGCATTTTCATATGGAATTGATTCTTGTAACTCGTGTTGATTGTATCGAATCGCTTGTGGCTAGATTCGAGGTGTTCGGAGGCCGATTCGCGAGGCAAGGACTTACTAGCGAAGTGATTCGATTTGCTTGAGGTAAGTATTGTATTTAAATATGGTTGAGGCACCAGTTTCTTGAATTGTTGTGATAGCCTTGTGCTTTTGGGTGCCACATGCGTGGGGATGAGCCCATATGCGGACACCGGGATTATATATTCATGTTTGGGTTGTGCTCGGGCTCTTATAAGCCTAGAAATTGACTGTTAAGCTTTAAGCTATGATATCTCACATGTTTTAACCGTTTATGTGATCTATTTGAGACATTATGAGACTACATAGAGGTTTAACCCCTCAATGTTTTTCATTGATGAAATTGCCGGTTTGAGCTATGATAGCACACTTTGCACATGCCTACATGTTAGCATGTCATTCACACCAGTCCGTGGACATGAGAATCTTATTTCATTCATCATATACCTATATTCTTGCTTTATTGTTTCTGTAAGATATGTTTGGACTGGGGCCTGCGGCTGTGCTGGCGGATTATGTTATTGGCACGTGAGTTGTCTGTGCAGCACGTGAATTGTTCGTGCGGATCCATGTATTGATATTATTGGCACGTGAGTTGTCCATGCAACACGTGAGTTGTCCGTTCAGATCCATGTATTGACATTATTGGCAAGTGAGTTGTCCGTGCGAATCCATATATTGATAATATTGACATGTGAGTTGTCCGTGCAGTGTGTGGAACTTGTATTTTCTTGATCATTTATCTGATTTACTTGTTTCCTTACTCTACATGCCAAAATACCGTTTGACCGGGGTATTGAGAAACAATGCACATGCACACACGGATATTCTTATCACGAAGCTTTATGAGTTAATTTTTCGATATTGTGTTGTGCTGATTTAAAAAGGCAGAATTTCACCGGAATAACTAGTATCCTCAATAACTGAAGCTTCTCTTACATTGCCTTGTTTATTTACGACACTTATTGAGTTGGTTGTATTCACACTATACCCTGCACCTCATGTGCAGATCCAAGAATTTCCGGGCACGGTGGTTGTTGATCGTGGAGTTTTACCTGTTCGGAGTTTATCAAGGTAGCTGCTTTGGCGTCCGCAAATCTTGACTCTCCTCCCCTATCTCTCAGTTTTTGTTTATTTTGTTCTACTTTCTTAGACAGTGTATTAGACTGTGTTATAGTATAGATGCTCATGTACTCAGTAACACCCAGGTTTTGGGAATTTCTGTATTGAGTTGTGACGTTTCATCCGGTTTTACGATATTTTCATTTATTTAAACCTGTCTTAGTATATTTTTAATTTGAAAGTGTTGGAATATGTGAGTTGTCGGCTTGCCTAGTATCATGCTAAGCGCCATTATGACATGTTGAGTTTTGGGTCGTGACAAGTTAGTATCAGAGCCTAGGTTGCATAGTTCTCATGAGTAATGAGTACGTTTAGTAGAGTCTTGCGGATCGGTACGGAGACGTCTGTACTTATCTTCAAGAGGCTACTGAACCCTTAGGAAAACTTCACATTCTTGTATTCTTGTCGTGCGAATTTGTTGATTCGGTGAACTAAACTTATGTTATTCTATTCTCTCACAGATGGTGAGGACACGTGCTACCGGATCGGGCGGATGGCCACCACTACCACCAACTAGGGACACGAGAGGCCGAGGCCACGATAGAGGCCGAGGTGCAACTCGTACGACAGCTAGAGCAGCACCTGTAGACCCATCAGTTGCTCCAGCTCAGGAGCAGGTTCCAGATATGGTTGAGCCGATGAGACCAGCTTAGGCACCAGCTAGGGTGCCTATTGTGATTCCAAGCCTTCAAGAGGCTTTAGCCCAAATATTGACTGTTTGCACTAGCCTTACCCAGGTGGTTTCAGTTGCGGCCGCAGTAGCCACTTCTCAGGCCTGGGGAGGTACTCAGACTCTCGCCGCCCGTACTCTAGAGCAGGCGGTGCCGGGGCTTCAAACACCAGGGGTATTACCAACCCGACCGGTTATAGTTGCTCGGGCCCAGGTGGGTCCTATTATGAGTGATGAGGAGAAAAAGAGACTAGAGAGATTTGGGAGGCTCCAGCCTCCATCATTCAGTGGGGCTGAGTCAGAGGATGCTCAGGACTTCTTGGATAGGTGCTAGAAGATTCTTCGCATGGCAGTTATTTTGGAGACTAGTGAGGCCTTATTTACTACTTTTTAGTTGACTGGGGCAGCTTTCAGATGGTGGGAAACCTATGAGAAAAGCAGGCCAGTCGGTGCAGCACCACTTTCTTGGCATGAGTTCTCCGTTCTCTTCTTGGAGAAGTTTGTGCCACAGACCTGTAGGGAGGAGTTGCGTAGGCAGTTCGAGCAGCTATGTTAGGAGGGCATGTCTGTGACCCAGTATGAGATGAGGTTTTCAGAGTTGGCTCGTCATGTAGTTTGGTTGGTTCCCACTAAGAGGGAGAAGATTAGTTCATTGATGACCTCACCAATAAAATGTGTTTTTCTATGACTCTGGAGAGTGTATCAGGTGCTAGGTTCGACGAGGTGGTTGATATTGCTCGGCGGCTAGAGTTGGTCCATAGTCAGGAGCGTAAGGAGAGGGAGTCCAAGAGGACTTATGGTTTGGGTGGTTTCAGCGGTATTTCTTCTGGGGGTCAGTCCCACCACAGGCAGGGTCGTCCTTATAGGTCCGCTCAGACGGCTCATCTAGCTAATAGTGGTGCATCAGTTAGCCAGGATTATTGCAGTGCTCGTTCGGTTCAGTCTTCGTCAAGTGCAGTACCAGCGCAGAGTTCTCACCATGCCTCGTCTGCTCAGGTTTCTACAAGCAGTTCCTCAGGTTATTAGGAGCAGCAGCTCCATCAGAGGAGAGGTTGTTTTGTGTGCGGAGACTTGAGTCATCTCAAGAGGGATTGCCCTAGATTGTTATGTGGGGTTCCACAGCAGAGTTCTCAGTCGGTTATACCAGCACCAGCAGTTACACCACCCGCTCAGCCAGCTCGAGGTAAGGCCCAAGCAGCTAAAGGTCGCCCTAGAGGGGGAGACCAATCAGGTGGTGGTCAAGCTCGATTCTATGCTATCCCTGCCAGACCGTAGGTCGTTGCTTCAGACGCAATGATCACAGGTACTGTTTCAATATGCCACAGGAATGCTTCCACATTATTTGACCCCGATTCTACTTATTCCTATGTATCATCCTATTTTACTCGTTATTTGGATTTGCCTTGTGAGTCCTTAAATTCACTTGTTCATGTATCTACACCAGTGGGTGATATTATTGTTGTGGACCGTGTGTATCGGTCGTGTGTAGTGACTATCGGACGATTGGAGACTAGAGTTGATCTCTTATTGCTTAGTATGGTTGACTTCGACATTATTTTGGGTATGGACTGGTTGTCTCCATGTCATGCTATTCTAGATTTTCACGCTAAGGCTGTGACGTTGGCGATGCCGGGGTTGCCAAGGATCGAGTGGATAGGTTCTCTAAATTATGTTCCCAGCAGAGTGATTTCATATTTGAAGGCCCAACGGATGGTTGGAAATGGGTGTCTATCATATTTGGCCTTTGTGAGGGATGTTGGTGCTGATACCCCTACTATTGATTTTATTCTGGTGGTGCAAGACTTTCCAAATGTGTTCCCTACAGACCTACCAAGCTTTCCACTCGATAGGGATATTGACTTTGGTATTGACTTGGTGCCGGTCACTCAGCCCATTTCTATTCCTCTGTATCGTATGGCACCAGCTGACTTGAAGGAATTGAAAGAACAGCTTCAGGAGCTTCTTGATAAGGGATTTATTAGGCCTAGTGTGTCGCCTTGGGGTGCAGCAATTCTTTATCACCAGTTGAAGATTCGGGACTCGGATATTCTGAAGACGGCATTCAGGACCCGTTATGGTCACTATAAGTTCCTTGTGATGTTTTTTGGGCTGACCAACGCCCCAGCAGCATTCATGCATCTGATGAACAGTGTATTTCAGCCATATCTCGACTCGTTTGTCATAGTATTCATTGATGATATTCTAGTGTACTCACGTAGCCAGGAGGAGCATGCCCAGCATTTGAGGATTGTGCTGAAGCGGCTGAGGGAGGAGAAGCTTTATGCCAAGTTCTCCAAGTGTGAGTTTTGGCTTAGTTCAGTGGCATTCTTGGGGCACGTATTGTCTAGTGAGGGGATTAATGTGGATCCAAAGAAGATAGAGGCGGTTCGGAGTTGGCCCAGACCATCTTCAGCTACTGAGATTCAGAGCTTTCTCATCTTGGCCGGCTATTATGGTCGCATCACGGAGGGTTTCTCATCGATTGCAGCGCCTTTGACCAAATTGACCCAGAAGGGCGCTCCATTCAGGTGGTCGGATGTGTGTGAGGAGAGCTTCCAGAAGCTCAAGACTGCCTTGACCACAGCTCTAGATCTAGTTTTGCCTTCAGCATCACGCTCTTATACGGTGTATTGTGATGCTTCTCGGATCGGTATTGGTTGTGTGTTGATATAAGGGGGTAGAGTGATTGCTTATGCTTCGCGTCAGTTGAAGCCCCATGAGAAGAACTACCTTGTCCATGATTTGGAGTTGGCAGCCATCGTTCATGTATTGAAGATTTGGAGGCACTATTTCTATGGTGTGTCTTGTGAGGTATTTACAGATCATCAAAGTCTCCAGCATTTTTTCAAACAAAAGGATCTAAATTTGAGGCAGCAGAGATGGTTGGAGCTACTAAAGGACTATGATATTACTATTCTGTATCATCCCGGGAAGGCCAATGTGGTGGTCGATGCCTTGAGTAGAAAGGCGGTGAGTATGGGTAGCCTTGCATTTATTCCTGTTGTTGAGAGACCGCTTGCAGCTAATATTCAGGCCTTGGCCAACCAGTTCATGAGGTTAGATGTTTCGGAGCCCGGTCGGGTTCTAGCTTGTATGGTTTCTTGGTCTTCCTTATATGATCGCATCAGAGAGCGCCAGTATGATAATCCCTATTTGCTTGTCCTTAAGGACAAGGTTCGTCATGGTGATGCTAAGGAGGTTACTTTCGGGGATGATGGGGTGTTGAAGATGCAGGGTCGGATCTGTGTACCCAATATAGATGGGCTGCCTGAGTTGATCCTTAGGGAGGCCCACAATTCGCGGTATTCTATTCATTCGGGTGCTGCAAAGATGTACCAAGACTTGAGGCAGCACTATTGGAGGAGGAGGATGAAGAAAGATATAGTGGAGTTTATAGCTCGGTGCCAAACTGTCAGCAGGTAAAGTACAGCATCAGAGAACAAGCGGATCGCTTTAGAGGCTTGAGATTCCGGAGTGGAAATGGGAGCGTATCACCATGGATTTTGTAGTTAGGCTCCCTTGGACTTCGAGGAAGTTTGATGCTATTTGGGTGATGGTGGATCGGTTGACCAAGTCTGTGCATATTCATTCCAGTTGGGACTAAGTATTCTTCGGAGTGGTTGGCTGAGATCTAAATCTGTGAGATTGTTTGCGTTCACGGTGTGCCGGAGGCCATCATTTTAGATCGGGGCACGCAGTTTACATTGCAGTTTTGGAGAGTAGTGCAGCGAGAGTTAGGCACACAGGTGGAGTTGAGTACAATATTCCACCCTCAGATGGACGGACAGTTCGAGCACACTATTCAGATATTGGAGGATATGCTACGTGCTTGTGTCATAGATTTTGGGGGTTCTTGGGATCAGTTTCTGCCATCTGCAGAGTTTGCCTACAACAACAGCTATCAATCGAGCATTCAGATGGCTCCATATGAGGCTTATGGGACACAGTGTCGGTCTCCGGTGGGTTGGTCTGGGCCGGGTGAGGCTAGGCTAGGCTATTAGGTACTGACTTAGTTTAGGATGCTTTGGACAAGGTTATATTGATTCAGGATCGGCTTCGCACGATGCAGTCTAGACAGAAGAGTTATGCCGATTAGAAGGTTCTCGCTGTTGCTTTCATGGTGGGGGAGAAGGTATTACTCAAGGTGTCACCCATGAAGGGTGTTATGAGGTTCAGGAAGAAAGACAAGTTGAGCCCTTGGTATATTGGGCCTTTTGAGGTGCTTTAGAGGAATGGAGAGGTGGCTTACAAGCTTGCCTTGCAGCATAGTCTATCGAGTGTTCATCCAGTGTTTCATGTATCTATGCTCCGAAAGTATGTTGGTGATCCGTCTCATGTCTTGGACTTCAGCACGGTTCAGTTGGATGGTGATTTGACTTATGATGTGGAGCCGGTGGCCCTTTTGGACCGGCAGGTTCGAAAGTTGAGGTCAAAGAACATAGCTTCAGTGTTGCAGTGTAGAGATCAGCCAGTCGAGGAGGCTACTTGGGAGACTAAGCGGGAGATGCGGAGCAAATATCCAAATCTATTTGAGACTCTAGGTATGATTCTAGACCCGTTTAAGGACGAACGTTTGTTTTAGAGGGGGAGGATGTAACGACCCAGCCGGTCGTTTAGAGTGTTATAGCCGCGTTCCTCCATTTGTTGCTTATTTTATGCTTAATTGTCATTATGTGACTTGTCGGGGTTGTTGATTCGATTCCGGGGGATGTTTCGGAATAAGTTGAGATACTTAGTCTCAAGTTGGAAGTTAAGTTGAAAAGGTTGACCGGATGTTGACTTATGTATAAATGGCTCCGGAATGGAGTTTTGATGGTTCCAATAGCTCCGTTGGGTGATTTTGGACTTAGAAGTGTGTCCGGATATTGAATGGAGATCCGTAGTTGATTTAGGCTTCAAATGGCAAAAGTTGGAAAATTAGAAGTTTTGGAAATTGAGAAGTTTGACCAAGAGTTGACTTTGTGGTTATCGGGCTCGTATTTAGGTTCCGGGAGTTGGAATAGGTCTGTTGTGTCATTTATGACTTGTGCGCAAAATTTGAGGCCAATCGGACGTGATTTGATAGGTTTCAACATCGATTGTAGAAATTAGAATTTATTAGTTTTTGTTAGACTTGAATTGAGCTGTGACTTGTGATACGCTCAAATTACACTTTAATAAATAGTGTAAAGCGGTCGATGTCAAATATAATAATCCAACAAGGTTGGGGTCGAATTCCACATGGAATAGGTCTGAAAAGGTTACTTGATTAGTGTGTTACTCGACTAAAGTCGTAATTCTATCCAGTTAACCGTAACAAGAGTATGTATTAATGGTAACAAGAGTATGAATTGAGTTTGGTTTTAGGTGATGGCTAATTGAAATATTGAGAATGTAGATAATTTGATTAAAGAAACCAAGGTTGTGTCCCCATTAATGAAGTGTAATGCTACCGGTGTTAATATGATATATTTCTAATGGAAGGTCCTTTTGATATGCAAATGATGTCTAAATGACTACCCAATATTTTCCAATAGTTAGGTAGTATTTCCACTTTATGATTTTTCCAAATATAAAAGAGTTGCAATTAAGAACAATCAATTTATGCCAAATAAAACCCACTTATTCCTAAGCGAATTTATTAAACAAGGTTTAAAGCCTTGAGTCTTTGGTATTTACTTCTACCAAATTCTACCCCACTTTCTCAAGCAAAGCAAGAATTTAATGGTACTTGTTAATGTTTGCAACCACCAACAATAAATGAAGAATGAGAAGTAAATAAATATCAACCAACCATTATATATATATTCAATGTTAAACACCCATTAACATAACACCCATTTAGGGTCCATAACCTTAGTATTTAAAGTTAGCTACTCATATTAAAATACAAAAGCAAGAGAATATTAAATGCCATAAAGCTTACAAAGTGAAAGATTCTTGACCCAAAAGCTTCCAAAAGAGAGGAATATTAATGCCTTGTATTGTAGTTTTAAAATCAGACAAGATAGAGCCCACAAAACCCCAATAAATCTATTTATAGAGGGCCAAATATCGGGACAAAAATCGAACAAAACTGCCCTTTCAGGTTGAATATGCGATCGCATTTCTGTCGCATAACAGACATGCGGTCCGCATTTTTGACATGGACATCGCATATTGTAACCCTAGTTTCGCCTTCACCGCATTCATGGTTTGCAGTCCGCATTGTAGAAATGCGACCGCATCTTGCATTGCATTTTCTTCCTTCAATAGACTTCATGTTTAGTTTGCGGTTACTTCTGCGGCTCGCAAACAGGTTATGCGATCACAGATGAGACCGCATTTTTTACGTTGAACTTTGCCCAGAAATCTGTTTTTATCTGCGATCTCGGTGTGAAATATGCGGCTCGCATGTGGGTTTTGCGATAGCATATCCACATTTGCGATGCCTTTTTGCTCTTTTCTTGTCTTTTTGTGGCTTTTTAAACTCTTTTCCATGCTCTTAGGTCCTTACCCCTCATATACTGCAAAAATACTAAAATTACATATGTACAAAGGGAAATTGCATTTAAAACAAGCTAAAATTTAAGCAATTAGTATCAAACGTGCCGAAATTCTCCGGCACATAAACACCCCCAACTTAAACTCTTGCTTGTCCTCAAGCACCTAAGATGACACTATCCTATTCTAGACTCCATCTACAAGACATGAAACAATAGTGACCATGGACGGTGTTTGTTGTTAGTATTTCAAGCATGCATCTTCGAGTGTTTTACCCTTCCTGAACCATCGATATATACAAGGAAAACTAATCAACTTGTGAACTTTGAGCCTCAGACAACGTGACAAAATGCTACCCTCAGCTGAGTGCACTTGCATTTGACTCAAAAACTCAACTTTTGTTCAACCTCACAGTTCATGTGCCCTTACTAGAAAGAAAGTCCCAAAATCACAATATTTACAATGAGAACAAAAAGGGACGAATTCACAAATACACTCACTCTCAGAAAAGAGTTTCAAGTGTTACAATATACCATACCATAGGCTTGCCCTTATTTTAATTCATCGCTTAATTCTAAGAACACTCGGTTGGAGATCCCATAAGGACTTTTTAGGCTTGTAATGTAGGTTTAGGGAAGGGTCGGATAAGCATTTAGATACAAGTGACTACACCCTCCTTGAACGCTAATCACATTTTCTTTTCTTTTTGCACT
>MCJB01005725.1:20347-39519 GCA_002018475.1 Nicotiana obtusifolia
TATATATACATATATATATGTATATATACATATATATATACATATTGTTTTGGAGCTTGAATAATTTCATATGAACACTTTGAGGTATATGCTCCTACACTCAATGTACAACTTTACCCATTTCCACTTTGACACCACACCCCCAACTTAGGATTTTAGCCTAATTCTCAATGTTCAAGGAGGAACGGGTTCAAAAGAGGGAATTATTTTACAAAAGGGAAAGGTTTGTAGTGAGGTGGCCAAAGAAAAGGTTAAAGGCTCAAATAAGGCACTAGTGATATTATTTATGCAATGGTAGGCTTGAAAGGCTAAAGAGGTTTCGCAAATAAAACAAAGAATGCCTAAGATCATCCCTCAAACCAAGTGTAATTATTATAAGCATCGAAAAACCAACCGGGCAAGTTCTAGATGGCAGAAGCAAGCACAAGAATTATCTACACAAGGAACTCACACACATGGCACACGAACTGTTTGGTTCACATAGTTTAAAGCCCTTGAGTCAACATTTGGCAACTCAAAGCTTTCATCATATATACATGCATAACTCTAGGTAGATGTAGAGGCACAGAGCGAGCCTCAAGTTCACACAGTTGATAGCATATCCACATTTTTTTTGAAATGGTATAGGCTATGTAGTGACACACATGCTTGAGACTAGACAATTACACCAACCTGGTCAACATGTTTCATTCTACTGTCCTGGTTCTACTATTACACCCTTGGAAAAGAACCCGGCAAAGAAAAAACAAGGGGAATTCATTGCTAATTACTAAAGATGGACAACTGTTTACTAGTTTTTGTTGGTGTTGTTGTTTTTTTTTTTTTATATATATTTATATGCACAAGGATAACATAACTTATGTACGGAAATCACAAAGCACTAATATATACAAAATCACGAACAAAATACACATGAGTATAGACAAGGCTACCACCCCCAACTAAAAGCATGTATTGTGAACATAGAGTAGAGTTGAAGGGGCTCCCTGAGCGCTATGGGAGTCAGTAGCCGGCTGAGTGATGGTGAGGTAACCCTCTGATGCTGAAGCTGGAACCGATGAGAGCTCGGCCTGAGGAGTGACCTCCACTAATGGAGGAGGGATCTCTGGCTGGTCCGGAACTGGAGCTGGGGCCTGTGAGCTGCTAGCCTCGCCCGCTAATGGCTGAGTGGCCGATGGGTCAGCAGGGGCGGCCAAATCTGCTAGCGAGTGCTCTATCGCCCTCTGAATGTCTGCTTGCTCTTTATTCTCCACTATAGGAGCAGCAATCTGCTTGCCCTTCTCCTGAGGGCCATCATCCTCCGAGGACCATGAATCCCCCTCATCTTCCCCCTCGTATGCCTCCTCGCCCTCGGACTCTGAAGAATGTCTAGAAGTCTCCTCTTCATGGATATCAATACGTACAGGAGGAGCTGGAGGTTGGGAAACCCCGGCAGTTTGAGGTGCAATGTCTGCCATCAGAGTCGTGAAATCGAGACCCAAGTCTGGTGCTGCTGTGTCTGCTCCCTGCTCACCATCCTTGGGCAGGAGGGATGATAGATCAAACTCCAAAGTCTGCATCTTGTGGAGCTCGGTCTTCATAGAAGCAACCTCCTCCCATAGCTTAGGCAAACCACTAACCATATCGCGCTCTATCTTCTCAACCCTTAACTCAAGCTGCTGCAAGCGATCCCCATATATTGTTTGTTGTTGTTGGAGAGCTGTCACTGAAGATTGTATAGGAGTCAGGGCTTGTTTGATAAGGTTGGGCAAGGTCTTCAAGAGCTGGTCTACCTTGGCATTGGCATTCTGGGCAATGAGACCAAGCCTCGAGATGGCTGGCAGTGCAGAAGAAAGCTGAACAGTGGTGGACTGAGAGGCAAGCTCTGAAGTAGAAGTGGATGCCACTGGAACCTGAGGAGTCACAGGAGTCTGGTAGTTGGAAGGCTCTACATCAATTGGATCCCGAATTTGAATCTCTGGTGGGGAAACAGCATCACTAATACGCGTGATTTCTATGTCCCTCGTCTCCTTCCCGGTCTTGTCAGAGTGTTTCATGAGAGGGACCTTCACAGCTTTACAGAGGGTTGTGATCAAGCAAGGAAATGGAAGTGAACTAGCATGCTGCTTTGCCCAGATCTCGATCTCTTGGAAGATCAGAGTTCCCACATCAATCTTGATGCCCGCCATGATACATGCAATGAGGAGAGCCTTCTCAATGCCTATGTCAGTCTCGTTCCGCGACGGTATCAATCGAGAGGTAACAAAGCTGAGCCAGAATCGACCCTCTCTTGTGAGATCCTCTTTGTATATCTTATGCCCAGGGTTGATCCAAGCTGGGGTACCCTTTGCTATCACCGAAGCAATCCAACCACGCTCATTCTCCCTATTTGTATATTTGGCATCGTACTCAGCTGTGCCCGTTTTCCAACCAGGGAAATACAACTCATTAATGACATCACTGTTGCAAAACACACTCTTCCCCCGAAAGAGTACAGTGCCAGTAAAAATTCTATTGCGTTTGTGGTGCGCAGTTCTGGATGCTCCATATGAGGCATAGAATTCACGGACAAGGGACTCATTATACTCAGTAAGGGCCTTAGTAAAGCATTCCCATTTTCTTGCTTTTATATTCTCCATGATGTGGGGGTACTGTTCTAGTAGCCCGTTCAAGCTCAATTTCTTCTCGCCCAGGATTTTTCATTTGATGAGTCCTTCTCTGTACAGTTCCCTGGATCCCTCAACCCTAAATCGGAGGTGAAAGTCGTCTTCGTGTTTCCTTCTTGCCTCGGCCTGTATATTGACTGAGGGCAAGAGTTCCTCCTCATCAGACTGGGTGGGGCGTGGCACATTGGATTCCGTCCGTGATCGTTTTGCCGGCGATGTGTGACGACTGGAAGATGCCCTTTTCTGGGCAGAGGCTGCATGCTTTTGGGGAGCCATATATGTAAAAAGGTGAAATATGAGCGACATCATAAGCAACAGTGAAAAGAAAATAGAAGAATTCAAAGAAAAAGTCAAAAAATGCGACATGTTTTGCGGTCACATAACCACTATGCGGACCGCAAACTTGTCGCAATCTTGATTGTGCACTACTGGATCTCAGTCTGCGATGGGTTATGTGATTGCATAACCACTATGCGGACCAGCCCAAAACTGATTTGCGCACAACACAAAACAAGATAACAAAATGCGATCGCAAACTCCACCGCAAAGTGGGAAATGCGATCGCAAAACAACTGCAGAAAGCAAGGTTTTAACTGGGTAGTCTGTTTCAGTTTGGGTGACTTTGCGGTCCACATATTAATTATGCGATCGCAAATGTCACTACATTTCATCATCGTCCTTAGAAGACTAGGGTTTAATTATGCGGCCAAAATGCAGACCGCATTCTGATTTTGCGGGCCACAAATGCCTTTATTCTCACGATTCAATTCATCCCTCAACAATTGTGGTCCTATTTCTCTCTACCCAGCACCCCAGATATGTTTTCTACCTAGAAACGACCACGATATGTACAAACAACACAATCAAGAATGCAGAACAAAAATAAAGAATACCACAGAAAAGATAGGAGTGAACTTGAAAATGGAAAATTAGGGCAGGGACACATACCAGTGAAGAGGAGTACGAGCACTATGGAGATTATGAATGGGTATTCGTCCTTTGTAAGATTTGATCACTAGCCGTTTTTCGATCTCTGTTTGCCTATCTTTTCTGTTCGTTCTTTTCTTTTCTTTTTTCTTTTTGTTTTGTTTTGTTTTGTTTTGTTTTGAATGGGTGAGATATGAGAGAATGTGACGACGTACCTGACACTTTGCGATGGGAAAGTCACCGCATAACACACTATGCGACCTCATAAGTGTTATGCGGTGGGTTCATTTGACTTGCTGAAAGGGGTAACAATGCGAAGCACAATGCGATCGCATAATTGAAATGCAGTCTGCAAAGTGCATCACTTTGTCGCATTCTGATCAACGATTTTAGCCAAACTTACTGTTTTAGTTTGCGACCAAAATGCGGTCCGCATAGTGAAAATGCCACCGCATCTTTGCAGCGAACTTCACGTAGTGGTTTTTCTTCCCCTTTTTTATGCATTCCTTCCCAGTGTTGTGATCTTTTGAATCCCCTGCACTCTAACACACACTATAAATTGCTCAAGTAAATCTATCCATCAAAACATAAAACTTTAAAGAACAAAAAAGGTGTTACCACACATGGGTTGCCTCCCATGAAGCGCTTGATTTAACGTCGCGGCACGACGAAGTTGGTGTTCCTTTGGAGTCACTCAATGGTCGGGCACGGACCATCTTTGAGAGCCAGCTGCTCCACCAAATGTTTTTCGCCATCTGTGCCCAAGTAGTGTTTGATCTGTTGGCCATTTACTTTGAATGTCCGGAGCCCATCTTCCGATGCTAGTTCCACAGCTCCAATAGGAGAGACATTGACCACTTTGAATGTACCGGACGATTTTGATTTGAGCTTGCCCGGAAACAATTTGAGCCTTGAGTTAAAGAGCAATACCAAGTCACCTGACTTGAACTCTCTTTTCAAGATCTTCTTCTCATGGACGAACTTCATCCTTTCTTTGTACACAACTGCACTTTCATAAGCATGGAAACGGAATTCCTCCATTTCATTGAGTTGTGTTAACCTCAAATTTGCAGCTCCGGCCCAGTCCAAGTTCAACCTTTCTAACGCCCACATAGCCTTGTGCTCCAATTCCACGGGCAGATGACAGGCTTTTCTGAAGACTAACCGATAAGGAGAAGTACCAATAGGAGTCTTGTACGCCGTGTGGGCTTCATCTAGCTTCCTTGACCAATTGGTCCTATTTGCATTAACAGTCTTTGCTAGAATGCTCTTGATCTCCCGGTTGGAAACCTCAACTTGACCACTTGATTGCGGATGATAAGGTGTGGCTACCTTGTGCTTGACGCCATATTTCTCAAGTAGAACCTTGAAAGCCTTGTTACAGAAATGAGACCCACCATCACTAAGAATGGCTCTAGGAGTGCCAAATCGAGTAAAGATGTTTTTCTTCAAGAATGTGGTCACACTCCTTGCCTCGTTGTTTGGTAAGGTGATCGCTTTAACCCATTTGGACACATAGTCCACAGCCACCAAAATATATTTCATCCTGCAAGAGCTTATAAAGGGACCCATGAAATCAATTCCCCACACGTCGAAGATCTCTATCTCCATCACAAAGTGCATTGGCATTTCATGCCTCTTAGAGATTGAACCTTGTCTTTGACATTGGTCACAATCCTTGACCATTTGATTGGAATCATGATAGATTGAAGGCCAATAGTAACCACATTCAAGAACCTTAGCGGCCATTCGATTTCCTCCATGATGACCCCTAACCGGTGAGTCGTGGCATGCCTTTAGAATTGGCATAATCTCTTCTTCCAGAACACACCTTCTGATAATATTGTCAGCACAAATACGGAACAAGGATGGCTCCTCCCAATAGTACTGCGGGCAATCTCTCAAAAATTTCTTCTTTTGATAGGATTCCAATCCGTCTGGGATAAGGTCACTAACTAAATAGTTAGCAATATCGGCATACCAAGGAGCAAAAGTGCTAGATAGTGCCAATATGTGTTCATCCGGGAATGCATCATTGATTTCAAGATCTCCCTTTGGTCTCCCTGCTTCTTCAACCCTTGACAAATGATCCGCCACTTGATTTTGAGTTCCCTTGCGATCCTTGACTTCGAAGTCAAACTCTTGCAACAACAAGACTCATCGAATCAACTGAGGCTTTGCATCCTTCTTTGCCATGAGATAGCGAAGAGCCGCATGATCTGTGTACACTATCACCTTGGATCCCAACAAATAAGCCCGGAACTTCTCAAAGGCATAGACAATGGCAAGAAGTTCTTGCTCAGTCACCGTGTAATTCATTTGTGCCCCATTGAGTGTTTTGCTTGCATAGTAGATCGGGTGAAGAACCTTGTTGTGACGTTGGCCAAGCATTGCCCCAATAGCTACACCACTGGCGTCACACATGAGCTCGAAAGGAAGAGACCAATCGGGTATGACAATAATAGGTGTCGTGGTGAGCCTTTGCTTCAACTCCTCAAAGGCTTTGAGGCATTTCTCATCAAACACAAATTTTGCATCCTTCTCAAGGAGTTTGGACATAGGATTTGCAATCTTGGAGAAGTCCTTGATGAAGCCCCTATAGAACCCGGCATGCCCTAAGAAACTTCGAACACCCTTAATGGAAGTAGGTGGAGGAAGCTTAGAAATAATCTCTATCTTTGTTCGGTCAACCTCTATGCCATGCTTTGAAATTTTACGCCCCAACACGATGCCTTCATCCACCATGAAGTGACATTTCTCCCAATTGAGCACAAGGTTGGTCTCTTCACATCTCTTAAGCACTTGTCTAAGATTGTTAAGACAATGCTCAAAAGACTCACCTACCACCGAGAAGTCGTCCATGAAGACTTCTAGAAAATCCTCTACCATGTTGGAGAAAATGGACATCATGCATCTTTGAAAAGTAGCCGGAGCGTTGCATAAACCAAATGGCATCCGGCTAAAAGCAAACGTTCCATAGGGGCAAGTGAATGTCGTCTTCTCTTGATCCTCCAATGCTCTGTTGATTTGGTTGTAGCCGGAATATCCATCAAGGAAACAATAGAATGACCTTTCCGCTAGCAAATTCAGCATTTGATCAATAAAAGGCACAGGGAAATGGTCCTTGCAGGTGGCACTGTTGAGTTTTCGATAGTCCATACACACCCTCCAGCCGGTCACCGTTCTTGTTGGGATGAGATCATTTTTCTCATTTTCAATTACGGTTACGCCTCCCTTTTTCGGCACACATTGCACCGGGCTCACCCAAGAACTATCGGCAATGGGGTAGACTACCCCGGTATCCAACCATTTGATGATTTATTTCTTTACCACCTCTTGCATAGACGGGTTCAACCGTCATTGATGTTCCACACTCGGTTTGGTCTCACTTTCCAATTTGATTTTATGCTCGCAAATTCCCGCAGGAATCCCATGAATGCCCGCGATTGTCCATCCAATGGCTTGCCTATGCTCCTTCAAGACTTTCAACAATCGTTCCACCTGCACATCATTCAACAAAGAAGAAACGATTACTGGTAAAGTATCATTTGAGCCAAGAAATTTGTACCTCAAGTGCGGAGGAAGTGGTTTGAGCTCTAGTTGTGGTGGCTCAATAATAGATGGCTTAGCGGGAGGTGTGGCTCTATTCTCCAAGTCGAGAGAGAGCTTTGCCGGAGCATAAGTGTAAGAACCAAGCCCCTCCAGTGCATTTACCGATTCCATATATCCCTCTATATCCTCACCATCAAAGTTCACCAAAATAGCCGCCAATGCTTCACCGAGGCATTGTTCTTCCATTTTCATTTCAACCGCATCTTCCACCTTATCAACAATATCAATCCCCGAAATGCTTTAATACTCATGTGGTAGTTTCATACTCTTCCTTGCTTCGAATGTGACCTCTTCATCATTCACACAGAATTTGATTTCATTCCATTCCAAATCCATGAGTGCTCTTCCTGTGGCTAGGAATGGTCTCCCCAAGATGATAGGGATCTCTTTGTCAACCACACAATCAAGGATTACAAAATCAGCGGGTAATAACCCAACAAGGTTGGGGTCGAATCCCACAGGGAATAGGTGTGAAAAGGTTACTTGATTAGTGTGTTACTCGACTAAAGTCGTAATTCTATCCAGTTAACCGTAACAAGAGTATGTATTAATGGTAACAAGAGTATGAATTGAGTTTGGTTTTAGGTGATGGCTAATTAAAATATTGAGAATGTAGATAATTTGATTAAAGAAACCAAGGTTGTGTCCCCATTAATGAAGTGTAATGCTACCGGGGTTAATATGATATATTTCTAATGGAAGGTCCTTTTGATATGCAAATGATGTCTAAATGACTACCCAATATTTTCCAATAGTTAGGTAGTATTTCCTCTTTATGATTTTTGCAAATATAAAAGAGTTGCAATTAAGAACAATCAATTTATGCCAAATAAAACCCACTTATTCTTAAGCCATTTTATTAAATAAGGTTTAAAGCCTTGAGTCTTTGTTATTTACTTCTACCAAATTCTACCCCACTTTCCCAAGCAAAGCAAGAATTTTAATGGTACTTGTTAATGTTTGCAACCACCAACAATAAATGAAGAATGAAAAGTAAATAAATATCAACCAACCATTATATATATATTCAATGTTAAACACCCATTAACATAACACCCATTTAGGTCCACAACCTTATTATTTAAAGTTAGCTACTCATATTAAAATACAAAAGCAAGAGAATATTAAATGCCATAAAGCTTACAAAGTGAAAGATTCTTGACCCAAAAGCTTCCAAAAGAGAGGAATATTAATGCCTTGTATTGTAGCTTTAAAATCAGACAAGATAGAGCCCACAAAACCCTAATAAATCTATTTATAGAGGGCCAAAAATGGGGACAAAAATCGGATTAAACTACCCTTTCAGGTTGAATATGCGACCGCATTTCTGTCGCACAACAAACATGCGGTCCGCATTTTTGACATGGCCATCGCATATTGCAACCCTAGTTTCGCCTTCACCGCATTCATGGTTTGCGGTCCGCATTGTAGAAATGCGACCGCATCTTGCATCGCATTTTCTTCCTTCAGTAGACTTCATGTTTAGTTTGCGATTACTTCTGCGGCTCGCAAATAGGTTATGCGATCGCAGATGAGATCGCATTTTTGACGTTGAACTTTGCCCAGAAATCTGTTTTGATCTGCGATCTCGGGGTGAAATATGCGGCTCGCGTGTGGGTTTTGCGATAGCATATCCACATTTGCGATGCCTTTTTGCTATTTTCTTATCTTTTTGTGGATTTTTGAACTCTTTTCCATGCTCTTAGGTCCTTACACCTCATATACTGAAAAAATACTAAAATTACATAAGTACATAGGGAAATTGCATTTAAAATAAGCCAAAATCTAAGCAAATAGTATCAAATGTGCCGAAATTCTCCGGCATATCAACTTGTATTTTTGATGTTGTTTGATGTGATTTGAGGCCTCGACTAAGTTCATATTGTATTTTTGGACCTGTTGGTATGTTTGGTTGAGGTCCCGGGGTCCTCGGGTGGATTCCGGATGGTTAACATAACAAAAGATGGATTTGAAGCATTGCCGGAATTTTCCTTCTGGTGTAATCGCACTTGCGAGGGGATTAGTCGCAAGTGCAATGCCGCAGGTGTGGCTGATGGGGCGCAGAAGCAGGGGTGGGCTGGCCTGGGGCGTGACGCAGGTGCAAGGGTTTATCCACATCTGCGAGCCCATAGGTACGGCAAGGCTCTGCAGATGCAGAGAATGGAGGGATGTACTGTCTTCGCAGAAGCAGGTGAAGGGTCGCAGAAGCACTTTCGCATATGCGGATCTTTGAGCGTGGGTGCGGACCCTGTGGACATAAGTGACTTCCGCAAAAGTGGGACTTTTATCACAAAAGCGACCCACAGGTGCGGAGATTTGGCTCGTGGGTGCAAAAGAACTGGGTAGAATGTTAAATTCGAGGGTTTCATGATTTTTATCATTTTGGACATTTTAAGCTTAGACTAAGGCGATTTTTGATAGGATTTTCGAGCGGTTTCTTGAGGTAAGTCACTCTTGATCATTTTTATTCAATAATATTTTTCCCCATTGAATTTCCCACCTATATCGTGTGTTTTTTAGGTGGGATTTTAGGAGTTCTAGGTTAGGGATTATAGAGTTAAATATGGGGATTTGAGTGACAATTTGATATCAGAATTTGGTAAATTTGGTATGGTTGGACTCGTGGTTGAATGGGCTTAAGGATTTTGTAACTTTTATTTGATTCCGGGACGTGGGCTCAGGGGTTGACTTTTGAGTTGACTTTTTTTGCTTTTGAATAAGAGCTTAGCATTTTCGTATGGAATTGATTCTTGTAACTCGTGATGATTGTATCAAATTGTTTGTGGCTAGATTCGAGGCATTCGGCGGTCGATTCGTGATGCAAGGGGTTGCTAGCGGAGTGGTTCGATTTTCTTGAGGTAAGTATCATATTTAAATGCGGTTAAGGCACCAGTTGCCTGAATTGTTATGATAGCCCCGTGCTTTTGGGTGCGCACATGCGTAGGGATGAGCCCATGTGTAGGCACCGGGATTATATATTCATGTTTGAGTTGTGTTCGGGCTCGTATAAGCCTAGAAATTGATTGTTAAGCTTTAAGCTATGATATCTCACATGTTTTAACGGTTTAAGTGATCTATTTGAGCCATGATGAGGCTACATAGAGGTTTAACCCCTGAACAAACTTGATAAATGCTTTTCATTGCTGGTTTGAACTACCATGGCACACTTTGCACATGCCTACACGTTAGCATGTCATTCTCACCAGTCTAGGGACATGAGAATCTTATTTCATTCATCATATACCTGTATACTTGCTTTATTGCTTCTATATAATATGTTTGGACTGGGGCCTACGGCTATGCCGGGCGGATTATATTATTGGCACATGAGTTGTCTATACAGCACGTGAGTTATTCATGAGGATCCATGTATTGATATTATTGGCACGTGATTTGTCCATGCAGCACGTGAGTTTTCCGTGCGGATCCATGCATTGACATTATTGGCACGTGAGTTGTCCTTGCAGCACGTGAGTTATCCGTGCGGATCCATGTATTGATATTATTGGCACGTGAATAGTCCGTGTTGCACGTGGGTTGTCCATGTCGCACATAAGTTGTCCGTGTTGCTCATGATTTTTCCGTGCAAGTTCTATTGTTAGCACGTGAGTTGTACGTGCAGTGTGTGGAACTTGTATTTTCTTGATCATTTATCTGATTTACTTGTTTCCTTCCTTTACATGCCACAATACTATTTGAGCGGGGTACTGAGAAACAGTGCACATGCACACATGGATATTCTTATCACGAAGCTTTATGAGTTAGTTTTTAAATATTGTGTTGTGCTATTTAATAAGGCAAAATTTTACCGAAATAACTAGTATCCTCAATAATTTAAGCTTCTCTTCCCTTGCCTTGTTTATTTACAATACTTATTGAGTTGGTTGTACTCACACTACACCCTGCACCTCGTGTCCAGATCCAGGCATTTTCGAGCATGGTGGTTGTTGATCCTGGAGTTTTACCTATTCAGAGATTATTGAGGTAGCTGCTTTGGCATCCGCTGACCTTGACTCTCCTCCCCTATCTCTTAGTTTTTGCTTATTTTGTTCTACTTCATAGACTGTGTTACAGTATAGATGCTCATGTACTCAGTGACACCCAGGTTTTGAAAATTTCTGCATTGAGTTGTGACGTTTCATCCGGTTTTATGAGATTTTCATTTATTTAAATCCGTTTTAGTATATTTTGAATTTAAAAGTGTTGAAATATGTGAGTTGTCGGCTTGCCTAGTATCATGATAGGCGCTATCACGACATGTTGAGTTTTGGGTCGTGACATATTCTAGGGCCCTCTATCATTTATATTCTTATTTCGTTTATTATGTACGTTATTCATTTCTCTATCTTGTATTGCTTTTTCTGCTTACCATCTTTTCAGGTAAAAATAATAAGTGAGTATCTTTTAACTTAAAACCTTATCACTACTTCACTCAGGTTAGTCAATATACTTATGGAATACATGGGGTCGATTGTACTCATACTACACTTATGCACCTTGCATGCAGATCTCGTAGTCGAGTAGCTGTAGAAGATGAAGCCTTGCATTGAAGACGTACCAACATTCCAAATTCAAGCTACCTCTTGTTTATGGTAGTTTAGGGCTTCATTTCTATTTATGTAAACTTCAGACAGATATTGTATTTATTCTTGATATTGCTTTTGTAAATCTAAATCATGGTAGCTCATGACTTGTACTACCTTAGGATGTTGCATAGAATTCAGTTATTTTCATTATTGTTATTAATAATCTTTCAATCGGAAACAACCTCTCTACCTTTATTGGGTAGGGGTAAGGCTGCGTACACACTATCCTCCCCAGACCCCATGTATGGGATTAAGCTGGGTTTGTTGTTGTTATTAATAATATTTCACTTGAATTACCTTATTCTATGTTTCGCTTAGCTAGCATTGGGGTTAGGAGCCATCACGACTAGGTGGATTTTGGCTCATGACAAGTTGGTATCAGAGCACTAGGTTCATAGATTCTATGAGTCATGATCAAGTGTCTAGTAGAGTTTCACGGATCGGTATGATATATGTCCATACCTATCTTAGAGAGGCATTAGGGCATTTTGGAAATTTCCCTTCTTGCTTTCCTTATCATGCGACCTTGTTCAGCTTGAAGCCTGCAACTACGATTTCTTCCTATTCGTCCGCATGTGATGTTGAGCACCAAGTATCATTGTGCACTGATGGCTTGTGATGTTGTGGATGGACTACGAAGGGCTGTAGATGCTTGATTATCGTCGTGAGGTGTTGTGCAGGCTTAGATGCGGATGTGTTGGTAAATCTTTTGGTTGTTCATTTATGGGATAAAGCGGATTGTATCTGGTTGGCGAGTGCAAACTCAAGAAGATTAATTGCGTAGTGGTTGTGGTTGTAATAGGGCCACAAAGATATGTCGGTCGGAGGTTAGGCAGGTGTGTTATCTTTTATGGGAAGATTTGGAGTGGTTATGACTAGTGCTATGTGAGCTCATGAGGAGATTCAGCTGAATGATAGCGCAAGGTCATGGAAAGTTAAAAAGGAAGGGTGTTGTGGGTTATCAGAGGATGTGTTTTATAGATTCGAGCTATGTGGGGGAGTTCATCATCAATGATTAGGTCATATGTACATATGTTGAAGTTCCTGTCTTAGGATGTGCCTGTGGATTAGCTATGATTTGAGGAAGGTGTAATCGAGGATGATTTCGAGCAAGGGATCTGTTGGGTACATGATCTAATATACTTTATGTGTATATGGAGATCTTGGAATGATTCAGGTTTCACATTTCTTGAGGATGGGATGCTCAAGGAAAAGGAACTCTGTGGTTGCTTCTTTTGGATATTCATGTACTGGTGGCGCATAGGTTGTTCGGTGCGTGTTGGTTGTGCATCAAAGATGGGAGCGGAGATGAGTTAAAGACTCATAGGTTGTGTTTAAGGATTTTCGAATTTGTGTTGGCTAGAGCTTGAGATTTGTAGAGGATGGTGTTTGGACGTGCAATATTTCTATATCAACATTGACTCTACATGGCAGTATTAGAGAGATGCAAGAAACAACTTCATTCGCAGAAGGTCCCCTTAGAGCGAGCATTTCAGAGTGAGTTACTTTTAGGTTTGGCAGTCTGCGTGACTCAGTTAGGTTAGAGGGAAATCAGTTCGGATGATTTGACTATGTGTAAATGGGTTCCGAGAGCTCAGGACAGTTTTCACCATCGCTTAAGGTTGATATTTTCTACGAGTATAGAAGGTGTGTTTCTTTTGGTGATTTCCTCCTAGATTGAGTTAAATGGAATGTTCTTTGTTGATGAGGTGTTTATCCAGCCTGTGATTCGGAGTTGATTATGAGATTTTGTATCTTCACAAGTTAGCATGATAGTTGTGGTGCATCATGTGGAATTGAAAGTTATAAGTACAAGGTTGCTGTTTAGTTTTGAAAGGGAAGGTCATGAGTTCTAAAAGGCATGGATGATTTTAGATGCTTAAGAAAATGCTGGTACTATTTGGTATCGCCTGAGAAGGTTGTGCATTTTTGGAGACGCGTTGTTTTTTGACTTGCGGATGCTTGACTAGTATTATAGTGATCACCTGGTTTTGGGCTTCTGAGGTTCAGGTTTTGCTTTATGACGCAGAAGATTTATGTGAGTATTTCTCGGGAGATGATTGTGTACAAGTGATGTGTCAGTCATTAGGAGTTGGGATTGGATATGGAGATTTCAGTATTCTTGAGGTTTAGAGACTGGATCTTTCATAGGTAGACTATTCCTAGGTTGCGTGCTGTGAGGATATGTTAAGAAAGGGATAGTTGATGGTATGTGTTATGGATAGGTTGCTATGAGCTTTTGGAATGTTATTTACCTGTTTGGGGATGATTAGAATTGGTTTCGGGGCTATATTAGGCTTAATGAGAATGCGTATTATATATCCTATTAGTTTTGCTTACATTTGAGCAACTGTTACGGTAGGTATATCATCGAGCATAATGGATATTATTCGTGCCCTGGTCTATGTTATGTGTTTCTCTCTTATGCTATAATGGATTGTGAGGCTACTTAATTATTCGCATGGATGTTGTAATCCAGTTTACGTCTTATGGCGATATATGGCCGAGATGGCTCTTGCGATGTTGATTTGCTTATTGCACCTTAACTGTGCTTGTGCGTGCCTTTTTCCGTAGTGTATTATGAATATTCATCTCCCTATAGTTATATTTGTGCACTCTATTGTGCTTGATGTTGATGCACATGTGCTTAGTGAGCACGAGCATTGTGGCTCGATCAATATCCCTATGTGGATTGATATGTTTGGGATCGAGTTGCGCACTACAATGGAGTTATGTGGGATACCCTTCTTTGTGGTTATTTTGTATGTTTCATTTTCCCTATGTGGGATGAGTTCATGAAATTATGTTTTTTTTGTTTTATCAGTGGCATTTGTTGGATTGTACTCTTATCTTGTTTTCTTTCCATTTTTGGATATATCTAAGTTATTGCTTGCTTGGTGTATGGACCGCTTTGTGTGAGGTTCCATGTGGCCCTTAGTGAGACTTGCCAGTTGAACAGCATGTACCGGATGAGACGAAGTTACTGGACCTAGAAATTTCGCAATCGGGTTGGGATAAGGCATGTTGGAGGAAGAATGTCGCTAGTTAGTTTAGAATTTGACAATGGTCCTTGTCGGACGAGAGAACTCCGCAACTTATTGATTTCTTGGGTGGTTATGAGTTTCTGCATGGTTCTTTCATCATTAGCAGTGTTGCAAAAGTTCGAAACAAGGTGTTATTTGATATGCAGTATATTACCGGTATCAGATTTGGTAATGAGCAACTATTGTGGTCGGATGTTATTGACGTGAGTACATAGGTTATGTGGTTCATCTTGTGATTTGATCTAGGTAGTGTATTAACGGCTTGATGCATCTTGTTGAGACTGATACAGCGCATATATACAAGGATCGGATCTTATAGGGGTTCAAGATGTTGGAATTTGGTTCCACGCCCTGTGAGCGAAGGTCGAAGGAATAATCTTCAGTCGGGGTCGTGTTCATGGACTTATATGGATCGAGGTGGCATGGGATCACTCATGGTTACAGTTATGATGACTTCATTCAGCTAATTGACGGCTTTGGAACGACTCTTAGCACATTCGAGGACGAATGTATGTTTAAGTGGGGGAGAATGTAATGACTCGACTGGTCGTTTTGAGTACTAGCTTTCTTTTTTAAGTGTTCCGAGACCTCTCATAGCTTTATTTGATGATCTATAACTAGTGGCATAGTCCATATCATTTTTCGAAAAGTTTATGCGTGAAAATTTAAAGAAAATGTGATTCTTGGCTTTCAAAATGATTAGAGTTGACCACGGTCAATATTTTTGGTAAACGACCTGGATTCAGTGTTTTGACGATTTTGGTAGGTTCGTATGATATTTTTGGAGTTTTATGCATGTTTGGTCGGGGTCCGAGTGACCCGAGGCCGTTTCGGCGCATTATGTGAAAAGTTGAAAAAATAAGTTTTGAAGTTGAAAAACTTGAGTTTTGATAATCGATTCTTGATTTTTGATGTTATTTTAATGATTTGAGATAGTGAGCGAGTTAGTATGACGTTATTACACTTGTGTAAATGGTTAGATTGGAGCCCAGAGGCTCGTGTGAGTTTCGGATGTGATTTGGATGATTTTGGAATAGCTGAGTATCAGCTGGTGTTAAGAGTCTGTAGATCTCGTATTTGCAAGGTCCGGCTTGCAAATGCAACCATCGATTTTGTAAGTGATTTATCGCATTTGTGAAGATGAGATTGGGGATGAAAGTTCGAATTTGCGATGTTTGTATCGCATTTGCGTATAGGGAGGGCTCCGTATTTGCGATGTGTCTGTCACTTTTGCGACACTATGGACTTGGGGGAAGCTTCGCATTTGCGAAGCATTGTTCTCATTTGCGGACTGCCCAGGGTTCGCAATTGCGAGTTTTTCATCGTTTTTGCAATATCAGAGGGCTCCGAACTTGTTCACTTTTGCGAACCAAAGTCGCAGGGTAAAATGTTGGGATTTCGGGACTTAGCTCATTTTACACCATTTTTGAACCCTAGACTCCATAAAGGCAATTATTGGAGAGCAATTTCTTCCCGAATTCATTGGTTAGTAACTTCAAATTTCTATCAAATCAATTTCAATCACATTTCCATGAATTTCATCATCAAATCTATGAATTCCAAGGTAGAAATCAGGGGTTTTGGGTAGAATTTAGAAATATTGTAAAATTGAGATTTAGACCTCAAATTGAGGTCAAATTTCAAAACAAATTACATATTCGGGCTCGGGGATGAATGAGTAATCAGGATTTGGTCTTAATTTCGGATTTCAACCACGTGGGCCTGGTTGACTTTTGTTGATTATTTCAATTATGCTAAATATTGAACCTTTTTCTTTCGACTGTAGTTTCTAAAGCTTATTTTGAATTGTTTGAACAGTGATTGACTAGATTCGAGTAAATTGGAGGCTTGTTCTAATGGAAAAGCGGTGATGGATTGTTGATTGTGTTCCCGAAAGAGCTAAGTGTCTTGCCTAACTTTGTTGAGGGAAGTTTTCCTAATAAATGATATTATTTGCAATATGCGGGGGTGCGGCATATACGAGGTGATGAGCGTATATGTGTCACGATCACAAATTCCCACCTTAGAATGTCGTGATGGTACCTAGTCTCTAAGACTAGGTAAGCCTAACACACATTGAGAATTTAGCAGAAATAACAACTAAGATATAAATTAAACTAATAAAATACCACAATGAACCCAAAGTGGAACAACAATCATAAAATCTCCAAAATCGGTGAAACTGAGTCATAAGCTCTAAATATAATACACTAATAATCTCTAAATACAACATTATTTGATATGAAGATAAACAATAGTAAAGGCAATAGAAGAAGGTGACTCTGAGTCATGCGAGCATCAAGCGGGTATACCTTGAAGTCTCTGAAGTGTCTAAATCAGTTCACTGGCGTCCGGCACGGGCTGAAGTACCTGGATCTACACAAAAATGTGAAGAAGCACATCATGAGTACACCACAACGGTACCCAGTAAGTATCAAGCCTAAGCTCGGTAGAGTAGTGACGAGGCCAGGTCATGACATCTATTAGACATAGAAACCGGAACAAAATATTATATAATCTAATAACAGAAAGCAAATAAATAAACAATAAAAAAATAGTTTCATATGTGTTTTGGATGATTTGGGAATAGTTGAGTATCAATTGGTGTTAAGAGTCTGCAGATCTCGCATTTGCAAGATCCTGCTTGCAAATGCAACCATCGTTTTTGCAAGTGATGTTTCGCATTTTCGAAGATGAGATGGGGGATGACACTTCGCATTTGCGATGTTTGTATCACATTTGCGGATAGGGAGAGCTCCGTATTTGCGATGGGTCTGTCGCTTTTTTGTAACGACCCGATGTGTCGTAGCAACACATATGATACTAATCGTTCAGACTTGGCTGTTTTAAGTGCGAATCCCTCTTTGTAATTATGCAATTTTAATATTTTTGCAGGGTATGAGGTACAAGAATCCAATAATTAAGAAAAGAGTTCAAAAAGGTAAATAATGCAGGATATGCAGTCGCATTTCAAACATGTTGACCGCATATCTTACATGGGCGTCGCATACTTGGACAGATTTTCTGGGCAAAAGTTCATGTCAGAAATGTTGTCTGAAACGCGAACCGCATTTCAGGAATGCGGACCGCAAATCACGCTGCCTGCGTCGCAGAGTGGAACAGAGAACTGGGCAAGTTTTCTGTCAAAAATGCGGTGAGAAATGCGGACCGCATTTCTAAAATGCGAACCGCAAATCCCACAGTGAGATCGCAGAGTGAGACAGAGTATTGGGCCAAATGCCATGCTAGAAATGTGGTCCAAATGCGGACCGCATGATGAGTTTGGGACCAGAATGCGATCACACCTGAACTTTTATTTAGTTCCGAATTTTGACCCACTATAAATAGGAACTAGGAACCCTAACATGCAAAAACCCCCTTATTTCGTCAATTACCTCAGAAACCTCTCCAAAACACCCCCAAACCCCAACAAATCAACCTCCAAAATCACCTTGAAACAACCCCAAAATCCGTGAAAAACATATCCAAAATATAGTCATCAACCTCCCATTTACCAGCCCAGCTTTCCCCACTTAAACCCACTAAGAACCAGCTGTAACTCGCCGGGAATGGCCCCAATTTAAGCTGAAAAACAACCGTAGAATCACTCCCTTCAAACCCCAACATCTATTACAAGAAACCCCACTCTTTAACACCAAAGACCCACCTCAAATTGCTACAAATTGTGCCAAGAATTGCAGTTGAGTTAAGGCACCCTACCAAGTTGTAGCTTGTTAGCTCCAATTGAGTTCACCTGAAGTTCGTGAGCATCCATAAAAGGTTGGGCTCGAAGAATTATTGGAAGTCTAGTAAGTTATTGCAAAGCAAGGTAAGTGTTTGTTCTAACCCTAGCTTGAGGGATTAGGAATCGTGTCTTATTTGTTAAATTGCTCCTTGTTGAGAACAACGTATAGGCATGGTGACGAGTGTCTATATGTTGGTGTCACGCATGACCGTGGATCGTATATGGATAATTGTTGTGCGACTGTTGTTTCGAATTGTTGAATATAACCCTTGATTTGGTATGATGTATTGCATGTGGGAGAGGGTGGCACGCCTGCCACAAGATATTGTGAATTGAGGGTGGGTGGTATGCCTACCACAAGGTTTCTTCATTTTAGTTGTTCCTTTTGGTTATGGTTCTAGCCCTCTTTTATTCGGTATAAAGTTGATAGTTAACTAGACTAGTTGGGTAAGGAGTTCGTAGGAGTTTAAAAGGTCCAGTGTCACATTAGTAGAGTCGTGTCTAGAGTTAATAAAATGATAATTAGGTTTGGAGGTTAATTGTAGAGCTTCGACTGTAATTGAGTACTAACATTGATTGAGCTAAATAGGAGTCAAGTTTGGTTTGGTTATAG
>MCJB01005725.1:39854-65410 GCA_002018475.1 Nicotiana obtusifolia
GTAAGTGGGAGAGCGGGCGGCACGCCTGCCACGGGATGTGATGTATGTGGGAGCGGGTGGCACGCCTGCCACAAGAGGTTACTGTAAGTGGGAAAGGGTTGCACGCCTGCAACAAGAGGTTACTGGAGGGAAAAGGGTGGATTGTATTACATTTCATTGTGTTAAAGGCTGAATTGCAGTTTTTTTCTTGTTCATTGATGATTCGTTTCGTTTTATTTGTCTGCTATTCTGATCTATGTTTTCCTTTTCCCCGTTTAAATTGTTTATGTATTTTATCTTCTGCTGTAGATACATATATGCTTAAAATTGCACAGGTTTATCTGGAGTCTGGTCCTAGCCTTGTCACTACCTCGCCGGGGTTAGGCCAGGCACTTACCAGCACATGGGGTCGATTGTGCTGATACTACACTCTGCACTCTTTTTTGCAGATTTCAGTGCGGCAGGCTACGAACAATAGGAAGCTCCCAGCCACTGATTTTCAGGCGACCCAAGGTAGTTCTGCAGACGTCCGCGGATCTTGGAGTCCCTTGCCCATTTCTTGTATCTGTTTCTTCTATGTAGTCCAGAAACAGCATTTTGTTATATTCTTCAGACCCTGTTTGTAGTACTCTTAATTAGTCTGTGAAACTGTGACACCAGATCTTGGGTAGACCGTTGTGGATAGTTTTTCGGCGATAGTTGTGTAAAGTATTAACTTTGCGTTTGTTTTGCTTGTTGAATTATTGTTTTTCAGTTGATGCTTTTGTGACGTAAAGAATTCGTAAATAGAAACGTGGAAATTAATCTAATTGACTGGCTTGCCTAGCTTTCACTAGTAGGCGCCATCACGACTCCCGAGGGAGGGAAATTCGGGTCGTGACATTTTGCAACACTACGGACTTGGGGGCAGCTTCGCATTTGCAAAGCATTGTTCGCATTTGCGGACTGCCCGGGGATCGCAATTGCGAGTATTTCATCGCCTTTGCAATATCATAGGGCTCAGAAGTTATTCATTGGGACTTCGGGACATAGCTCATTTTATACCACTTTTTAACCCTAGACTCCATAGAGGCGATTTTTGGAGAGCAATTTCTCCCCGAATTCATTGGTTAATAACTTCAACTTTTTTTCAAAACAATTTCAATTACATTTTCATGAATTTCATCATCAAATCTATGAATTTCAAGGAGAAATTAGGGGTTTTGGTTAGAATTTAGAAATGTTGTAATATCAAGATTTAGACCTCAAATTGAGGTCAAATTTCAAAATAAATTACATATTGGCTCGGGGATTAACGGGTGATCAGGAATTGGTCTTAATTTCGAATTTCAACCACGTGGGCCCGGGTTGAGTTTTGTTGTCCTTTTCAATTATTCTAAATTTTGAACCTTTTTCATTTGACGGTAGTTCCTAAAGCTTGTTTTGAATTGTTTGAACGACGATTGACTAGTTTCGAGTGATTTGGAGGCTTGTTCTAAACGAAAAGCGATGTTGGATTGTTGATTGTGTTCCAAAAAGAGCTAAGTGTCTTGCCTAACTTTGTTGAGGGAAGTTTTCCTGCTAAATGATATTATTTGCCATATGCGAGGGTGATGCATATACGAGGTGATGAGCGTATATGTGTCACGATCCCAAATTCCTACATTAGAATGTCGTGATGGCACCTAGTCTCTAAGACTAGGTAAGCCTAACACACATTGAGAATTTAGCATAAATAACAACTAAGACAAAATTAAAGTGATAAAATATCACAATGAACCCAAAGTTGAACAACAATCATAAAATCCCCAAACTCGATGAAACTGAGTCATAAGCTGTAAAGAAAATACACTTGTAATCTCTAAATACAACATTGTTTGATATGAAGATAAACAGTAGTAAAGGCAATAGAAGAAGGTGATACCAAGGCCTGCGAGCGTCAGCAAGTATACCTTGAAGTCTCCGATGCGTCTAAATCAACTCATTGGCATCCGACACGGGCTGAAGTACCTGGATCTATACAAAAATGTGAAGAAGCATAGCATGAGTTCACCACAACGGTACCCAGTAAGTATCAAGCCTAATCTCGATAGAGTAGTGACGAGGCCAGATCATGACATCTACTAGGCATAGAAACCTAAATAGAATATTATATAATCTAATAACAGAAAGCAAAGAAATAAACAACAAAAAATAGTACGATGATATAAGTCTAACAATGGAAATAGGCAATAAAGGGCAACAAAGAGTGAGCATATGATAAGCACAATAAGAAATCAAATACAATAAAAATACAAGTAAACAGATGAAGGGACAAACAATAACCGTTCAAATCAACAAGCCTTTCAACATAGAATGTACAACTAGAATCACAACTGAGGTACCACGTCTTATATTCACATTTCACAAGCCATAATCACAATCTTCCTTATATCATTCCGTAAGCCTTGCATCTATTTTTTTTAAAAAAAAATCGAAATAGCTACACGCGCTTTAGCTCCTTATATCATCGCGTGGCTTTCAAGTAATTTCCTCACTAGCAACACGCGTATAAATCCCACCTTATCTCGCCGCATACACATCAACCCCTACCTTTATACCACCGCATGCGCATCATTATCACAACACAATAATCAACTCGCACCACACGTGTTCATATGCCACAACATTGCCAAAAATCAATAATACCAATGTCACCACAACACATAACCCACGGCTCAACCACAACATATACAAGAATCTCATATAACAACAAATGAATGAGAAATATCTCAACAAGGAAAGGTACACCAATAACCAAAAATTTCAACCACAAACGTGTTAATAGCTCTCAACAATAACTCAAAAATGAAGGTATTTTCATGAAATGGAAACTTCAAAATTCCAATGCGTAGCATAAGCTTAACAATGAAAGAGATAACATGAAATAGCTACTACGACTAAATGCATGAGAATAACTCAACAACAAAAAGAATAGCATGTAGCAACAAATACTAATAATTGCATACAAGAGTGACCTCGGCAATGGAAACTAGAACATGTAATAACAACTTCAATTAAAGCATGTAAAATAAACTTGACAAGGAAAGATAGAACAATTAACAACTTAAGTGAAATGCTTATAACTAACCTAAGAGTCTAAACCGGTCAATTTTTTACATATAAGCTTGTGTACACAATAGTCACCTCATGTACATATCTTCCATATAGTTCAAATAGTACAATCAATCCAACTCCTAAGGAGTAGTTACCCCACATAAAGTTAGGAAAGATACGTACCTCAAACAAGCTAAGTCAATCCACAAATAAGCCTTTCCCGCGCAAAATCAACTCTGAACGGCTCGAATCTAGCCAAAATAACTTAATATCATAAATATAAGCCATAGCAATTCCGGATAATAAAGATTCGATCTTTAATGAAAATTAAAAAAAAATCAACTCAAAAAGTCAACCCCGAGCCCGCACCTCATAGATCAAACTCACAAATTCTAAACGCCCATTCCGATACGAGTCCAATCATACCAAAATCATCCAATTCTAACCTCAAATAGACCTTCAAATCCTCAATTTATGTTTTAGAAAGGTTTTTACAAAAATCCCTAACTTCTCCAAGACAAACCTCGCATCTGCAGTCAACCAGCCGCTTCTGCGGCGCCGCACCTGTGGCCCAAATATCGCAGGTGTGAAAGCACCATGCCTCAGCAGATTCACCAATTCCTCTAAGCCTCCAATTGGTCTGAACTCAACTAAAAACACACTCAGGGCCCCCGAGATCCCGTCCAGACATACCAACCAATCCCAAAACACAACACGAACCTACTCGAGGCCTTAAATCACACCAAACAACATCAAAACTATTAATCGACCCCAATTCAAGCCTATTGAATCAATGAACATTTCCAAATTCAAAACTTGCACCGAACAAGCCTAAATAACTCTGAATGACCTCAAATGTTGCATGCAATCCCAAATGACACAACAGACCTATGCCAACTCTGGGAATCATAATCCAAGCCCGATATCAATAAAGTCAACCCTTGGTCAAACCTATCAACCTTCCAAACCTTCAACTTCCAACTTTTTCCAATTCAAGCCAAAACAAGCAACGGACCTCCAAATTAACATCCGGACTAACTGTGACTAAGTGTCCCATTCTCCATTACGGATCTCCAAATCAACATACGGACCTCCAAATTAACATCCGGACTAAGTGTGACTAAGTGTCCCATTCTCCATTACGGATCTCCAAATCAACACACGGACCTCCAAATCAACATACGGACCTCCAAATCAACATACGGACCTCCAAATCAACATACAGACTCTAAATCTCCATTACAGAGTTGTCTACACACATGTCAAACTCCAGTCAACTCTTTCAACTTAAGCTTCCAACCGTGTGACTAAGTGTCCTAGTTCACTTCGAAACCATCCCGACACCAATCCAACCACCCCGGCAAGTCACATAACCACAAATGAACATAGAAGAGGTAATAATAGGGGTACATGGCTACAATATATAAAACGATCGACTGCGTCGTTATATTCTCCCTTTTTTAAACAAACGTTTGTCCTCAAACGAGTATAGAGACATACCCGAAATTCCAAAAATGTGAGGATAACGTCTATGCATATCATGCTCGATCACCCAAGTCTACTGAACATTCACTGAAGCAATGTTTGTTGACCTCAACTTCCAAATCTGCCTGTCCAATATAGCCCCCGACTCCTCAATATAAGTAAAATCCTTGCCCAACTAGACTGAGCCAAAATCTAATACATGTTATGAATTTTCCAACTTGTCAACTTTTGACGAGACTTATTTTCTTCAATTCGTTTAGCTTCTAAGCCTTCCAACCCTCTTGGTACTTAGCGATCTTAAGTATTTGTAACCTCCACGATAACATGATTAACTTACTTTACATACTTCCAAAGATGATCTCATTTCTGAGCTTACATCAATTTACTTACAACGTACTCTCATGTACGAAAACGTGGGGTGTAACATCTACATTTTTCAGTGAGTGCCGCAGTTTCAAACCTAGTTAACCTACACTTATTTGCCACAATCTCCTTGATGTACTTTGCATACTTTGGTACTTCTTGCAAAATATCTACCAATGAAATATCAGTCTACCTGCTTCAAAATATCCAAAAACTTCTTGTACATGGATTATCTTTCAACTTTTGTAATCTTCAAGGGAAAGGAGGCGGTGGCTTGGCCACTATAGGTTGTGGTGGCTTTGCGATGGCCTCTTTCTTTAACATTTTTGGTTCTCTTACTATTTTTTTCTTCAGCTTCCACTGTCGTCTATTTCTCATCAAAAGTCACTTGATTTCTCTTCTTGTATGGAACTTATTATAACTCTCTCCACCCAGCTAGTCATATCCATTTGTCACTCTTGATTACGAATAGTGGTAGCTTGATTCTGATTATCAACCATAATTTTCTTGAGCAACTCCTTAATAGTGCCTATTTGATTTGCGGACCGATCTGCCTGAGGTAGTCGAATCTGTTGTTGTTGACCCTGTGGTCTGAACTGGTTCTGAGTCCCCTGATTCCACTCTGTGAAAAACTTGGATGGTTATTCCAATTGGGACTATAAGTATTCTATATTGATTTGCTCAGCTTCTATTAGCATTACCCACAAAATATACTGACTTGGGACTTGCTGGGTAGAGATCACTGGTGTGGCATTCTCCATAGGCTTTGCAAAATAATTGCACTTGTTGTACTGGTTGAACCTGCTGTGCTAAAGGAAATAATTGTTTGCTTAGAATCATAGCCGTCTTATTGAATTGGTTCACCAAAGAGGCCACTTACGCTGATAATGCTGATATGGCATCCAACTCAAGTACAACCACGGCCTTATGAACTGTGTGTCTACCTACTTCTCTCTGCCAGTCTAGGTTTCTCTTAAAGAACTTGTCTTGGAGTGCGTAGATCTCATCAAAACTATTTTCCAACACTTGACCACCTGCTACAGCATCTATTACTATCTTTGTCTCAGGATGAAGACCCTCGATAAAACGTGTGAGCTAATACCTCATTAGTTTAATTTTGGTGTGGACCCTCAATAAAACGCATGAGCTAATACCTCATTAGTTTGATTTTGGTGTGGAATAGTCCCTAGCAATCCCTTGAATCGCTCCCAACATGAATACAGTGACTTTCCCTCTATCCGTTTAAAAGCAAATATCTCACTTTAAATCTTTGCAATCTTACCAGATGGAAAGAACCTTGCCAAGAACTAGTAAGACAAATTATTACATGATGCAATGGAGTTAGCTACTTCAGCTTTCAATCACCTCTTGGACTCACCCAACAGAGAAAAAGGGAATAGTGTGAGTCAGATATAATCTGGTGTGACTCTATTGGTGATGCAAGTTCACCGATCTCCAAGAAATTCAGAATATGCTGTTGGGATCCTTATGTGTCAGTCACTGAATTTCTTTATTTTACTTTTATTTTATTCAAGTTACTTTAGTGAATGAAAATGCCAATAAATCGGGTAGGTCTTACTAGCCCTCGTACTCGTCAAACATGTTTACTCATTCTCCATAGTAATGGATTTACTTTAATTCTTTTCCAAGCATCTGATAATTTAGCTACCTTTCCACTCCTCCACCAAGCCAATCAAATCTGCCTATTGTGTTCTTATATAGTCCCATGAACTGACCGTTCGCATGTAGCACCCAAATCATATATTGCTTAAGCTCAAAGTGCGAAGTGATCCTAAGTTTAACGATGCTAGAGGTGACATAAGCAATGCTGGGCATAACCAACTCTTGTACTGCTAGTAGTTATGCATCTGCATTTCAACAGGTAGTTAAACGAGTGCTTGAATGTTATTGGCTTCTCTTGCTTCTCTCAAACTTCTGCAAATTATTCTCTTAGGTTATGGATCAAAGCCTTCCAGTCTATCTTGGTCCTAATCCGTCACTTTCAAGAAAAATATCTAAGAAGCAGCTACGCAACCAAAAAGAAAGATTAGACTCGACTAACTAAGTAATAAAAGCTAAATCTAGTAAAATAGTTAATTTCAAAGTCCCCAGTAATAGTGCCAAAAACTTGTTACTCTCAAATGTGCATGGAAGTATACATAGTCAAAAAGTAATATAGTGACTTAGAGTCAAATGTCGAACTCACAGAGACTTGTCGTTAGTTACTAGCTAGTGCAGCTAAAATGTGTTATCTAGTCAATTTCATCAAAACTTGAGTTTTTGTTCCTAATCCGAAATTAAATAAGCAATAAACCATGACAACGGAGAGTTGTTTTTGAGTTGAATACAGCAAAGATTAATATTTCAAGATTTTGGCGGGTACACCAATCCTATTATGTTCCAAATACACCACTTCAATTAGGATAAGCTATGGTTGCTAATTAACCAGAACAAAGTTACTCATAGTATTCTCTCAAATTACTACTCATCTACTCAGGATAGATTAATGCTTATATGCCTATGGAATTAATTTAATAATAATGCATTGAGATCACGATATATAATTAAGTGAGATGATTAGGTATATTCATATCCTAACCACAAATTCGTTTCCTAACCATAGGAATAAGATCATACTCTTTTTTAACGCTTCTTTAATCTAAGAACGGCTTTCCCAAGCATAACCTAGATAGTTGATAGAACATAATTGTTGGCAAGAAAATCAAGCAATTATGCACAAAGTTAAAGAAATAACCATGTAATAGAAATTCACATTAAAGGAGACATAACTATTAAACAATAATATTCATGATTAACTATAAACTCACAAATAGAGAAGCTAGCCATGCATAGTGTTCATCTCAAAAAAAATTTAAAAATTCATAAACTAACAAAGAGAATGAAAGAAAAGTAAAAACTCGTTACCAGATCTCTTGCTCCTTTGTTCCTTGTGTATTCCTTGCTTAGCAGCGTGTATCCCCCTTCCAAGGGATATTTCTTGGGGTTTATATATGGTCTATGGTGTAAATAGGAGGTCACATCAACAAAATTTGGATCAGATGGGATAACTGGGAGGCACGTCCCAATCGCTTGCTCTTGACAACAAGTAGACGAGCGTTATAGGCCTTATGCGAGCACCGCACATAATGGAGGGACGCCTTCCCTAGTTTTGCATAACTCCAGTCCCCCCTGAATGCCTGGCTCACATAGTTAGCTCAAATCACATCCACATCATTTTAAATAACTACAGAGATCCATAAATATGAGACGAAAACATATCAATAATATAGAATTTTTGTCGAATATCAATGGGCTTCTCAACTTATTCGAGATTCTAGGTAGGAGAGATTATTCTCATACGGTTAAGCTGATATTTTGTTTGGGCATTTATTTAACTTTTGGTTATTTTCTTTTTGAGCTCCTTGCCGCTTGTATAGGGTAAAATATGTTCATATTTAATAATCGCATGAGGAAGCGACACATGGAGCCGAAGACAGAAGACAGTCTGGTCCGTAGGCAACAATCTCGAAGGGAATGGAATTAATAAAGGCAAATTAAATACCTGCCACCCGGTACCATTTAATGGAGAATATTCTATAGCATTAAATGAACGGTCCGTTACACGGAATATAGCATTCACTGCCCACCGTTACACATTCTTCAATGGCCCTCATATTTGTCATTTAAGAGGGGCTTGATCCTAGAAAATTGTTCCCTGGGTGCAACTATAAGTAGGGAGCTCTATAATCATTATAAAGGACAAAAATTTTCTGACAAACTAATGCTACACTCTGTTTAAAAGCTTAATAATATTTTATCTTCTTACTTATTAATATTGTTATTACTACCTCCTGAAGCTCTGCTCTCAGAATCAAGATTGCTATTGTCTTATCTCGATTTCAATGCCAAGTCTTATATTCTTGTCTAATTTATTTATAATTTTAGGATCAAATCGATTCACTTTCTATAAACCACGTATAAATTCAACTGTACCGTTTTACGGGTAAACAGTTTGACGCCCACCGTGGGGATAGACAGTTGTATAATTGAGTTGATCCTTATATTTTACTAACTCGTTTGATTTTTTGTTCTTGCAAAAATCATATTAAATGGCAGATAACGATGTCAACATCACACAAAACGTTGAGGCCCAAGGAAATCAGCCTTATCACGAGGATTTAATCAGTGATAACCATAATGAGGGGGACGAGGCCACACCGGCCCACGGCGGGAAATATTCGCGACATGTTCGAGAGGCGACTCCTGATGATGCTGAAGATGAGCACGTTGTTGAAACAGTAAGAATCTTGAGAGAGCAACAAAAGGCCATTATAGGCCATCTCACATGACAAGATCAAGTCATGACGGAGTTGAAGTAGGCGTTGTCAGGTGCTTCCAACAACGTGAATGGACGAGGTCCAGTTCCTCCCGATGCTCCTGCAAATCAAACAACACAGAGGGTCGACAACAACACCCCGAGGGGAAAGGTTGGCTATGATGGGACTGGGGAGAACGGTGGCGGATCCGGTAACAACAACGAGAGTGATCCTTTTAAATCGAACTCATGCAGTTTATGAGGGAAATAAACGCCCGAATGGATCAAATTCTAGCGCACCACCAGTGTTGAAAGGACCAGACTCAAAGAAATATACCCAGTTGCCGTTCAAATCAAGCACGACACCGGAGTTGATCCCGAAACGGTTTAAAATGCCGGATGTGCCAAAGTATGAAGGGACTTCAGATCCTCAGGAGCAAATCACCACTTATACAACGGCGGTGAAGGGGAATGATTTAGCTCCCCATGAGATTGAATCAGTCTTATTGAAGAAATTCGGGGAGACCCTTACGAAGGGAGCCCTGACATGGTATTCGCTTTTGCTAGAGCACTCCATAGACTCCTTTGAGATGTCGACTCCTTCATCAAGGCCCAAGCCGGGGCTAGGAAGGTACAGGACCGAAAGGCCGACATATTCAGAATTGCACAAGGAGAGTCCGAATTGGTGCGGGAGTTCGTGACCAGATTCCAGAAGGAAAGGGTGTTGCTACCGATCGTACCGGACAAACGGGCAGCTGAAGCATTCACTAAAGGTCTGAATCTGAGAAGTTCCGATGCTTCCTAGAAATTGAAATAAATTTTGCTCGAGTTCCAGGAAACAACATGCGCAGATGTTCACAACCGGTACAAATCAAAGATAAGAATTGAGGATGATCAGCTCGGTTTTTCGACATGAACCAAGGGTCGGAACCGGGAGAAGAATAAAGAGAAGTCAAAAGAAGATTTCGACACAAGTCGATGATCTTCAAGGAGTCGATTTTTGCCTTATGAATGGGCTGAAGGACACGACGGAGGTTTTCGATCGGCGGATAGATTCGCTACCGATAGGAGAGCTAATCGCGGTCAGAATAACAGTTCATTGCAGGACAAGGGACATTGGGTTCTCAAGATTCTTCCTATCCTAGGCTTTCTGAATACAACTTTAACGTCAGCGTAGTAGAGCTGGTGTTGGCTATGAAGAACATAAAAGAAGCACGATTTCCGAAGCCAATAAGATCCGATCCCACCCAAAGGGATCCTAATTTGTAGTGCAAATACCATGGGACGAATGGTCACCAGAATGGGGACTGCCGGCATCTGCGTGAAGTGGTGGTGACATTGCTGAAAAACAGCTATCTCAAATAATTCTTGAGTGATCAACTAAAAATAATTACGGCCGCAATTGTGATAACGTGGAACCTTCAAAAGCATGAGAGGATCCTCCACGCTTGACGATCAACATGATTTTTGTGGGGGAACGAGATTAATGGTGTGACATTTTGGTGGTAAAAAAGACAAAGGTGTTGGTGACCCACAGTAAGAGACTCCGAGAAGTCACTGAGGACGACGTTACTTTCATGGAGGAAGACACAGATGGACTGCTGCTACTGCATAACGACGCCCTAGTAATCTTTCTAAGTGTCTTAGATTTTAAAATTAAATGTGTTTTGGTGGACCGGGGAAGTTCGGCCAATATTATCCAGTGGAGAGTGCTGGAGCAAGCCAAGCTAATTGGAAGTATCACTCCGGCCACAAAACTGCTCGTGGGGTTCAATCTGCCAAGCGTGACCACCCGGGGAGAGATCCTGCTGCCCACGAATGCTGAAGGGGTGATAAAGACGACCATTTTCGAGGTAGTGGATGGCGATATAGGTTACAATATTATCCTGGGGAGACCATGGTTGCACGAGATGAAGGTCGTACCATCAACATATCATTAATTGTTAAAATTCTTAACTCCCAGAGGAATAAAATAAAATAAGAGGAGACCAACCGGCGGCAAGGAAGATGAATGTAATCTCAGTTTCCAGAAGCAAAGGGAAGGAGCATGTAGCATAGCAATTACAGGAACCGGCGCATGCTCTCGAGTCGAGCGAAGTCAACCAGGGAGAGGAGTCGTCGGAATCCTATCAGGTACAAAGATACTTCCAGGTACCAAAAGAAACAGACGTAACAAAATCCACTAGCGAGGAACTTGAACAAGTCGCATTGTTTGAGAAGTTCTTGGAGAGGATGTTCCACTTGGGGACAGGACTAAACCTCGAGCTCAAGCCTGGATTGATCAAATTTCTTAAATTTAATATTGGCTGTTTTGCGTGGTCGCATGCGGATATGACAGGTATCCCACCTGAAGTAGTCGTGCACAAACTAAGCCTGGACCCCAACATCCCTCCGGTAAGATAGAAAAAACATCCTATTGTCGAGGTCAGAAACAAATACGTCAAAGAAGAGGTAACTCGTTTGCTTGATATCGGTTCAATCCGAGAGGTAAAGTATCCTGACTGGTTAGTTAACGTATTAGTAATTCCAAAGAAGAATAATAAATTTTGCATGTGCATAGACTATAAGGATTTAAATAAGGTGTGCCCAAAGACTCGCTCCCACTGCCAAATGATTGATGCGACAGCCGAGCACGAGTTAATGAGTTTCCTCGATGCTTACTCCGGGTCAACCAAATCATGAACCCGGAAGATCAGGGAAAAAACTTTGTTCAAATAAAACTTTGGCACACATTGCTACAATGTGATGCCTTTCGGGCTTAAGAACGCCAGAGCCACTTATCAGAGGCTCGTGAACAAAATGTTTGAGAAATAAATAGGGAAAAAATGGAGGTTTACATAGATGATATGCTGGTTAAGTCTTTGAACACAGGTGATCATCTTAAACCCTTGTGAGAAACCTTTGACATCTTAGGAAGCATAACATAAAGCTTAACCCCGAGAAGTGTGCATTCGAGGTCAGCTCCGGTAAGTTCCTAGGATTCCTGGTGTCACAAAAGGGGATTGAGGTTAACCCCGATAAAATTAAAACCATCAAAGACATCCCAGATCAGCTGTCAAGCATGAAAGAATTTCAAAGGTTGACAGGGAGACTGACCACTTTGAGAAGGATTATTTCCTAGTCTTCGGAGAAATGTCATCATTTCTTTTCACTACTCAAAAAGAAGAAAAACTTCGAATGGACTCCGGAATGTCAGCAGGCTTTGAGGGATTTGAAAAGGTATTTGTAAAGTCCTCCATTACTATCAAAACCGGAGGAAGGCGAAAAATTATTGATCTACTTAGCAGTCTCAGAGGTAGCGATAAGTGCCATTTTAGTCCGTGAGGATGAAGGTACACAATCTCCTATTTATTACGTTAGTAAAATTTTAACAGGAGCAGAAACTAGCTACCCACATCTGGAAAAATTATCCTTAGATCTCGTAGTCGCCGCTCGAAAGCTCAGGCCTTATTTCCAATGTCATCCGATAGCCGTGGTGACCAGTTTTCTGCTGCGAAATATTCTTCATATACTCTTCATATACTCGAACTTTCAGGTAGGCTGGCCAAGTGGGCCGTTGAAATGAGTGAATTTGACATAGAATATAAACCTAGGATTGCGATTAAGTCATAAGTGGCCGACTTTGTGGCCGATTTCAGTCTGGGACTGTTGCCTTTGGCTACCAAAGAAGCGATGATGGTGTCAGAATCGACATCAGGAGTTTGGACCTTGTTCATGGATGGAGCTTCCAATATGAAGGGGTCCGGGCTCGGCATAGTGCTAACCACACCCTCGAGAGAAACCCTAAGGCAGGCCATAAAAACCGTTCCTCTAACTAACAATGAAGCAGAGTATAAAGTTTCGATTTCAGGACTCGAGCTGGCCTGGGGACTGGACTACGAGGTCATAGAAATCAAATACGACTCACAATTGGTAGTAAATTAGGTCTACGGGATCTTTGAAGCCAAATAGGAATGCATGCAACAATATGCAGTGAAAGTCCAGGCTTTGCTTGCTTGGTTCAAGGAATGGTCAATTATGCACATCTCGAGGAAAGAGAATGTGGAAGCAGATGCACTAGCCAATCTTGGATCGTCCACAGAAATGAAGAGATCGGACTTCGGCACAGTCCTATAGCTTATACACTCAGTATTAGATACGGATAAATATTATGAGTTAAACGCGACCAATTTGGTCTGGTACTGGAGAAATGAGATCATTAACTATCTCGAGCTACGCACTAAAGCAGCGCGATATAGTTTCAAGGGAGATCAATTATATAGAAGATCTTTCCAAGTCCTGTTGGCCCGATGTTTGGGAGCTTCTGAAGCTAATTATGTTACGCGAGAAGTCCACAAAAGGATCTGCGAAAATCACTCAGGCGCGGCTTCCATGGTGTTAAAATTAATTAGGGCAGGATACTACTGGCCCCGGATGGTACAAGATGCCAAGGCTTATGTTCAAAAATGTGATAAAAGTCAATGCTACGTAATGTTGGTGCATCAACCGCCAGAGCTACTACTCTCAGTTTTGTCGCCATAGCCGTTCATGAAGTGGGGGATGGATATAGCCGGTCCGCTGCCACCGGCCCCTGGTAAGGTAAGGTTTCTTTTGATTTAACTGACTATTTTTCTAAGTGGGTTGAAACAGGTCCTTATCAGAAGATCGGTGAACGCGAAGTGGTAGCTTTCTTGTGGGAGAATATAATTTGTAGATTTGAGATACCAAAAGAGATAGCCTACGATAACAGGCCACAATTTATAGGTGCAAAGGTCACAAAATTCCTTGAAGAATTGAAAATAAAAAAAGAATCACATCGTCACCCTATCATCCGAGCGCAAACGGTCAAGCAGAATCAACAAACAAAGTGATTATCCAAAATTTCAAAAAGAGATTGGAAGCGGCCAATGGCAAATGGCCCGAAGAGCTACCAGGAGTACTATGGGCGTACCAAACAATGACCAAATCAAGCATGGGGGAAAACTCCTTTCTTTTTTGTGTATGGAGCAGAAGCCTTAATCTCGGTGGAAGTAGGGGAACCTACCTTGAGATATTTCCAGGCAAACGAAGAGGCAAACAATGAAGAAATGTTGGTCAAACTGGAACTGCTCGACGAACACAGGGACTTGGCGCATATAAGGATGGCAGCCCAAAAGCAGAGAATGAAAAGATATTAAAATCGAAGAGCCAACCTTCGGTATTTCAAAGTAGGGGACTTGGTTTTAAGGAAAGTAACTTAGAACACTCGGGAGCTCAATGCTGGGAAGTTGGGTCCAACGTGGGAAGGCCTTTACCGGGTTCCAGCTGTCACCAGGAAAGGGTCATACAAATTGGAAAATCAAGACGGAGTAAAGTTGCCGAGCAACTGGAAGATACTATTGTTGATGAGCCTCGCTTACACAGAAAGTATGTGCTGCACTCTTTTTCCCTTTGTCCAGTTTTTGTCCCAATTGGGTTTTTCTGGCAAGGTTTTTAACGAGGCAGCAACGGAAAGCATACTACGAAGGAAGCTTCGTCAGCAGAAATAAACAACAAGGCATGCAAACAGCGGATCACTATAGAGCGGTTTGATAATCTTTGGCTCGCTAGCAAAAGTTCCTACCATGAAGTAAAATTTGCTATCGGCCAAGGTTTACCCTTCCGTTCACGAGTGCAAGCCACTGGGGGTTGTTAGATAGTCTTTGGCTCGATAACAAAGTCCCTAAGGGGAAGTGAAGCTTATTACCGAACTAAAGATTATCTAACCATCCACTAGTGGAATCTCCAAAGGATCAAGACTTCCAGTGTTCAAATTCGCATTCTTCGCATTCGAACACTGGGGGGAATGATATGAGGATACGGCAACAATGACTTCCACATCGATTGGAATACGAAACTCAAAAACAAAGTTGTATCATCGGGACCGGGGACTGCGCAGCCAGCTCCATAGAAACAAGTTGTACAAGTTAGCCACAAGTAATGGCAATTTCTTTTTAGCAAAATGAATGCTCATGTACTTTTGAAAATGAAAGGAATAAAGTAAATCTTTTTATTTCTATCTTGTTTCTTGTCTGAACGATGAATTAATTTGATCGTTTGGAAGTTAAACAAGTACTTCAAATGCTAGTGCCGTAATGAACATGAGATGTCCTCTTCAAGAGCAACGTAAACATAAGAGGGCCCTCTCTTATGAAACCCTCACGTTAAAGGGTTGATTTTTGAAGAACTTATGCCCAGAATCCAAATGCTTTCGTGGAAAAATACACTCGAAGCCTTTCATAATTCAACGCAAAGAGTAAAACTTGCATAAATACTTCAACGAAAAGTACGCAAAGAGAAAAAACTTGCATGATACTTAAAAGAGAAGATGTTTCTATTCACAATAAACGTGCCAAATAGCAGAAGTACAATGACTTGGGAAATAAAAGAAAACAAAAACTAAGCTGCTGCTTCTCTGAACCCGGAGGAAGAGAAACATTTGCACCCCCAGGAGAAGTAGGTGGATCCGCCGCCGGCTCAATATCTTGGCCTTCACCATGTTAGCCTTCAGCATTATCACCTTCCGCTTCTTCTTCAGTTCTCGAGAACTCGAAACCGAAACCAGAAGAGTCGGTAGCATCAGGCCGGACCGGAAGATGGGCAGTTGACTCCAGCTTACTGGCCTTAGCGATTTCAACATCGAAGTCAATGACACCCGCTTTGGCGTCTTCCAAGGTTTTTCTCCTCATGCTATACATAGAATATATTTTTTCAACAACGAGGGAAGTTGCTCGGTGCTGGAGTTCTTCTTTAAGTTGGTCAACCTCGACAGAATGATTATCTCGCACAGATCTAGTGGCCCGGAGGCTGACATCAAGGTCACGGACAATGGAGCTGAAAGTTTTATTGTGCTCTATGCCCCTCTTATGCCTCTCCTCTAACCGGAGAAGAGGGCATTGTTATCAGAAGGGAGAAAAGGAATTTTACTGAAGAAGATTGAGAGAGTTGAAGACAAGTATGAGTTGAGCAAAGAGAGTTCGAGAGAGTTTGTAAAGTTATGAAGTGTAAATGGAGAAGTTTAATGCGTATAAGTACAGGAATAGGCGGCTAAAATCGTGGCCATAATTGCCTCGATAACTGGCAAAAATATTGCTGAATCGTTAGATGACGCGTGTTTGGGGCATTAAATGCGGAGAGACGTACGTCTAATCAACCGTCAGAAACTTTTCAGAGGGGGTTAGAGGATTTCACGCCAAAAAAGGTATCTTTACCAACTTCCCATTGAGACAAGGTTATGCTACCGGAAAGCAGGGGGACTATTTGTATAGGGTAAAATATGTTCATATTTAATAATCATATGAGGAAGCGTCACATGGAGCCGAAGACAGAAGACAGAAGACAGAAGACAGTCTGGTCCAAGGCAATGATCTCGAAGAAAATGGTATTCGTAAAGACAAATTAAATACCTACCATCCGATAACATTTAATGGAGAATATTCTATAGTATTAAATGCACAGCCCGTTACACAGAATATGATATTCATTGCCCACCGTTACACATTCTTCAATGGCTCTCATAATTGGCATTTAAGAGGGGCGTGATCCAGCCGTGGAGGAACGTCTCCTTTTTATGTTACTTGTTCTCCAACCGAGGACTCCGAGAAGAAGCTAGAAGTAGGCCTGGAAACACCTGTTCGGGTGAAATCTTCCTGCAGCAGCCTCGTCGCGTCAGCAAAATCAGCCAAAACATCCTCCGCCGGGATGAATAATGAGCTCTAGGGTAGACCTGAATTCAACATGAGAGAGAGGTTAATCAATTTTCCTAGACGAAAGGTAAAAACAAAATGAGTTCGACTTATCATGATTTTTGGCCTTCGATCCATATTCAAGTGCCAGTCTTTCCACGTGCGGGTCTCGGGCATAGTGACATCCAAAATTTTCTAGACCCACTGGTTCAAGTCTTCAACCCTAGGTGGTGTCTACTGAGTTGTTGAAATAAGTAAAGGAAGAAGGGGAAGTAACAGCAAGGGGCGATCTTTAACTAGAAGAAAAAACAAACGGTGAACTTATGAGTACGGTTCCACAATTCCGAAAAGGATGGAGTCATGGTCGGAATGATGTCTCTAGTAGCAACTGTAACAAACTGTTCTATCCACCCACGGTTGCTGTCATTATCCATGTTGGTTAGCTAAGAATGGTGGCCACGTTTGCTAAAATTTATCATTTCCCCACGGATCTTGGGGGAATAAAGGTTCATTAATCGAGCCAGGGATAGCTCCTCTCCTATCTCTTGGCATAGACGCCGAAGAAAAGCAATTGTCCTCCACACAGAAGGATTCAGTTGTGCCAGGCACAGAGCACATATAGAACCCCACGATAACGAAGTCAAACTCCCCGCTCAAAGAGAATGGTCCCAAAGTGAACGGATACATATAAAAATACGTGAAACCCTTCTTGGGTAAGGTTATCTGCTCCGCCAGGTCAGGAGCAACGATGTTTAGATCATGGCAATGGCAGTCTTCTTTCATAGCAGGAATGCTGGAAGGACGGATAGAAGAAAGATACACACCAACAACCCCACGTGCGAGGGTTGGCGGAAGGATACTTCTCTTCGAAGTCCTTAGTTGTGACAAGATTCCTTAGGATGATGGTGCTCACCATAGGAGGAGTATCATCATGAGCTTTACCTTTGCTCTTTGAGGAACTGGGATTTCTGGAAGAAGAGGCCATTGTTATCAGAAGGGAGAAAAGGGTTTTTACTGAAGAAGATTAAGAGAGTTGAAAACAAGTATGAGTTGACCAAAGAGAGTTCGAGAGTGCTTGGAAAGTTATGAAGTGGAAATGGAGAAGATTGATGCGTATAGGTAAAGGAATAGGCGGCTAAAATCGTGACCATAATTACCTCGATAACCGGCAAAAGTGTTGCTGATCGTTGGATGACGCATGTTTGGGGTATTAAATGCGGAGAGACGTGCGTCTAATCAACCGTCAGAAACTTTTCAGAGGGGGTTAGAGGATTTCCCGCCAAAAAAGATATTTTTACCAACTTTCCGGTAAAACAAGGTTATGCTACCGGAAAGCAGGGGGACTATCTGTATAGGATAAAATATGTTCATATTTAATAATCGCATGAGGAGGCGTCACATGGAGCCGAAGACAGAAGATAGTCTGGTCAGAAGGCAACGATCTAGAAGAGAATGGTATTCGTAAAGGCAAATTAAATAGTTGTCACCCGATAGCATTTAATGGAGAATATTCTATAGCATTAAATGCACGGTCCGCTACAGAGAATATGACATTCACCGCCCACCGTTACACATTCTTCAATGGCTTTCATAATTGGCATTTAAGAGGGGCTTGATCCTAGGACCTTATTCCCTGGGTGCAACTATAAATAGTGAGCTCTACAGTCATTGTAAATGACACGAATTTTCTGACAAACTAATACTACACTCTGTTCAAAAGCTCAATAATATTTTATCTTCTTACTTATTAATACTGTTATTATTGCCTCCGGAAGCTCTGCTCTCAGAATCAAGATTGCTACTATCTTATCACGATTTCAACGTTAAGTCTTATATTCTTGTCTAATTTATTTATCATTTTGGGATCAAATCGATTCACTTATCTATAAACCACGTATAAATTCAACTGTACAGTTTTACGGGTAAACACCGATGGGGATATGCACCGTGCTTAATTATCATTATGAATTTCAGATTTTCAATAATATCTTATGTGGCCTCACCCTTCCTCAGACCCCGCGCATAGCGTGAGTTTAGTGCACCGGATTGTCCTTTTTTTGATTTAGAAAATAAAATAAATCTTTTTTCTGAAAATTAACAGTCCAAAATGTCATTGAAATATAATTCAACCACTTATCTTTATTCAACAGAACAATTCGAGTCCTTTTCTTTTAATTTAAAGAAAAAGATGAGAAATGAAATTTTCTTTAAAGACTTTTCTTTCTCCATTTTTGTTGATCTTTAAAGACTACTCAAAGACTTAAAACTAAATTCAAAAGTGTACGAAATTATACGATCATCGAATATTGACCTAAAAGTTTTATAGTGTGCCGTGAAGCCTCTTTTTATCTCTCAAAACAAAAATTTTCGACGCTTCCATAATCGAAAAATGGCATTCCGTAATTTTCTCAAACACGAAACCCGTTACTGAGTCAACTCCCTTTATATACCCGACCAAACTCTTCTTTCTCTCCTCCCCAAATTCCGATCTATTTTTCTCCCCCGTTTCTCTCCTTCTCCGGCACCCTAACAGAAAGTCATGGCAGAGAAATCGATTGCATTAGAGTCAAATCACTCCGGACCAATCACGGACAACACTCACGGATGGCAAAATGTTACATACGCGAAAAAGCAGAAGAAAAAGCAGGCAAAACCGTCGGGTTCCGGCAAAGTAATTGCCAACGGATCTGTTGTTCCTGGCGTCGATAATGTGTTTCAGTCGCTCGAGAAGCACTCCGATGAACGCCGCAAGAGAATTGCGGCACAGACGGCCGCGATGTACGGCGTTGACGATGCACCGGTTATGTTGGGGCTGAAACACCGTTCGGACGATGAATATGAGGATAGCGATGCGGAAGGTGGTAGACGTGGTGCGGTGGAGGAGAAGAAGAAGGAGAAGGTGAAAAAGCCGAAGAAGCCAAAAGTAACTGTGGCTGAAGCCGCTGTGAAGATCGATGCAGCTGATCTAGCTGCTTTTCTCGCTGATGTAACTGTAAGGGGACAAATCTATATCTATTTGTGCATGATTTCGTTTTTCCATTCATAAAAGCCACGTGTTAATTTTTTTGGGTGTCTTTATTTGAAGGTTTCGTATGAATCTCAGCAAGAAATACAATTGATGCGATTTGCGGATTACTTTGGACGTGCATTTGCTGCGGTGGCTGGTTCACAATTTCCGTGGTTGAAATTGTTCAGGGAGTCTCCGATCAGTAAAATTGCAGATGTGAGTTTCATCGATTTTTGAAGTTCATGATCAAATTTGAGAACTTTTGCAAGAAACAGTTGTTTTTTCCCCGCCAAATTGCTGTGTTGGTGTCTTGAATAAATGTTTGGATATGCATTGTGGTGTATGGAGATACTACTTAAAATTGTCGATATACATTGAAATGCTTGCTTTGTTCTCTCAGCCTCTTTGTATTTTGGACGCCTGCAAATGTTTGAAATTATGACGCTAATAAAATCTAGTTAATACAAGTTTTCCAAGCTTTAAGACTTCAAATGACTAATTAAACCCAACTTTATGTTAAATTTCTCTATCAATTTAAGTTTTCCGTTGTTGCTTTAATATTTTTCTTCCACACCTACTTATTAGCTCTAATATCTTAAACTGCATTCAGAGGTGACCTAACTGTCAATGAAATTGGAATGAAGACCATGAGAGATCAGGGTTTGAATTCTAGCATAAGCAAAAAGTTGGGTGATTTCTTTCGATCTACCTATGCTTTTGTGGATTAGATTTGTTGATACCTGTACTAGTGGGAGGATGCAAGTATGGTGGATATACGAGTTGTGGGCAAGTTTGCCAGGGTACCATCGTTATTAAGAAAATTGTAATATCATAAACTCCACGCGTAGTCACAAGGTGTCGTGGAAAAACCAAAGTACTCCCTCTATTTCAGTTTTTGTGTATTACTTTTCTTTATTAAACTGTTTAAAGAGTATGCCTATATTTAGTAACTATTTAATTCGAACATTTCGATTTTAGCCTTAACAACTCTTCCTTGTAGACATGACATGGCATGTTTAAAACCACAAGATTCAAATGGCATTTTGAGTATGTTATACACATTTTAGTTTAATAAGACACAAGATTCAAAAGTTCTTACTCTCTTAAACCTCCGCGCTAAGTCAAATTAAGACACATAAAATGAAATGGAGGGAGTATTAAGTTGTAACATTTGGCATAGCATTTCATTGAATTTACCAAGTTGATCATTTATATATTTAACACTAGACTTTTGATTTCTTTTGTCACTGGTCCCTGAAATTTTTTGTCTTTGAACTCTATGTTACCAAGTGAAGTGCTATATTATTCCTCATGAAGTTTTTGACAATGATAATGCTTTCGTGCTTTCAATATGATGATTACAACCTTTCGTTTCATCTATGACAGAAATTTGGCTGCACTTACAAATTTTCTATACATATTCCTCTTTTCTGCTTTAAGATTTTGATGATGTGCTTTTTTTGTCATTCATTCATGTAAAACCAGCTAGGTTCCATTGGCATTCTTGATGTATCTCGATGCTGGGAACTCGGCTTACATTTAAGCTTTCTTTGTTGGTCATCTAGTTGTCAGTCAAGGGCTTGTATCTCTTCCTTAGATTGACACCCAATACATGATGGATAGCAAATGTGCTTTGCTGCTCCTTAAATCAATGACTTTTGTCACTCTCTATGGAAGATACTGACTACATAATTGGTGTATGATAGGGATGGACAGTGAACTATATGTTTCTTTGCCTTTAGATATGCAGTTTCAAATATTGTGCACAGAGTGATAGTTGCTTTCAATTATTTAGTTGGCACCATACGTGGCTGGAAGAGTAATAACTTGATTTACAACAAACAGGTTCCTCTCTCACATCTTCCTGAGCCAGTTTATAAGACTTCAGTGGATTGGATCAACCAACGTTCTTACGAGGCTCTTGGATCATTTGTGTTGTGGGCATTGGACAGTATTGTTGTAGACTTGGCAACCCAACTAGGAGGTTCTAAGGGCTCCAAGAAAGGCGGTCAACAAACGTCATCAAAATCTCAGGTATCTAAAGATTTTCTTTTCAGTTTGTGCGTGGATGAGTTTTATGTGTCTATTCATAAAAGCAGAATCCTTCAGGCTTTAGAAGGGGATGTATTTATTTTTATTTGTTTGTGTCTTCTGGGATTAAAGCAAAAGGTAAAGCGGGAAAGAGGGAATCCTGGGAGGAAAGGGAAGAGGGAAAGATTAAATCAGTTTGGTGAGAGAAATACTAGGAAAGGGAAGAGCCTCGGTGTAACTGGTAAAGTTGGTAAAGTTGCCTCCATGTGACTAGGAGGTCACGGGTTTAAGCCGTGGAAACAGCCTCTTGCAGAAATGCAGGATAAGATTACGTACAATAGACCCTTATGGTCCGGCCCTTTCCCGGACCCCGCGCATAGCGGCAGCTTAGTGCGTCGTGCTGCCCTTTACTTTTAGGTTCTAAAGTTAGGAAGATGCCAAATGGGGTGAAGAAGAAGATGAAATTACTTTGCCTTAAAATTTGGATGTTACTCTCAAAGTCATAATTTTAGAGTCATGGTGACACAAGTAATTTCTTTTATCTTATTCTTTAGTTCATCCTTCCTTTTTGGATTTTATCTAATGTGTTGATCTTATCATTTGAATATTCTTCTCGATTGAGATAAGATCGCGTAAGGATGAAATTGTTCAAACCAAGCACTCATTGTCGAAAATGAAAGAATAACTGCAGCCAGTTTTTAGATTGATGGGGCAGGACTTAAAATGCCTAGATTAAGCCATGTCCTGATTTGACATTTTACTTGAACTAAAGTAAGTCAATATCGATGCCAAGACTAAGACATGTCCTGATTTGACATATAGTTGAACTTAAATAGGGCTTAGCTATTAGAAGCTCAAAAAAGCACAAGGAGGGCGCTTCGCCTCACTTAAGTTGCATTTCATTGTTATGCAAGGCACTAAGGTGTGCGCCTTACTGCGCATGAGTTCTATCTTGAATCAAGGGGTAATAAACAACAAATATAATCGGCAAACAAATGCACTAGCTGTTGAGGAAAACATTATGAATGAGCTTTTTTTATTTTTCTTGAATTATGTTTATATTTATATTTTTCCCTTCATTGCATCTTTTTCAAGATTGCTCATATCTAGAAGATGAAGGTAGCAGAGATGAGGATGTTGAGATGGATGTACGGGCACACTAGGTTAGATAGGATCAAGAATGAGGTTATTCGCGACAAGGTGGGTGTGGCCCCCATTGAGGACAACATGCGGGAAGCGAGACTTAGGTGGTTTGGACATGTGAAAAGGAGGAGGAACACAGATGCCCTGGTGAGGAGGTGTGAGAGGTTGATATTGGAGGGCTACAGAGAGGTAGAAGTAGGCCGAAGAAGTGAGGAGAGGTGTTTAGGCAAGACATAACCCAGATTTAACTGACCTAGGACATGATCTTTGATAGGAAGGTGTGGAGGTCGAGGATTAGGGTAGGATAGGTGGTAGATTGTTCATACCAATAGAATTAGTATGCACTCTCACATTCTGTTGGTAGTAGGTTTCTATGAATATCCGTCATTTTCTTACATTTTCATATCTTATTATCGTGTTGTTTCTGTGCTACTTTTACATGGCTTTTTGGTATTGTCGCTCATTTTCTATCTTTTTAATCAATGTGGTATTTATGTTTTTCTGAGCCGAAGTTCTATTGGAAACAGTCTCTCTACCTTCACAAGGTAGGGGTAAGGTCTGCGTATACACTACCCTATGATGTGAGAAAGCCCACACTTCATGCGCTTTGCGCTTAAAGCTCCAATAGACCCGGAGCGTTTTTTAGAGCTTTTCTTGATAACAATGCGTCATGCGCTCATAGTTGTGCTACAAATTACTAAACTGCAGGTTGCCATGTTTCTGGTGTTGGCAATGGTACTACGACGGAAGCCTGATGTTTTGATCAACGTACTGCCGACGCTTCAGGAAAGCACAAAGTATCAAGGGCAAGACAAACTTTCAGTCATTGCATGGATGATAGTCCAGGTTATACAGAGCTACATTTTTTAGCAGAACTACTGTTTGTTTATTCTCCACCTTATATCGGCCTTCTGACGGTAACACGTAATACTCTGGTAAAGGCCTGTCAGGGAGATCTCTGCGTTGGATTGTACTTGTGGGCGCATCATACCTTGCCTTTAGTTGGAGGGAAATCAGGTTCTAATCCACAGACCAGGGACTTGATTCTGCAGTTGGTAGAAAGGTCTGTAACTTTTCATTGCACCTCTTGGTTGCATTTTCGTTGCATTCACTTGATACAAGCTTCTCGAATTATATCGTTGTGGTTTAGGATTCTCTCTGCACCAAAAGCTCGTACGATTTTAGTAAATGGGGCTGTTAGGAAGGGAGAGCGTCTGATGCCACCTTCATCCCTTGACCTGCTTCTACGGGTGACCTTCCCAGCTCCCTCTGCACGAGTCAAGGTGTGATTGAGCGTTTCTCTGACTTCTGTTCCCATTAGTAGTGGTCGGATTTTTCTTCTCTAATGTCTTTAGTTATTTCTATTTTCAGGCTACTGAAAGGTTTGAGGCAGTATATCCCATCCTCAAGGAGGTTGCCCTTGCTGGTTCCCCAGGAAGCAAAGCAATGAAGCAAGTTTCACAACAGATACTTTCACTAGCTGTTAAAGCAGTTGCAGAAGGTATCTTTTACTTGAATTCTTTTCTCTGGTTCGGTTCATCTAGGGGTGGCAATTTGAGCCCAAACCCATTTGACCCGCCCAACCCACCCAATGTTGGGCTGGTCATTGAGCTGCCAATTTGTTGAATTCAGCCATCTTGACCCAACCCATTTCAGCCTATCTAAAGTTGGGCTTAGTTTTAGCCCAAATTGATTCATGAGTAACTTTGCTAAAATATCTTTAAATTTTTTTTTTATTTGACGTTATATATGATCATAACAAAAGAAAAAAGATCTTATTTGATAATTAAACAATTCATAAGAAAACAATATATATTAATTAAAGTTTGGTAAGAGTTGGGAGGATTGGGCTATGACCCAAAATTTAGCCCAACTTGACCCAGCCGATCTCAGCCCAAGTTACTTTTGGGCGGGTTATTGACGCCCCATATATTGACTCAACCTACTTAGACCCGCCTAATGTCAGCCTAACCCGCTCATTTGACACTCCTAGGCTTATCTCTGTGATTTTTAGACTGTAGAGTGGCTGATATGCAAGGTTTACTTACCTAGGCTCTTCTGCAGGAAATCCAGAACTATCTCGAGAGGCAACTAATATATTCAACTGGTGTTTGACCCAGAGCGCCGACTGTTACAAGCAGTGGGTATGAACTAAACAAACACTTTGCTCTTTGTTAAATCTTATGCATAGTAATTTTTGCAGAATATATAGGAGTGAAGTTTTTCTGATTTTTCTTATTCAGTTAGTTTGTCTCCATTTTTTCTGAACAGGACAAGATTTACCTGGATAACATTGAAGCAAGTGTTGCAGTGTTGAGAAAGCTCAACGAGGAGTGGAAGGAGTTATCTAGGAGACAGTCTTCTCTTGTAGCTTTGAAGGAGACTGTCAAGAGCTTCAGACAAAAGGTAGTCTTGTATTCTGTTCCATTTTTTGCTTTCATTTTTCTTGGACAGGGGGTCTGAATCCTACTTTATT
>MCJB01005725.1:65430-89098 GCA_002018475.1 Nicotiana obtusifolia
GGGGGGGGGGGGGGTCGTTGTAGTTAATAGCTTTTCTGTCCTAGCAACCTTCTGTTCTACTTAGAGCCCGTTTGGCCGAGCTGCTAAAAACTGCTTATTTTGAGAAGTATTTTTGTTCAAAATTGCTTTTTGAAAAAGTACCTTTGGAGAATAGCAGTTTGTATTTGGGCAATTCACTAAGAATTCCTTTTTGCAATATTTAATAGGCAAATTATGTTTGGAAAATTCTTCCAAAAAGTACTTTTGGGTGTCAAATTACAAAAAAGACGGTATCAATGTTAATTTTACAATTAATATTATTTGAAAGAGAAAACGAAATTTAAATATTTATTGCAAAAGAATTTAATTTAATTTTTATATTTATTTAAATAAATATAAAAAACACTATCTGTTAGGTAGTATTGCATTCTTTCAACTATAATATATGCATGAAATATAAATAAAACTACAAACTAAAGTTCATATAATATTGGTATACTACAAAATGAAAAAGGAAATCATATCTTATGAAGAGAGTGTTTGAATTTGATTAGCGTTGTAAATTATTTCAAAGAGGAATAGGAGACGAAGAAACAAAGAAACGACAGAATTAAAAAAAAGAGATTTATTTATAGTAGAAAGACTGTTACAAAGAGGATAGGAGAATAGAGGCGTATCCAGGATTTTAAGAGCATGGATGCACCATTATATTTATCTAGATTAGATAAATATATGATTTGACAATATAAACTTTTTACGATGACCAAAGTTGACGAGGAAACTCTAGTTAATATTATTATAGAATTATGTATTTCCTCGACGAGTTTTCATACTTCGAAAACTATCAATATTAACATCATTACATACGTTTTTAAATATCTTATGTTATATATAGCAAGCTAAAATGCATTAAAAAAATTCTTCATCCATCCTATTATATACATCTTTTTATAGACTTCTTTTTCTTTGTAGATATGTGATTTGCATTATTATTAGTTTTTGATTATAGTAGGAGTTTAAGATTCATTTTACTATCTTTATTTTGGTAATTCATTTCCTGACAAAATATAAACTTTTTTGAGAGCTTAACATTTCAATTTTGAAGTTTTCTTTTTTCAGCGAACACTTACAAACTACTATTATCATTGATAATCTTCAAGAGAAAAAGATGGGATCAATATCACATTTCATGAGATATATTGGTGAAAGTTTTCTTTTTAAATAATAACTCAAGGCCGAGTAACCAAGAAAGAAAAGAAAACAATAAAGATAAAAAAGCATTTTTAATTAAAAAGTCTAAGGGAGCAAGCAGGGATCGAACCCCTAACCTTGGGGGTGAGTGCTCACTAAGTATGGGTTCACACATGCTTTATTCAAGAACAAAATCAGAAAAATACAAGTGCTACACATAGTCTATGGAGGGGAGAATGGGTTTACGTGAACTCACCCCTGCTACATAGATCTGCCCCTGTAGGAGGATAAAAATAACAACTACAACAAACCCAGTAAAATCTCACAAGTGGGGTTTGGGGAGGGTATAGTGTACGCAAACCTTATCTCTACATCTCACAAGTGGGGTTTGGGGAGGGTAGAGTGTACGCAAACCTTATCCCTACCTGACGGTAGAGAGACTGTTTTCGAAAGACCCTCGGCTCAAGAGAAGTGAAAATGAAACAATAAACAGACACTAGCAACAACAAGGTAATAAGACACAAAAGCAAATGTACTACGTGCAATAACAAAGATCTAAGAATACGACACTATAAGAATAAAACGAATCCTGCTGAAAATAATGCAACAAGGTATAAGACACGGAAGCAAATGTACTACGTGCAATAACAAAGATCTAAGAATACGACACTATAAGAATAAAACGAATCCTGCTAAAAATAATGACACGCCGTGTAATAGCAAGGTGCTAGGAATAGGAAAGTGCAAGACTAGTACTAATACTATTGGAAAGAGTAGACAAAACTTTAGACTGCCTGTCAATCCACAACTCTAATCCTCGACCTCCACACCCTCCTATCGAGGGTCATGTCCTCGATAAGCTGAAGTAGCGCCATGTCTTGCTATATCGCCTCACCCTGTACTTCTTAGCTATGTTCCTCGGACTCTTCAAAAATGTTGTTGGGTGTGTCGGATCTTCCAAATTTAGTGCATTTTGGAGGATCCGACACGGGTGCGGCAGCACTTTTGGAGAGTCCAAGCAACATAACTTCTTAGGCCTCTCTCTACCCCCCTCTGATCCGCCATGGTTAGCCTCTCACACCTCCTAACCGGGGCATCAGGGTCTCTCCTCTTCACATGTTTGAACCATCTCCGCCTCGATTCCCGCAACTTATCTTCCACAGGTGCCACGCTCACCTTTTTCCTAATATACTCATTCCAAATCTTATTTTTCTTGGTATGCCCACACATTCATTTCAACATCCTCAATTTCGCTACTCTCAACTTCTAGACATGAGATTTCTTGACTGGCCAGCACTCGGCTCGATACAGCATGGCCGGTCTAACTACCGCTTTATAAAACTTGCCCTTAAGTCTAGGTGGCACATTCTTGTCACACAAAAGACCAGAAGCGAGCCTCCATTTCATCCGCCCCGCTCCAATACGATGTGCGACATCCTCGTCGATCTCCCCGTTAACCTGTATCATAGAACCAAGATATTTGAAACTATCTCTCCCGGGATGTCTTGTGTATCAAGCTTCACGTCTACTTCTGCTCCATGAGCCCCAACGCTAAACTTGCACTGCAAGTATTATGTCTTCGTCCTGCTCAACTTGAAACCTTTAGACTCCAGGGTATGTCTCTATACCTCTAGCCTAGCATTAGCCCAGCAACTCATCTTGTCAATCAACACTATGTCATCTGCAAATAATATACACCATGACACCTCTCCTTGAATGTATCGCGTCAACACATCCATCGCTAGGGCAAAAAAAATGGGCTAAGAGCTGATATCCTTGATGCAACCCCATCACCACTCGGAAATAATCCGAGTCTCCTCCCACATCTCACCCGAGTCTTAGCTCCATCATACATGTCCTTAATCACCCGAATGTACGCTACCGGAACACCGCTTATCTCCAAACATCTCCATAAAACCTCCCTAGGAACTTTATCGTTTTTCTAAGTCAATAAATATCATATGCAAATCCTTCCTCCTTTCCCTATATCGCTCCATCAACCAAGGAGGATAAAATATGCTGAAATAAAAAGGAGAAGAAAGAGTTGTCTAAATAAAAAAGAAAAAGGAAAAGGTTAATTTGAAAAATATAAATTCATGATAAGGATATTTTTGTTTCTGCTTCTTTTCTTTGAAGAAGCTAGAATTTGTAGTTTCTTTCCAAAAGTAGATAAATTGCTTATGCTGCTGCTCAAAAGTATTTTTTATTCTGGCCAAACACCTCAAATTTAAAAAAAAGTACTTTTTTGGTTTTCGAGAAGCTTGGCCAAACAGGCTCTTAGTCCCAGCAATATCAGAATCACGGGACATCTAGTAGTGGTTAGTTGATTGTTGGTTTTTATTCTGGCAGGTTCGCGGGTGTGTGGGGTTACATCTACTTGCCATAGTTGTTGCTAGTTTACATTTGCTTCAAACTGATCCAAGTCAGAATTACTGTTCTTGGGAGATTTCTTATCTCTCAACGTGACTTTTTCCCCCCCTCGTTTTTGCTTGTAGAATGAGAAATCATTAACTGGTGCAGTGGATGCTCACCAGTCACACTTCAGAGATGCAGATAGGTACTGTAAAATTTTGCTATCAAGGCTGTCTCATGGACATGGATGTCTGAAAGGATTTGCCCTTGTTCTTTTGGTCGTGGCCGTGGGAGGTGCTATTATATCACAAAACAGGGAGGACTGGGATTGGAACAAGCTCTCAGTTTTGCTCAATGCCCCATAATCCTTCTAAGCGATCTGCACCAAATGAGACGTACACGGAGTGTTCTTTTTTAACAATTTATGGTCTCAGCGGCAAATGAAATTGGTTTACAAAACTAAATAAATTTGGAAGATTGGGTAGATACATGAAACACCAGTCTTGTGGGATACCGAGCCGGAGCTTTGGAGAAATCAGGATACTTATTTTCCAGAAAAAGGATGAGTCGTTTTTAATTTATTAGTTCTTATTTTGACCCGTCTATTATTAGTCTAAGCGGTATTCAACTTAGATGTTACTCAGTTTTCACCATTTTTAAGTTCAAGCAAATTGATCACCAGAATACAGATGTAATTCCAAGGGATATGATAGAATCCAAACGAGTCAAATCCCTGCAAAAATATTTACTTTGGTTGAGTATTATAACTTATTTGCATGTAACAGTGACAACTTACAGTTTGTTCTATTTATTTTCCCTTTTGTCAGTTAACTACTTATAAGGATATTTTTGTTTACTACTTTCAGAAATATGCTAATGTTTTCGATTTTTGTCCTATTGAACTTTTTCTTGCTTTCTTTGGGAAATTCAAAATTTATTTCCAGTTATACCCTAAGTTGGACAGTACTATTTAATTGTTCTGCAGCACAAAAGAAGTGTTAATGATCTGTCTTCTAAAGGTATTCTTAATGTTGAAAGAGCCAACACTTGAGACAGTTTTCAGTCCAGAACCAAAGTAACATAAAATACATCGACACATCTTGAAGAATCGAATCTACGTGCAAAGAAAAGGAAAAATAATTGTATAGTGCATGCTTGATTGGGTATTGCGCATGCCTATCGTGCTGTATACTTGTCCGTCCATATAATGCCGCAAGGTTCATTGGCCTATCTTCTTTAACTTCTCTTTCATTTTTTCTCTTCTTTAACTTCATCTTAGATTAGTTATGCTTAATGCTTGACAAAGTTCAATGCATTTCATAGAATGCCATATTTGCCGCGACAGAGATTACTGTAAGTTGAGGACTTCAACTACTGATAAAAACCCTGCTGAAGATGTTGGGTTGCAAACTTTAATGCATTCCATAGAATGTCATATTTTCCATGGCGGAGATTACTGTAAGTTGAGGATTTCAATAACTGATAAAAACCCAGCTGAAGATATTGGGATTGCAAACTTTCAAAAGTGAGTAATTTTTGTCGATTAATGTTTATATATGAAATGTAATTTTACTCACCCATTGATAATTACTTGTTGTGTATTGTGGAATAAAGGGGCTTGCAACTATTTTAGGTGGCTCGATAAACCAACGATTAACCAAAACTCTCCGTTGAGAAGTCCCTTGGTGGACGTTGATGCTGCAACTTCAAAAAACAATATAAAGTTTGAACAACAATTTAAGTGCAAAAAAGTGGAAGGGGACATGTATTGTCTTAGAATATTATTGAAAAAATTGGAATAAATAAGAGAACAGTTAAAAGATAGGTTGACCGAAATTAGACATGAGAGAGATTGAAAAAATAACTGAACGAAAATGAAAAGGTAGAGGGATCATCTAAAGTTGATAGGTGGTTTATTGTTATTGTTTGGTTTTTTGGAAATGTTGTATTATTAATAATTTATCTCTGTTTTTTGTATGTATTATGTAGCATCGACAGATTAGCAATTATTACGTTTTGTGTTTTATTTCATATTTTGTTGTTGGGCCTTTTTTTTTTTTTAATTTTTAATTTTTAATTTTTAATTTTTTATAAATGTTATGCAAATTTATGGTGTACAATAATTTTGATAATGTCAAATTCCTAGCGGTTGATGCTGCTTGTTCCTCACCCAAGTTGAGCATGTTGAACCGACTGCGTCTTAATAACATTGGATTGTTCTCTTTCCTAATCCTCTTTATCACAACCTTGCATGATTCTCGATCAATTCGTGGCATGGTTGTTAAAAATCTTGTTGGGATAGGAGCTGCAAGTATTTCTAAGTTACGAATAAGACATTATGACTCAGTGCGCTGATGTGTCCACTCTCGTTGTAGTCCACAGTAATATTCACATGGGTCTGAATATTTTAGTTCACGAAAATCGTTATCGTGTTCGATCAGTAGGTGAGTCTTATATGTGCCGAACTCGATTTGTGCGTTATCACGCGAAGAGTCACTAGTGTAGCTGCTTTGATTAGAGTTGCCTTCATCACTTGCATTCGGATCCTTCGAATGTTTCCTTTGCTTGACATAGCTGATGATGTTTACTTGTCTTTAAATGTTATGGAACGAAATCATCCTTATATAGTGAAAATAATAGAATCAAAATAATATGTAATGCACAACATCACTAAGACATGGAATTTATGCGTCTATTATGGTTATTAAAATGTATTACATTTTATGAAAAAGGTAGAGATGAATCCCCAAGAGCAGAAAGATCAGAAGGAAGTATCATCTGGCATCTCGCTGGCAGGATCCTAATAAGACGTGGCGACGTAATTATCATTGCTAAATTGAGCTCGGATATGATGCATTTTCATACGGTTGTTCTCCTTACAATTACGGTTCAAGGCCATATTAAATTGTTGAGCTGTACTACACGATATTGATCTAGCACGGCTCCTTCGCCGTTTGAGCCCATATGCTTGCAACTCTTGTTCTAGTCGAGTAGCCTTATTAAATACCAGCGCCACTCAAATATTATTTGATTGTTATAACTTTGATTATAATGCTCCTTCGGGTTATTCGAGTATTCGAACTCTTCTTCCAATGCTTAAGTCCTACCCATTTCTCTAAACATGTCTACATGATATAACAAAATTTTTTGATTTAATTAAAAGAACTGGTTCCACACTGACATAACTAATGGATTGCAAAGGTTTTTTTGTACACATCAATCACTATTCATACTACACATATTTCTTTAAATTGTACTTACTAAAAATATAGTGTTTATTAGACAAGAAATCATAATAGCACAAGTACATAATTACATTTATGGACAATACAAGACAAGGCATGCCTCTGATTAGTATATTTTCTAATGCACTTACGAGAATCTAAGTACTACAACTTTGTGACTCAGTTTTTCTGTATGACAAGACAAGGCCCACCATTAATTTGTACATCTTCTGACATATCTACGAAAATCTTCCTACCATTACGTGGCGCATATTATACCTGCGCTATACATATAATACCATAGGAATCTTGGCCATCATAACTACAACTCAAATCACATTCAACAATTTATTCTCATTCGCCTTTCTAAAATGTGTAGGAAACTTTGCTATAACGGTTGATATAAGAAAAATCAAAAGGGCGAAAATAGCTCAAAAATCCATATGATATTAGTGAGAAAGTGAACAATATCAAACCCTATCTTAAAATAAATATGTTAGGTTGTTATACTGATACGTAGAATAATAAGTGATATGGTATTATTCGTCCCTTAGTGACAATTATGGGCTAAATTATGATGCTATTAGCCCAGATGAATATGTAGATGATGATGATGATGACAAAAACGACGAAGTAGATGAGGATGCAGTAGTTTCTGATAGTGAGGAGGATAATAAATAGGTGGAAATACATTGCGATAAATTTAATCTTATATGTTTGTAATTGTTTTCATGAAAAAAATAAACAATCGTGTTTTAATGTGTCATTTGTAATGCGAACACCTTTACTTAACATCTCACACAATAATTATTATTGTAGAGTTTACAAACTAAAAAATATATATTTCTTACAAATAACACACTAATAATATGCCTGTGAAGTGCCAGCATTGGAGGAACTATCACCATGGCTTAAAATGCCATCTTAACCAGTTAGTGGATACTTTTGCCGATCGTGTACTGTTTGCGCACACAGTCCATATTTTTGGCTGTATGTGCTATTCGCAATATCCATCTGATTGTGAATCCGACTTGCTTTTGCACTCCGTTTTGATATAAAAACGCTTTGTTATAGACTATCACAAAATAATTTCGGTGGCCAATAAGCCGCATCACCTAGTGGTTCGAAATACCCACTATAGGTTCTTGCATATGATCCGACACTATACTCTGCGCTTATGTACCTCGTGGTCGAAAACCCAACATGTTAAAAATACTTCTATGTATGAGAATATGGCATGTGGTAAGTTGTCCATTTGTTACATGAATATATCCGTGTTCGCTCACAAATTGTGTGGAGGTTATTTTTACGTATTTGATGCAAACTAGTTCAAACTTTAAAAATATAACCATCATTGCTTTATTGAACGTATGTATCCTTTGTACCCTCTTTTTATACCTCTCAAAACATTTAACCGGATTTGGCATATGTTTATGCCCCTTTTAACCATAATTGATGCACTGCACGATCTACTCACGAATCGCTCTGCAACTTGTTTGAATGACATTCTAACCATCGCACTAACTGGCATTCCTCGAGCAGATTTCAACAATTCATTAAAGGACTCTAACATATGTGTTGTTAGCATTCCCCATCTTCTACCACAATTCTTATGCAATGCCCATTTATCTACATCTTGTCACACTTCCTTTTTTTCCGGTATTGTGGAAAGAAAGGAGTTTTTCAATTAAAGTGATATTACCCGAAAAGGGATTCATTTTATTTGATTTAGGAATCGCCACTTGCAATTATTTATTACGGTATTCCAAGTAACCAATTTTATTAAAAATCCCAATTCAAGGAAGTTTTGACTCCAAATAATAGTCTGCAAAACACAGAAGACCGGGTAAGGCATTCTGTTAATCCGGAAGAAAGTATATGGCACTCTCGGGTTTCGTTGTCTTATCACGGTCGTTTTAAAAAATTTTACACTTGGCTTAATTATCCGAATTATTAATGCTCTAAAGTCTTTTGTGCATTTCCGCTTTTGTGCCGCTTTTAATGATACATTTTAGATATTTATGGAACTTATCTTGAACAAGTCATGTTGTCGTGCATTTGTTGTCTTTCACGTATTGAAAACCTGCCACGTGTACGTACCCATGATTTAACAACACATTTATTATTATTTGAAGTTGAAAGAATCAAGTTGCATAGATGCACACTTGAATTTTGAAGTTAAGTATTACAATTATACCACGTAAACCGTACCCATAACTATAATGATTGACTATTTAATTGTGCCTAAAACAACTAACGAATGTGAATTGTCCCCTAGATTACTTTGAGATTTATTCTGGGGCTTAATATTATGGATATGGAATTGTTGGAGGCCAAGGAATATTTTAACTATTTGGGGTACTGGTAAATTATTTACATTTAGAAATATTTACAATTATTCTATTTTTTTGAGTTATTTTGATATGTATTAATTTTGTAAGAGATAGACTACCCCTTTATTTGAGTTATTATTTTGGGCTAGCTTTTAACTACGATCTTATAGACCTGGTGACTGAAAGGAAATCGGCCCAGTGGTATTAAATGGCCTAAATCTCTTTTGTTCCTATTAACTAAAATCAAAATCCTCTTTACGTTATATTAATCTAAAATCCAAACTTCTCTACCTAATGAAGCCTTTCAATAGATCGTAATCTCAACTTAGCAATTAAAACTTCCCAAACGTAAGTCAAGCTAAACAATATCTAAAATAGCAATTTAAGAAAGTAACTTTTTTTTTTCCTTCTAACTAATACTTCTGATTACCCTTGAAATGAGTAACAATTAAATTTGTCCGCGGTTAAAGAAAATGTGATTTAATTTAACACGAATGATCTACGAACGAAAATTTATTAAAGCAAAGAGAAACAAAATAATCAAACTAAACGTGATGAACAATTAAACCCGGCTTTTTAGATGAACACTAAAAATTAACCTCGGTCGAGTCCTCGAGATTGGTTCGGCTGCAACCAAATAATTAAGCAGCTGAAGAACACTATGAACAGTAGCTAGAGAACAAAAATGAACTTTTATTGCTTTGATATGCGTGGCAATAGTGTTCTTAAAATGAAAAAGTTATCCTCTTTATATAGTAGGGGAGTTTCAATCCTAGTACAAGTTTAAATAAGGTAAAAATCTTCTTTTCTCAGTAAATTTTGATCTGCAGTTCTTTCTTTCTCTGCTGTGCGACTTTATTCTATTACTGAAATTTGAACCATTCTATTCTGGTTCTCTCGCAGATGGTGAGAACATGCACAACATCTATAGCCAGGTAGGAGCAAGAGCCCCCTGTTGCAGCCACTACTAGGGCAGGGGCAGGGGTCGATGTAGGGACCGAGGCATAGGCGAGCTCAGCCCAGAGCACGTGTAGCAGCATCCATTGCAGAGCCTCAGATCGAGCATGAGGAGGAGGTCCCTGTTCAGACCATACCAGTTGGATCCGCTCAGGTTCCGGAGGGATTCATTGCTACTCCAGTAGTTCAGGATGCCTTAGTATGCTTAGTGGAATTTATAGAAAGTGTGGCCTAGGCTGGAGTATTTCCTATGGCACTAGCTGTCTCTCAGGCTGGGAGAGGAGCTCAGACTCTTGCCACTCACACTCTGGAGCAGATGGCTCCCATTTATCAGACTCCGGTGGTTCCAGGGGTTGGAGTAGTTCAGCTTGCTATTGCTACACAGTCCGGGGAGAGGCCTATGATGTCTTCTGATGGATTGATGGAATTGGATAAGTTCACAAAGCTCTTTCCTGTCCATTTTGGCTGTACACCTTCTGAGGACCCTCATGATTATTTGAACCGTTGCCACAAGGTGTTTCGCAACATGGGTATTCTGGAATCCAATGGAGTCGACTTTGCAGTATTTCAGATGACCACTTCTGCCAAGAGGTGGTGGTGGGATTATGAGCGAGGCAGACCAACAGGTTCACCGCTACTCACTTGGGATCGGTTTTCGCAACTATTTTTGGAGAAGTTCATTCCTTTCACTCTAAGAGAGGAGTGCCGATGGCAGTTTGGGCACCTTCAGCAGGGTAGAATGACTGTTATCCAGTATGAGACTGGATTCATAGATTTAGCTCCATGCAGTTTTCTTGCTTCCTACTGAGAGGGAGAGAGTGAGGTGATTCATTGATGGTCTTACTTTCAGTATCAGGCTAAAATGGCCAAGGAGACTGGGGATGATATTTCTTTCCAGCGGGTAGTAGAGATTGCTAGATGTATCAAGATGATTCATTGTCAGAGTAGAGAGGCGGTATCTGAGAAGAGGCCTCGTCATTTTGGTGTCTTCAGTACTGCCTTATCTGGAGGCAGAGGTATATTTGGTAGAGGCCATCCTCATAGGCCGCCAGGTCAGTCTCAGCTTCAGCAGCCATATCAGGAGGTACTGTCCCAGACTTCAAAGTAGTGTGCCTCAGCAGGGTTCTCGTTCCATGATTCCAGCACTGGTTGCTCCACCGCCCGCTCGACTAGCTAGAGGCGAGGGTCAGGTAACTAGAGTTGGTGGTCAAACCGTTAGAGGTGGAGACCAGCCAGTTAGAGGCCGTCCCAGAGGCGGAGGTTAGAGTGGTGGGGCCCATCCCCGTTGATCACACCCAACTATGCCTTATGAAAAGGACTAAGCAGTCATTGCAAATATAATCCGGTTTACAAGTCCGGAGTCGAATCCCACAGTGAACTAAGGTTTTGCTATAACTGTTTACTAACACTAAGAAGACAAGTTTGGACAAATTATGGAATTATAAAGATTGAGATTTTATTTCTAACTAATTAAAGTAGTAAATTACAATCTAGAGATATTAAGGTTTGGAGAAAATATTAAGGAGAGGTCTAGAGTTACGATTTCCCCTATTGTCGGAATCTCCCCCATACGTTTCTTATAAATTCGCCTAAGTATTCTCTACAGATCGTGAGCGCTTTGGGTGTGGTAGCTCTCTCCAGAGCAACTACCACAATTTATTAGACATATTCTCTCGAACTACGCTAGCTGACACTATTTCACCACTAACTACGATCGCACCAAGGTTTTGTTATCTCTAATCCCACCTTTAAACCCTCCATATTGATCTCTCACATTCGTTAGGAGTGATGTTGTTAAACAACTACCTAAATGTGTAATCTCTCTCGAGCAATGTACACACTAATAGGCACAGTTAATTGAGAGCTCTTCAATCAACAACAACGAAAATATAGTTGAACAAGTAGAGAAAAATCAAAGAACCCTAGATTAGAAAGTTTAGCTACTCATAATTACACTAACAATCATGATAATAATTGAAAATATTAAACTATAGGTTAAGGAAGAACGGAAGAGAAAACTCTTGTGATTCGTTGCTTTCAAGTGTTCCCGTAGCCTTCTTGCCTCTCCAAATAATGTCTCCCCTCTAAGAAATAGGTTTAGAACACCTTTTATACATGTTGAGGGCATGTATCCTAGCCAAATTAGGATGAATCCGCCCTTAGCCGTCTCGCTTGGCGCCTGGCACCAACCAGGACACCGAAATTTTCCACTATTCTGCCTTTGGCGTTTGTTGGTGCCTGGCACCACCCTAGGCACCAAAATCATACTCCCTCCAAATTATTCTGTTTTTACTTCACTTTGCATGCAAGCTTGCAAAATCACTTCAGATTGACTCCTACACATATAAACACCATTATTAAGCTCGAGTCACAAATATTTATACCAAAGTTAACAAGATTGAGGTATAATGCAAAGAAAATTACATGCGAATACATGGATTTTTAGCCTAACATCACCACCCCACACTTAAGCTCTTGCTCGTCCTCGAGCAACCTAAAACCTTGCTAACCAAACAATGCACGCAAGACATCATACAATAGAGGACCCTTTGGCAACTCAACACACTACACTTATGACCATGGTTGATATCAACAATTAATCCTTTGCATATGTATTCATACCTTTCAGAACTTTCACATGCCGGAATATTAATGACCAATTAAAAACACTCAAACAACCTGCCCATAAACACCCAACCTCAAAAACCGACTCGTCGCCAATAAGTACTCTCAACTTGTGCACTCACCCAACCAGAGATGTTTAATAACGTCACATATCCGTCATGGAATCATGTGCCTCACAAAAGAATAAGAGGGGCACTCAAAAGCTATCCCAAATTACCTTACTCTTCTAGTGACTTAAGTGCTTTCGGAAGTAAAGGTTCAACAAAAACAATTTACTTAAGAACAAAATGGCACTTGTCTTGTAATGTGGGTGCCAAAGAAAACGCTTACAGGATCAAATGGGCTATCCAAGGATAATTTTATTTATGGTGGCATAATAGCTCCATGGACAATCAAACAAACGCCTACATCATCTCCTAGACTTACAAAGCTTACTTATTTCGCTTCGACTAACGCACGGGGCAAGTTCTAGACAAACACATGATAGCACAGAATGTAATCAAAACCTCACATCACACATTGTACATGACCCCAGTTGGGACGATCCCTTTCCAACTCTCAAGTTTAGGCAAGTAGTCACAAAGTCAAGAAGTATTAAGAAACAAAGCACTACATGAACAATGAGTCGGGTAACTGAGAGAAAGCGTCACAGACAGGCGATTCAATCTTTCACGGCATCAATTTTCATTTAGACATGTTAGGAAGGTAATATGCATGCTAAGGCCTAACTATGCTAGCATCAAACAGGTCAAAAGGCCTATAGGACACTCAAGTTTTCTTCTCTCGATTTCCTAAAAATAAAAGTAAAAAAAACTACTCGGTTCAAGTTACATCCCCTGTAAAAGAACCGATACCAAAAGAAAAACCAAGGGGGATTATTATCTACCTACGACTATAACAAATATTTTTGGATTTTTTTAACTGGACCTTAATCCCTCAAGAAAGTTGTCTCGGAGATCCATCGTCAGGAAAAGTCCATTTTTTTTAAGTTAGTTAAATTAACAACACTAAAATATAGGAAATCACCCAAACAATCTCCTCAACCCACACATGAAACTGTGCATTGTCCCCAATGCACACTATAAACAACAAGAGGGTGACACAAACTCCTTGGTAGGCAAAAGGCCGAAGCATCAGCAACTCATGGAATGCTCAGACTTCTCCCAAGCTTGGTCCTTCATGCGGGTACCATACACTTAGTTCCAACCATCTAGGTTACTTTTGCTTTCTTCTAATGGACTTGTTTTCCATGCTCCTACAAAATAAAAAAAACTACACTACAAATATAACACAATTAAAAAAAATAAACAAATAAAAAAACTAAAATAAAAATAAAAAATAATAAAGTTGGGTTGCCTCCCAACAAGTGCGTAATTTAAAATTGCAGCACGACGTGAATCACTTTCTGCCTCCACGTCGAACTTATGAATTGGATCCCAAGTTTTGATTCTTCTTTATGATCATGCTCTTGGGATGGTGTAAATTGTTGCAAGCCAAAAATTAAATAATTTCTTATGTACTTTTTGGCTATAAGTTAAGGAGTATCATCTTGCCTAGACGGCCTCAAAAATATCAAAATATATGGCTCGTCTACCTCTTCCCTCGTCTCCTTTCTACGCTCGTAAGGATCATTCTCATTTCACCATCCGAACACAATGTAGAGAAGTGTTTGGAATAAGGTCCAACATGCTCAAATACCTGAACTATTAGATGTTCAACATCTTCTACACCAATGACACTAGAGTCAACTAAATATTTTTCCTCAATGTCCTCGGTTGACTCTAGTATCACGCCTTCAACATCGACAACCTCAAATTCTAGTTGGTTGGTTTGGTTGTATTCTAGTATCAACTCCTCCATTATAATGGCAATTTCTGCCGCTAATTCATGCTCTTCTTGGCTACTATCCATAATGTCAGCTTGTTGTACTTTACAAGGATCAACTAGTTGACTCACTTGAGCTTCCAAGTTGTGAATAGTTGCTTCTTGCCTTTGTATCTGCATTGGTTTCTCATCATATTGTACCACAAGGCACTTCAACATATCCATGATCTCCTTCAGGCCAGCATTCCCATGTTCTTTATTCCTATTAACTTCACAAAAAAAAAGTAGAACCATCATCATAAGGAGTTGGGGGAGGATTAGGAAGATCAAAAATAGAATTACCAACACTGAAACTTCCATAATTCCAAGATGTCATGTTTCTAAAATAAACAAGTAAAAAAAAAAAAAATCAAATACAAGAAAACAAAAATAAAAGTTCAGACTTGCAACCTAGCAATATGTACACCTACAGCTACACCGTTAGTTCCCCGGCAACGACGCCAAAATTTGAACACGCCCAACTATGCCTTATAAAAAGGACTAAGCGATCGTTGCAAATATAATCCCATTTACAAGTCCGGAGTTGAATCCCATAGAGAACTAAGGTTTTGCTACAATTGTTTACTATCACTAAGCAGACAAGTTTGGACAAATTCTGGAACTATAAAGATTGAGATTTTATTTCTAACTAATTAAAGTAGTAAATTACAACCTAGAGATACTAAGGTTTGCAGAAAAGATTATCGAGAGGTCTAGAGTTACGATTTTCCCTATTGTCGGAATCTCACTCGCTACATTTCCTATAAATTCGCCTAAGTATTCTCTACCGATCGTGAGCAATTTGAGTGTCGTAGCTCTCTATCGAGCAACTACCACAATTTACTAGACATATGCTCTCGAACTACGCTAGCAGGCACTAATTCACCGCTCACTACGATCGCACCAAGGTTTTGTTATCTCCGATCCCGCCTTTAAACCTTCCGTATTGATCTCTCACATATTAGGAGTGATGTTATTCAATAACTACCACAATGTGTACTCTCTCTCGAGCAATATACATACTAAATAGGCACAGTTAATTGAGAGCTCTTCAATCAACAACAAAGAAAATATAGTTGAAAAAGTAGAGAAAAATCAAAGGCAAATCTATATTCAATGTAGTAGAAAATCATCCTCCAATAGGTTCCATCAAACCCTAGGTTAGAAAGTTTAGCTACTCATAACCACACTAACAATCATGATAATAATTGAAAGCATTAAACTATAGATTAAGGAAGAATAGAAGAGAAAACTCTTGTGATTCTTTGCTTCCAAGTGTTCCCGTAGCCTTCTTGCCTCTCCAAATAATGTCTCCCCTCTAAGAAATAGGTTTAGAACACCTTTTATACATGTTGGGGGCATGTAGGGTCGAAACTACCAAGTCCTAGCCGAATTAGGACGAATCTGCCCTTAGCCATCTTGCTTGGCGCCTGGCGCCAACCAGGACACCGAAATTTTCCACTATTCTGCCTTTGGCGATTTGGTTGGTGCCTGGCACCAGCCTGGACACCAAAATCATACTCTCTCCAAATTCTTCTATTTTTACTTCACTTTGCATGCAAGCTTGCTAAATCACTTCAAATTGACTCTTACACATATAAACACTATTATAAGCTCGAGTCACAAATATTTATACCAAAGTTAACAAGATTGAGGTATAATGCAAGGAAAATTACATGCGAAAACGTGGATTTTTAGCCTAACATCACCCATCTCAATGCATTTCCAGCTAGACCTAAGGTAGAGTCATCTGATGCTGTTATCACAGGTATTGTTCCAAATCTTCCATAGAGATGCCTCAGTTTTATTTGATCCTGGCTCTACTTATTCATAGGTGTCATCCTATTTTGCTTCATATCTGGTTTTGCCACATGATTCTTTGAGTGCTCCTGTTTATGTGTCCACACATGTGGGAGATTCTATTGTGGTACATCGTGTTTACCCCTCGTGCATGGTTTCTATTGGGAGCTATGAGACTAGGTAGAGCTTCTACTTCTCGATATGGTAGACTTTGATGTTATCTTGGGCATGGATTGGCTGTCACCTTATCGCGCTATTTTGGATTGTCACGCCAAGACTCTGATATTAGCCATGCCAGGGTTGCCTTGATTGGAGTGGAGGGGGTACTCCTAGCCATTCTACTAGCAGGGTTATTTCTTATGTGAAGGCTCAGCGTATGGTTGAGAAGGTATGTCTAGCACATTTGGCTTAAATCCGTGACCCTAGTATGAAGATTCCTTCCATGTATTATGTACCAATTGTGCGCTAGTTCCCAGAGGTATTTCCTACAGATTTCCGGGGATGCCACCCGATAGAGATATTGAATTCTGTATTGACTTGGCTACGGGAACTCAGCCCATTTCATTCTACCATACTATCTGGCCCTAGTTGAGTTGAAGAAATTGAAGGAGTAGTTGCAGGATTTGCTTGATAAGGGATTCATTAAACCTAGTGACTTTCCTTGTGGTGCACCTGTGTTGTTTGTGAAGAAGAAAGATGGAACAATGAGGATGTGTATAGATTATTGGCAGTTGAACAAGGTCACTATCAAGAACAATTATCCTTTGCCGAGGATTTATGACTTATTTGATTAGCTTCAGGGTGTTGTTTTCGATATTGATGTGAGATCTGGCTACCATCAGTTGAAGATTAGGGCATCGGATGTCCCTAAGACAGCTTTTCAGATTCAGTATGTGACACGACGCTAATCTCGAACCCGGTCGTGATGGCGCCTCTCGTGAAGACAAGGCCAGCCAAATTAACCAAAATCTCATTTTAAGCAATTAATTAACATGAAAACAATATAAGCATGATTTAATAGCAATAATTCGCGAAAATATAGCTAACCATAATAGAAACCATCCCGACACCGCCCAAACCGGGGTGTCACAAGTCATGAGCAACTATGGATCCTGATACAAGTCTACTAAATACAATATCTGGCACAACTGTTTGAGAAAAACATGGAAACAATAAGATAAGGGAGATACGGGGCTGCGGACGCCAACAGCTACCTCGTAGTCTCTGAATCACCGCCTGGACTCTTCGGAGCGGAACCAACAACGCCTGAATCTGCATACATGGTGCAGGGAGTAATGTGAGTACTCCGACCCAGTGAGTAATAAATATAAATAACGATTGAAAGTAAGAAAACACATAAAGCACAAGGCATTCTATAAGGAAGCAATAAAACATCATTTGAAAATAGTAAATCAGTGAGAAATCAAGTAAAATCTCCTTATCAACAATTCCGCCCCTCGGGCAATATCGCAAAACAGTACCAGCCCCTCGGGCTCAAATCTCAGAACAATACCAGCCCCTCAGGCTATCACATGGAACAGTATCAGCCTCTTGGGCTATCACCTAGTATAATATCAGCCCCTCGGGCTATATCTCACATCACAATGGGTACCCGCGCTCACTGGGGGTGTACAGACTCTAGGAGGGGCCCCTTACGGCCCAAGCACAATATCAAGCCACCTTGTGGCATCAAATCTAGGACCTCGGCCTCATATCAGTCAAGCCACCTCGTGGCGTATATAAAGTATCTCAGGCCCTCGGCCTCATATCAGTCACAAGCCACCCCGTGGCATATAAAGTATCTCAGACCCTCGGCCTCATATCACTCAGTATATCCTCACATATGGCCCTCGGCCGCACTTAGTCAGAATATCATCACAAGCCCCTCGGGCATAGTAAAACAGTTGTTCTCAGCCCAAAAATATCATTAAAATATTATTTAAGTCTCAAAACTGAGTAAAAGTGGCTGAGTTGTAAAACAGTGAAAAACAGCATGTCTAAGTTCAAGTAATAAGTCAAAATAGTGAGGAAACAGTGATAAAAATCCCCGATGGGTTCAAATAATTGGCACGAAGACCAAATATGGCAATCAGCCCAAATCATGATGATAACAAATAAGTTTCAGTCAAATACGGGTACAAATCATCAATCGGGACGGACCAAGTCACATTCCCCAGTAGTAAACGACCCCACGCTTATCATCGAACGCGTGTCTCACCTCAATATAGCACTACGATGTACAGTCCGGGGTTTCAAACCCTCAGAACATCATTTACAATCACTACTCACCTCGAACCGACTAAATCCCTAGCCCGCGACGCCTTTGCCCCTCGAATTGGCCTCCACGCGCATCAAATCTATCCAAAATCAGAACGAATACGTCATAATATGCTGAGGGGACAAAGCCCAAGCGAAAACAATCGAAAAATACCAAAAATCCGAAATTAGAAAAATTCGAGCCCCGGGCCCACTTCTTGAAGTTCAGAAATTTTCACATCAACGGGTTCCTTATCTCCCAACGAGTTCGTACATATCAAAAGTTCTCAAATCCGACCCCAAATGGTCCTCCAAATACCCAATTAAAATTTTAAAATCCCAAGCCCTATTTCTTCCATTTTTAGCAAGACTTCAATGATTTCTAGGTGGATTTCACAATATAAACGAGTTTTAGGTCCGAAATTCTTACCTCCAATCGATTCTCCTTGAATCCCTCATTAATTTCCTTCAAGAACCTCCAAAAATGAGCAACTATGGGTGAAAATATACCCAAAATCGAGGACAAGAAGGCTTAAAAACATTCTGTCTACGCAAGTCGCATGTGTGAAGTGCAACTTGGCTCCTATTTCCAGGAAGATAATTGCAGTACCAGCCTTCGGTAATTGATCATACCATTCTGTACAAATGTCTAAATGATAAATGGTTTATCTTTATGGAAACTAGATTCAAAGGGCTACAACTTTCATGTTTTGATCATCTCATAATTCCTTATGTATTGCGAGATATAAACTTACAAAGTCGGTCCTGTGCAGCAGAAATTTCTGTTATGCACACTGCCTGGAAAACAACAGCAGAACCAGACTTCGGTTAATCTATTGTAACTTTTGATACAAATGTTCAAATGATAAATGGTTTATATTTCTGGAAACTAGATTCAAAGGGCTACAACTTTCATTTTTGTACCATCTCCAAATTCCTTATAGATTACGAGATATAAGTTTCCAAAGTCGGTCCTGTGCAGCAGAAATTTCTGCTATGCACACTGCCTGGAAAACAACAGCAGTACCAGGCTTCGGTTAATCTATCGTAACTTTTTGTATATATGTCCAAATGATGAATGGTTTATATTTCCTAAAACTAGACTGAAAGGGCTATAACTTCCATGTTTTGATAATTTCCAAATTCCTTATAGATTACGAGATATAAGCTCCCAAAATAAGCTTTGTGCAGCAGAAATTTATGCGATGCACCAGCAGGTAAAAAATGGATAGAAATGGTCCGAAACTACTCCGAAATGCACCCGAGTCATTCGGGACCCCGTCTGGATATACCAACAAGTCCTAAAATATATTACGGACTTAGTCGAGGCCTCAAATCACATCCAACAACAATAAAAACACGAATGATATCCCAATTCAAGTCTAATGAAACTAATAAATTCCAACTTCTACATTCGATGCTGAAACCTATCAAATCGAGTCCGATTGACCTCAAATTTTGCACACAAGTCATAAATGACATAACGGACCTATGAAGATTTTCAGAACTGGATTCCTACCCCGATATCAAAAAGTCAACTCCTCGGTCAAAGTTTCCTAAAATCTTCCATTTTCCAACATTTGCCAAAATGCGTTGAATTGTCCTACGGACTTCCAATTTCAAATCTGGACATACTCCTAAGTTCGAAATCACCATACAAAGCTATAGCAATTCTCGGAATTCCATTCCGACCCTCGGATCAAAATCTCGCCTAACAACCGGAAATCGCCAAAATATTAACTCCACCAATTCAAGCCTAATTCTACAACGGACCTCCAAAACCAATTCCGATCACACTCCTAAGTCATAAATCACCTCCCGATGCTAACCGAACCATCGGAACTCACATCCGAGCCCTCTAACTCATAAGTCAACATCCGGTTGACTTTTTCAACTTAAACCTTCTTAAAAGAGACACTAGGTATCTCATTTCTCACTTCATACGTTAGTGAATTTTAACTTGCTTTGTTATATTTTCATGATCACCCACTGATTTTAACCTTTAATCTAGGATTTGGGGATTTTGTAAAGTTGAGATCTAGACCTCAAATTGAGGTCAGACTTTGAAACCAATCACATAACTAGGCTTGGGGGTGAATGTGTAATCGAGTTTTGGTCCGAATCTCGGGTTTTGACCAAGCAGTCCCGGTGTTGACTTTTGTTGACTTCTTCCAATTTCATCAAAGATTGAATCTTTTTTACTCATAGGTAGTTTCTAAAGCTTATTTTCAATTATTTGAACTATATTGGGCTAGGTTAGATCGGTTTGGAAGCTAATTTTAAAGAAAAGGCCATGGTTGAGTGTTGATTTAAATGAGTAAAGAGGTAAGTGTTGTGTCTAATCTTGACTTGGGGGGAATTACGACTTGTTGGACTATTTGCTATATGAATTGTGTGGGGAAACAGCGTATATGTGAGGTCAAGAGTGTACATGCGCAGTCAGGGGGTTCCAAGCATGCGGGATTGGGCTATTTACTTCCATGTCTTCTTTTACTTATGTTATCTCTTGTTACATGCTTTAGTTGCTACATGTCCTTACTTGTTATCCATGTCCTGTTATTTGTTGTTTATTTGTTACTTTGTTTTGATTGTACATTTCTCACCTAATATTTGATCACTTGCTGCATGCTTCTAATTGGATATTTTTCTTTGCATTGTCTCATGTTCTACTTGCTTTTACCGTTCTTGCATTACTTGAAGTACTTTATTTTTTATTTCGCTCATCTGAGCCATCTAGCTATTTTAGGTACTATTGTTCTTCCAAGGTTTGGCATTTTGAAATATTGGTTAATCTCTGTTTGTTTGGTAGTTCCTTGTTCCATATGTTTCATTTTTCCCCTGTATTGATATTTCGTAATATTGGTGTCGAGTTGTTTATGTTAATAATTTGAATTTGTTGGGATCAGATTGTGCGCTACAGCTATACTGAAATGTTAATAATTCGTGACTCCATATTTTTGGGATTTGTTAGTTTATGCTACATGGTATTTATCATATCTATTTCAAACTATCACAATTTATTATTATTAACGTTTTTTAAATTAAACTGTTAATAGTGGTTAAGTAGTTTAGCTAACTGGCTTGCCTAGCAAGTGAAATATTAGGCGCCATCACAACCTCGATAAGTCGGGATTCCGGGTCGTGACACTTTCAGGTACCAGAAAAAGCAGATGCAACAAAGTCGACCATAGAGGAACTAGAATAAATTTCTTTACTTATAGAATTCTCGGATAAAAAGGTTTACCTGGGAATTGGTTGAGTCCCAAAGTCATGCTTACAATTATTGAGTTTTTGAAATCTAACTCTGATTGCTTTACATGGTCTCATTCTGATATGACAAGTATTCCACAAGATGTGGATGTCCACAAGCCATGTTTGGACTTTAATTTCTCGCCGGTGAAGCATAAGAAATGGCCAGTAGTGGAAGTCAGGAACAAGTTTGTGAAAGAGGAGATAACTCGATTGCTGACAATAGGGTCAGTTCGTAAAGGGAATTATCTTGATTGATTAGCTAACATAGTGGTTGTTTTGAATTATTTGAACTATATTTGGCTAGATTTGATCGGTTTGGAGGCTAATTCTGAAGGAAAGACCGTGGTTGAGTGTTGATTTGATTGCGGAATGAGGTAAGTGTTGTGTTTAACTCTGACTTGGGGGAATAATGACTTGTTGGACTATTTTCTATATGAATTGTGTGGGGAAATGACGTATACGTGAGGTGACAAGTGTATATGCGCCGCCAGGGGATCCAAGCATGCAGAATTGGGCTATTTACTTCCACGTCTTCTTTTACTCTATGTTATATCTTGTTAAATGCTTTAGTTGCTAGATGTCCTTGTTATCCGTGTCCTGTTATTTGTTGTTTATCTACTACTTGTTTTGACTGTACATTTCTTACCTAATATTCGTTCACTTGCTACATGCTTTTAACTGAATTTTTTTTGCGTTGTCTCGTGTTCTTCTTGCTTTTACCGTTCTTGCATTACTTTAAGTACTTTATTTCATTATTCTGTTCATGTGAGCCATCTTGCTATTTTGGTACTTCTGTTCTGACAAGGTTTGGGATTTCGAAATATTAGTTATTCTCTGTTTGTTTGGTAGTTCCTTGTTGTTATGTATGTTTCATTTCTACTCTGTATTGATATTTTGTAAATATTGGTGTTGAGTTGTTTATGTTAATCATTTGGAATTGTTGGGGTCGGGTTGCGCGCTGCAACGATATTGAAATTGTAGCACCCCAGAAAAAATTTTGAAGTATTGAAGTGCTATTAAGAAATGATGTGTGCTAATTATATTATTTTGTGTGCAGACGAGGACTATTAATATGATGGATATCAATTGGCTATGATAATAGGTGTACGAGGCATATTATATGTGATGTGGGGTCTAAGAAGGCCCTAAGTCTAAGTCAAGTTGGAAATTACATGATAGACTAAAGTTCCAAATGAGTATGCATAAGACAAAACTTTGGACAAGAATATATATATATATATATATATATATATATATATATATAAGGAGTTATGTGATGGAAAAACTATCAAATGAAATATCTTTGAGTCTAGTTTCTAACGCTTCAAACCGTTCGTCATTTGGACACTCCTACAAGCCTAAAGTATAAGTAAAATTATTAATGTAAGTTGTGACAACTTTTGTCGACTTTTGTTTCATAACTCGTTTGACTTCAAGAGTTATGAAACGGATATTATATGATTCAAATACCTTAAAACACGACCTCTTGGTAATATTAATCACCTCTAGATTTACCCGAAAATACGAGTTGCAACATCCTTGATTCGTTTAACTTCTAGTACTTGTTAACCACTCTAATACACCCTTGTATCATTTAAGACCAATAGGAATAAATTCTTATCATCTCAAAGATAATCTCTTCTCGGACCTAATTATACTAACTTACGGCGTAATTTGACATATGCAAATATGGGTTGTAACATATCGATAACTAGCAAATACCATGTCGACCCATACGACACTATGGTGAGGCAACATAGTGGATCGGGTGGAGATCGGATAACATGCTGGGCACATGGTAGTTTCGTATTTCTATGTCAACCCACATACATTGGG
>MCJB01005725.1:89119-126520 GCA_002018475.1 Nicotiana obtusifolia
GGGGGGGGGGGGGGACGACCTAGCCGATTAGGCCAAGATCAGAATTCATGCCACGTGCGTGGTGGCATGTCGGTAACTAATGATCTCCCGATCAAATATGTTTATCCTTATTTGAAAATTTATTATATTTTAACTTGGTATTTAAATGTTGTTTGTGTTCTTATTGCTTCCATGTTTCACTCTACTTCCATTGGAATTCCATTCCATGTGAGAGTACTTAGCTTTGCATACTAGTACTATTCCATATGTATTAACGTCCTTTTGCCGGGATGCTGCATCTTCAGTGGATGCAGGGGGTTCCTCAGTAGGTGACACAGGTTATTGATAGTGTACCCTCCTTTCAGCTGACTCGGTAAGCGCTGCTCCATATCGGGGCCTTATATCATTTTGATTCTTGTATATTGTATTTTAAGGTATAGCCGGGCCTTGTCACCGACACTTCCATATTGTACTCATGTTCACTTAGAGACTTCGTAGATGTAATGTGGTTTGTGTTTCAAAAAGGGGAAAAAACAAACTAAAAATGTTGTAGTTGTCGGATATTTCCACTTTTAAACTATAAACTTGTAATGTTTTGGTAATCGTAAATAAAGCTCCTACAAGTAATAATAATTGGTGTTGTACATTTTATCCTCTCGTTGTCTATCTCTTCTAATTTATTCTTAAATTACTCATGGGCAAGGTTGGATAGTAGGCACTACGTAGGCTTGCTCGACTTGGGTAACTCGGTTGAGCGCCGGTACCGCTCCCCAAGGTCGGGGCTTGACATTATGTATGTTAGATTACATGAATTACTTATTAGTCATACATCAAACATATGCATTATAGCTTGCATATCGGATTCGTACCTCATGAGTTGTCAAAAGATGTTTCTCTCTTGGTGGCACATGCAGGTTTGTTGGACATGGCTTGGAGGTCAGAAAATCGCGACCTTCTTCTCCCTTGCAGATCTATTACAACTAGCAATTCTGATAAACATTATTATAGAAATTAGGGCTAATACTTGGAGAGTGTCAGGTTGATGTAATATTTGAAACTTTATCATGCATTACAGATATTAGGCTTTTGTTAATGCTTTTTATGTAAATTTTTCTTGGTGCATATCTATGTATATGCTGTTTAGGTGGATTGACATATGCATTGGTCTTGTTATTTGAGGAAGCATGCATCATATCACATGCGTAGACTGTGTACATCTTATACATTATTTCCATGTTTTATTTCTATTATTGTGTATACTTGCTAACTGGATAGGTATTGAAATAAGTATTTTGACTAAACCCTCGCCACTACTTTGTTGGGGGAACTGTCAATGATACTTGCTAGATACGTGTTGGTGTACTCATACTATACGTCTGCATATGTATGTGCATATTCGGATACCAATACCATTGGAGCACATGGGGGAGCTTAAGAGCTGATTTGGACACTTTGAGGTGAGTTGCCTTGCTTGGTTGGCATCCATTGGAGTCAGCTTCTATCTTTCTTTTATTGTTGTTTATTTTAGACAATACTTGTATTTGAGGTTTTGAGGTAGACAATTGCATTTCTATTTTATTCCTCTTCGACGCTCATGACTTGTTCTACTAGTTCTTTAGGGTTTTACTTAGTATTTCGCCATTGTACTAGACTTATTATTGCACTTCATATATGTTATGACTGTTAGACGTTATTATTATCTCGATTTCCTATTGCGTTGTTTGTTGGTTAGCCTAGCAGGTTTGGTTAGGTGCCATCACAGTCTTAGTAGGATGTGGGTCGTGAAAAAGTAGAATTAGAGCCTAGGTTTCACCAATTTTACGAGTTATGAGAAATGTCTAGTAGAGTCTTGCTGATTGGTACAGAGACGTCTATACTTATCTCCAAGAGCTACAGGACATTCAGGAAACTTCTCATTCTTTCTTTCCATAACGTGCGTTCTTTGTTCAACTTAAAGTTTAAATCTATCTCTTTCATTATCTCACAGATGGTGGTGACATGTGTGCCTATTGCCAGTGAGTAGAAGCGAGTGCTCGATGCTGAATCCAGGAGAGGAAAGTGTCGGGCGAGGCTGGAGCTTAAGCCATGATTCGGACAATAGCTCCTGTTCGGGGTTAGAAGACCACCAGTTTCTTGTGGTCATGCAAGAGCTACTTTAGTTGATTGATCCGCTATTTTGAGGTTGAGCAGGTTCTAGTTCAGGCTATTTCACCCAATCTAGCGCAGGTTCCTGAGGGTTTTATTGCTCACCCGTGATTCAGGAGACTATGGATTCCATCTTGGGATTCTTTAATAGTACGGTATAGGCTGGGATGATTCCTGTGGCCCAAGCTACTTCTCAAGCAGGAGAGGAGCTCAAACCCTAGCTATACACACTCTAGAGCACCAACATTTTCATATGTTTCAGATTCTAGGAGTCTATTTTTGCTCCACGTCCCGTTGTTCCAACACAACTAGTGGTAAGAGATGCTCTGTCTATGAGGAGTAGAAGATGATAGATATGTTTCAGAAATTTTTTTCTTCACATCTTAATGATGATCCAACAACTAATGATTAGGACTTCTTAGATAGGTGCCATAAGATCTTGCACAATTTTGGCCATGTTGATTCCAATGATGGACTTCACCACTTTTAGTTAGAAGGACTAGCCAAGAAGTAATGGAGGACTTATGTGGAGAGCAAACCAAAAAGGTCACATCCTCTCACTTGGACATAATTTTCACATCTCTTTCTAGAGAAGTTTATTCCATTTACCGGAGGGATGAGTTGCACGGATAGCTTGAGTACTTGCGCTAGGAGGGCATGAAAATGAAGTATTAAAAGATGAAGTTCACAAAGTTATCTCGTCATGCAAATTTCTTGATCCCCAACAAGAGGAGAAAGTGAGGAGGTTTATTAAGGCCTCAATTTTAGTATTAAGGTTGGGATGGCATGTGAGGCAAAAGAGGGGACTATTGTTAGTCAGGTTATTGTGATTTTTAGGAGGTGGATCAAATTAGGTATTAAGAGAGAGAGAGAGGAGTGTGAGGCCAAGAAACCCTGTGGCTCATGTTGATTAAGTTGAATTTTATTTGGAGGCAAGGGTTATCACGGTAGAGGCGAGTCTAGAAGGATAGTTCAGTAAGCTCTTTAGACTTCTTACAATGCTCCTCCTATAGGTAGGTCTTTTTACCAAACACTTCTAGTTTAGGGTACATACGGTGCACCCATAGGGAAGGGTTCTTTCATTGGAATATTCTAGTTATTAGGGATAGTCTCAGTCCTAACAGCCTCCTCACCATAGAGGTTGATATGAAATGCGGTGATATGGGACATTTCTCTAGATTGTAGAGTGGTATGTCCCAGCAAGGTACTTAGGCTATTGTTAAGATTCTAGTTGCTACACCAGTTACCCAGCCAGCTAGGGATGGTGGCTTACTAGTAGAGGTCTTGTCAGAGGTGAAGGTCAGACTAAGGGAGGTCATGCATGTTGCTACTTTTTTGGTCAAAGGTTGTTGCATACAGTACAGTCATCAAAAGTATTATTTCAGTTTTCCATAGGGATGCTTTGGTATTATTTAATCTTAGTTCTACTTATTCCTGTGTGTTATTTTACTTTGCATGGCATTTAGGTATGCCTCCCGAGTCGCTTGATTTTCCTGTTTATGTGTCTACACAAGTTGGAGATTCTATTGTTTCCTTATCGAGTCTACATGTCTTACGTGAAACTATTAATGGCTACGGCTTGTTTATTGATCTCTTGTTGTTGCATATGGTGACTTTGAGTTTATTTTTGGCATGGATTGGTCATTTTCGTATCATACTATTTTGGAATGTCATGCCACCATTATTTCAGCTTTGTCGGGGTAGCTAGGTTGGAATATTGGGGGACGCTTAGTCACTCTACAAGTAAGGTGGCCTCCTTTTCAAAGGCACAACATGTGGTTGAGAAGGGGTGTTTAGGCGATCTAGCTTACATTCAAGATACTAACACAAAGACTCCTACTGTTTATTGCTCACCCATGATTCAAGAGGCTATGGTTTCCATCTTGGGATTCTTTAATAGTGTGATATAAGCAGGGATGATTTCTGTCGCCCCAACTACTTCTTAAGCAGGAGAGGAGCTCAAACCTAGTTATACACACTCTAGAGCAATAACATTCTCATATGCTTCAGACTCTAGGACTAGCCTACTAGGTTACCGTAGCCAATATTTGCTCCACATCCCGTTGTTCCAATACAACTTGTGGTAAGAGATACTCTATCTATTAAGGAGTAGAAGATGATGGATTGGTTTCAAAAGGTATTTCTGTCACGACCCAAACTGGAGGGCCATGACTAGCACCCGACCATACTTGCCGAGCACCAACGTACATTTTATCTAACCTTCTTTATTATCTTTTAGGGCTGACGAGATTAATATAAATGGTAGACATGGATCATGGACAACCAACAATAAAATATGATGGCATGAACATACATAACATGGGATGACCAGACAATCAAGAAACTATATATAAGGTACGAGCTACCATGCTACCATGAAAGACTATAGAACAAAAAACCAGCCAACAAGGCATACCAAACTATACATGAGTCGACACCTGTCTATGAGCCTCTAAAGGAACATAAGTACTGCAACATAGCCGGAACAGGGTCCCGACATACCCATAATGTCTATAACAAAAAATGCGTACCCAGACCATGACAAGTCAGGAGAAGTGATCTCGCCAATCACCGCTGAACTAGACAGCCTACATGGTGGGGGAGCTGCACCTGCCTGTCTATCAGGACCTACAGCACGACATGTAGCGTCCACAAATAAAATAACGTCAGTACGAATAAAGTACTGAGTATGTAAGGCAGGGAACCATAAGTACGAACAGTAATGTAAGCAGGGATAGAGAATATACAACCTGTAATATCTGGGTACCTCTGAGGGCTACTGACATGAAATGCTTGATACATATGTATATATACATAAACTTTTAAAACATACGCCTCTATGGGCATCATCATCACCATATCATACCCGGCCGTAATAGGCTCGGTAAAAACGTACCCGGCCATCATAAGACTCGGTAGAATCATACCCGGCCATGTGGAGCTCGGTAAAACCCAACTGATCAGTGGTTGCACAATAGGTGCCGTACCCGGCCGACTATAGCGCGGCTCGGGTAGAGTAAAATAGATACATATATATAATGCATGCTCGACTCATGAAAATACGTTCTAAGCCTTTTGGAGTGATGTAAGGTTGGTATCCTCTGTACACGTTATTAGGACTAACTCTTCACCATGAACCTTATAAGAATCAGGATGTACCAACAACATTGATAACATAAGAACAAGAGAAGAAACATCAATGTTAATCGTTCCATAAGAGGGGAAAATAATGTAAGTACTACTAGCTTCTAAGAGTAAAGTTTCTTTGGAAGCTCGTTCATTACATTACACACCATCGAAGTCGTGCAAAAGAAGGAAAGGGATAGCCTCACATACCTTGTATATACTTCCCCAATCTCAAGCTATGCAACTGTCACAACTCCTTAGTCTACAATAAGAGAAATGATACTATCGTTATCATTTAAGCGTCATAACTATTATGTATCGACCGTAACCTATTTTACGATGAGACGGACAGCACTTCCCCTATATATATGACTTCACACAATTCAAAACAATCACCAAACAGCCCAAACAACATTAATAATAATCATATTAAGCCTCCCAAAACAGTCCACGCACAAGCTAATCACTTCATACATATGATGGCCACCGTAGTCGTGTCAAACGACCCGGAAATGTTACGAAGAAATATCAGCCCACAACCCTAAATATATATGGTGTTTCTCCACACCCTTCTTCCTCCAAAACTCCATAAAACAGTAGTAAAACACGTAGGCCAACAGCAACACAAAACAGTCCACAAAACAGTCCACTACAAGTGAATAACTCAAACTCACAGCTTCCGATCATCGTCTCGTGAGTTCTTACATGTATAGAACGAATTACCATGAATTCACAGGAGAAAAATGTATGAAAGAGAGCAGTAAACTTACCTTACTTGTTGGATAACTCAGCCCTTTCCTTGGTTCTTCAAACTCTAGGTTTCACCCCCAATTAGAACTTGAAAGAGAGGGAAAATCGATTAGGGTCTGTGTGGGATTTTCTTGGGGAGGGGTTGCAGGGGTTCAATTTGGTTTTGAAGGTCTGAAATAAGGGTGAAATAACTGAGTTTATAATCCCTTAAAAGTCCTCTCTAGGCCGACTTTGGGACTTTTAATTTTGTCCTCTAATTTTTGCAAGTAGGTGATGCACCTACTTGTCACCTACCAATCTGCGCAGGTCTGCAGAAATACAATTATCTCTATACTCCGAGATCGTATTGACAAACGGTTTAATGCGTTGGAAACTAGACTCATAGATATTTAATTTTGTAGGTAGATCACCCCGTAATTCCTTGTAAATTGGGAGAAATGCTTAGAAACATTTGACCTAATGTTTAAGTAAAATTATGAACCTAAGTTGCGATAACTTTTGTTTCATAACTCGTTTGACTTCAAGACTTATGATACCGATATTATATGATTCAAATACCTTAAAAAATACCTCTTGAGTGTATTAATCACCTCTAGATTTACCCGAAAATATGAGTTACAACATCCTTGATTCGTTTAACTCCTAATACTTGTTAATCACCCTTATACACCCTTATATCACTTAAGACCAATAAGATTAACTTCTTATCATCTCAAAGATAATTACTTCTTGGATTTATGTTAAATAACATATGGCATGAACTAACACGTGTGGACATGGGTTGTAACAGTTTCCTCCCCATTTTAATGGTGATCCAGCAACTAATGCTTAGGACTTCTTAGATAGGTGTCATGAGATCTTTCATAATTTGGGCCTTTTGGAGATCAATGGTGGACTTCACCACTTTTTAGTTAGAAGGACTAGACATGATGTAATGGAGGACTTGTGTGAAGAGTAGGCCAACAAGGTCACATCCTCTTACTTGGACAGAATTTTCCCATCTCTTTCTAGAGAAGTTTATTCCACTTACTAGAGGGATGAGTTGCACAGATAGCTTGAGTACTTGCTAGGAAGGCATGAAACTGACGTATTATAAGATGAAGCTCATGCAACTTTCTTAATCCCCACCAAAAGGGAGAAAGCGAGGAGTTTTATTAAGGCCTCAATTTTGGTATTAGGTTTGTGAGCCCAAAGTAGGGACTATTGTTCGTCAGGTTGTTGTGATTTCTAGGAGAATGGAGCATATTAGGTATGAGAGTGAGAGGAGTGTGAGGCCAATCCCGTGGCTCATGTTGATTAAGTGGAACCTCATTTGGAGGCAAGGGTTATCATGGGAGAGGCATGTCTAGTAGGCTAGTTCAGTTAGCTCTTTAGACTTCTTATTGTGCTCTTATAGGTAGGTCTTTTTACTACACACTTCTAGTTTAGAGTACATACGGTGCACCATAAAGAATGGTTCTTTAATTGGAATATTCTTGTTATTAGGGATAGTCTCCGTCCTAACAGCCTCCTCAACATAGAGGTTGATATGAAATGCGGTGATATGGGGCATATAAAGAAACATTTCTCTATATGTAGTGTTATTCGTGTTGCTTTGAGCTAGCACATGGTCTTTTGCATAATTATGTGTTACAAGTCCTATGGACGGTCTGGTGAAACGCATAGGTGCATAGTATAGATGAGCCTTATGGATGGTCTGGTAAAAGGCATATAGCTGTAGTTGAGATGATCCCTATGGATGGTCTGGTGAAACGCATAGGTGCATAGTATAGATGAGCCATGTGGACGGTCTGATTAAATGCATAGTAAAGGTTGGCTATGGACAGACTGGTGAAACGCATAGTCAGCACAGGCAAAAATGAGCCCTATGGACGGCCTGGTGAAACACATAGATGCATAATAAAGGTGGCTATGGATGGACTGCTGAAACACATAGTCAACTCAGGCAAAAGTGACCCTCCGGACGGCCTGGCGAAAAGCATAGGTGCCATTTTCATTTTCTTTTGTATGTACATATTATTATGTTTACATTATACTTTGTATCCCACACGCAACTCATATTGCTCATTTGAACGAAAAAGAAGTTCAGAATGACTAAAGCATAATAAGACTTGACATATGATTTTATAGCCTGTTTCATAGCTTCTTGATGTACTTCATTTACCTCTCCTTTGAGCTACCATACTTTTATACATTGTTCTATCTGGTTTACATAATAGTATTATTCCATAGGTACTAACGTCTCTTTGTTGGGGATGCTGCATCTTCAATGGAGGCAAGTGATACCCCAGCAAGTGGAACAAGATCTCGATAGGTGTGTACCCTCTTCTCAATGGACTCGGTTTGCCCCATCTACATCCGGGGTATCCATGTCACTTCTTCTGGACTTATCTTCTATTTTGGGTGTTGCCGAGGCTTTGTCACTAGCACCTTTTTTTTATTGTATTGCATGATGTCTTCGAGGCTCCGTAGACAGTTGTGGGTGATGTTATGCGTCGGAATATGTTATTTCTTTCATGTTCCATTATAAAACTTATGCATGACATGTGGCTAATTTTACTCCATAAACTTTGAAATATTTTCTACCTGATGAAAGGCAACAATTTTAAAATAATGGTTCATTTTGATCTTCTAAATCATGCATGGGTACTCATGGGAAGGATATGGAACGAAAGCTTTCTTGACCACCGATAGGGTGTTTGAGCGCCAGTCCCGCTCCCCAAAGTTGGGGCATGACAAGTTGACTTTTGGATTGACATTGACCTAGACCTAGATTTGAACTTTGGAATTGATTCATTTAGCTCGAAGTGATCTTGCACAGTATATTTATTTCTAGATCGAGTTGTTTTAATAGATTTACAACGATGAAAGGTCATTCTTGAAGGTTAGAACTAGCCCCGGACTGAGATAAGTTGAGACTTTAACCTCAATGAGGGAATTTTTCTGAAACTGGCTTTTTTACTATTTGATTATGGTGGGTAACATATATGCGAGGTGACGAGCATATATGCGGATTACATGGATTTTTATGCTCGGGTAGAATAGTAGCTTTCTAAACTCTACATGACTTGTTAGTTGTATGACTATTTGTGCATTTTAATCATGCTATTATTATTCTTTTACATACCAGTATAACATGATAGAGATTATATGTAAGGCCCCGTAAAATTTTGTAATGACTTAAGACTCTAAAGCGCGGTCATGAGTTCCTTAACTACTGATTTGCTTCCCACAAGAGATAATGAAATAGAACCAAATTAGATTTCTCATGATAATAAGTGTGAGCGGTGTATTTGATGTTGCTTAGGGTCTAATGAAAGACCTAGGACCAAGTTAAGTTGGAAGTTAGGTGACACACAAAAGTTTCAAATGAGCTTACATATTACCCATTTTCAAACGACCACAACTACCAAAATATAATGCTTTATGGGGTTATCTACCCATTAATTGAAAGCAAATTGAGTCTAGATTCCAATGCTTCAAACCGCGCATCATTTGAATTTTCTACAAGAAATTATGACATTTTTATTGAAGGTTGTCTAGAAGAAAAATCCAGCGCCCAGGCCAGCGCGTGGCGCCTCTGGAGGCACCCAAACCAGGAGCCATTTTTGGACCAGTGCCCAGGCCAGCCTTGGCACCTCCCTCGGTGCCGAACCAGACTTTAAAAAGTTCATTTTAGTGGTCTTTTATCCCCATTTAACTTAGCTGATTTGTGGGGCTCCTCTCCCTTCGCTCAAGACCCCCAACTCCTCCTATCTTCAAGGTGAGTAATCCCCACTAGTTTGGTGTTTTATTCCATCAATTCCACACTAAAAGTAATTCAATACACCATGAAATCATTAGATTCTCAAGAAATCTTCCCAAGAGCTCAAGTGAGGACTTTGCAAGATTTACTCCTGAAAGGTAATTCCATCTCCTTGGACTTGCATGCATGGCTTAATAATGAACATATGAGTAGGAATTTAGAGGTAGAACTTTGTGATTGGAAGCCAAAATTTAACCAATTGGAAATTTTGAGAATTTGTTGAGAATGAAAACTGATCTCTTGATGAATTTGTTGGTTGGGAGTGAGTTGTAAGACATGAATATGTTGTTGGAGGTCCTAAACTATCTAAGGTTGGTTGTAGTATAAATTTTTGGGACAAAGAGTGGGTATTGGATAAAGAAATATCACTGATGAAGGCGGTAGAGAAATTTATATACTACATGCTTGATTGTAATGCCCTGTAAAATTTTACCAAGGAATTTAAGGTTTCGTGGTACCGAGGTAGGCTAATGTGTTTGAAGATTGTAGAAAATGAGTCGCGGTACGGGCTTTTTGAGTTGTGCAATGCATTGGGGAGTTGGAGGAAAATTGTTGCAGAACATGGTGTTTCTGCGTTCCTTTATGCGACCGCAGAATTACTCCGCGAACTGCAAATCCGCCACAGAGCGGAACAGAAAAGGGGCAAATTATGAAAACTATTTTTGCTGGAAACATAATGATTCTGCTGGCCACATAATGATTATGCTACCGCGAAATTGCATCGTGGAACGGACCAGACCCAACCCAGAATTTGAAAATTATTTTTTGGCCATTCTGCTGGCCGCATAACCATTCTACTGGCCACATATCCATTCTGCTGGCTGCATAACTATTCTGCTGGCTGCTTAACTATTTTGCTGGCCACAAATTCTATTCTGCTGGCCACATATCTATTCTGCTACCATAGAATTGCACCACATAATTGACTTCGGGGGTCATTTTTGAAAATTTTCTTAGACGACCCCAATTTGATTAAAAGCCCTTGGGGCTCATTTTAGAGCAAAAATCTGTCAATTTTAGAGAGTAGTATGAGTATTTTAGAGAGAGAGGGAGAAGGACTAGCCATTCTAATCTACTATTCTTGCCCAATCTTCAAGAATCATAGATGCCACTCACTAGACCATCATCTATCCGGGTAAGTCCTTCTCCTAAGATTTCATGCAAGAGGTTATGGGTTTAAGTATGTTGTGGGATTGGAGATAGTCCATGCATGTGACATTAGGTGGTAGTATGTGGGGTTGTTAAACTAATTTGGGTAGTTTCTTGTTGAAATTGGTTGAGGGAGGAAGGGATTACCATTGTAGAGCCTTGTAGTCGATTTTTCCATAATAGGTGTTTGACAAAATTCCTAAGAGAGTTACACCGCGAGAGTCCTTCTAATTAATATCCGATTTTTGCTATCTTCCTATAGATTTTTATTGCTAGGAGTTGGGACGTTGTAGTAACTTAAGAGAAGCTCAAACAAGGTATGTTGGCTAAAATTCTCTCTTAGAATCGAATTCCATGATGTTCCGCAGTTTCAAATATGGTTGGCCCAAGTTCCTAATTCCAATGTTCCGAGTTATTCCTTATATATATTTGACTATTCCGAATAAGCTTGTGTTGAAAGATATATAATAAAAATGCACACCAAATTCTCCTATCATCTTGTGTTCTACGACGGGAATGTATCCTAGTGTGACCAATATGTCGAGATAGTATTATCTCAAATCATGTTTAAATTGCAAGTTGTTATGCCCAATCGTGAAAGAAAACTCAATGTGCCTAAGACCCCTATTGTTCATATTTTTGCTTAAGGCCTTGATTCCAAATGCTCTTATTGATGATGATCTATAAATATGCTTGAAAGTGAAAGAAATGAGAGTGAGATGTAAAACGTGGCCATCGTTGTTGTAACTAGTGCATTTGATTTGTATTCGTGTTTCAATCGTAAATCACCATGCTCTCCTTTATAAATATTTCCAATGTGATTTGAGTTTTTTTAACATACTCATGAGTTGAAACTGTGTATTGCTGTTTTGGAAAAAAGTATTTCAAGAATAAGTGGTGTGTCATTCGTCTATGATTTTAAATCGTCCTTCAATTGCTAGTCATTTTGCTCCATTCTTTGGAAAGGAATCTATTGCGTTTAAAGTCTTCATCACGAATGAATCTAAAATGGTGATTTCTGAAACATTCTATATGTTGATGACTATGATGGTGGTCTTTGAAAGTAAAGAAATGAAAGTGTGGAATATGAAACACGGCCAACGTGCCATGAATGAAGAATCATACATATGGAAAAGAGAGCCAAGGAAATAATAATATTGTGAATAGTTGAAAGTACTAATAAAGCTATATATATGGTGTGTGAAAGGTTATGAGGTGAATGTATATATACTTCTGTTTCCCTTGTGTGCAAAACAAAAATATTTTTGGGAGTATCATTAGTCACCGAGGAAGGGTAGGTTGAAATAACCTAACTTTGAAACTACACGTGCCGGTGTAGGAGTGCATTGTGATTATTCCCCTTATTTGGGAGGACATTGATGTGATGAGAATATTTATCTTAATTGGGATGAGATGATTGCTAGCAAAGGGTGATGTCAATCCACACGGCATTGTGGTGAGACGACCTAGTCGATCGGGTCTAGATTGGACGCTATGCCGCACACATGGTGGTGATTATGATTGTGATTACACTTCCACCCACACACATTAGGGTGAGGCGGCAGGGCCGCTTTGTGTAGAGATTGTGATTGTGATTACACCACCACCCGCACACATTGGGGTGAGGCGGCAAGACCACTTTGTGTATAGATTGTGATTGTGATTACTTCTCCACCCGCACATACTGGGGTGAGACAGCGAGGCCGCTTTGTGTAGATATTGTGATTGTGATTGTGAATGTGATTGGATGTCTTTGGGTGAGATAGCCTAGCTGATCAGGCCGTGATCGGATTCCGTGCTAAATTCACGGTGGTATATCAGTACTAATGATCTCCCAACCAAAAATAATATTATTTTCGTACTTTGAAAAATTTTCTATTATAACGTGATGTTTGGATATCATTGATTATTACTTGTTGCTTCCATGGTTTTTCCCTTCTTATATTCGCATTCTATTTCTAAATAGGACATTTAGCTTCACATACTAGTACTATTTCACATGTACTAACGTTCCTTTTGCCGAGGGCGCTTCATCTTTAATGGATACAGGTGGTTCATCAGCGGGCATCTTTGATCTTCGTTAGCAGTTACTCTCAATTCAGCAGGTTTTGGTGAGCCCTACTGTGTTCTGGGCCATATGTCACTTGACGTTGTACTTTATGTTTTGAGGTGTAGCCGAGTCCTTGTCGCCGGCACTTCCATATTACTCTTTGGTTATACTTAGAGGCTGCATAGACATAGTGTGGGTTGTATAATGGTGTTGGAAGAGTCAAACAAGATATGTTGTAATTGTATCATATGATCCACTTCAAATTATGAAAGTGTAATATATTTGGGAATTATGAATGAAGCAACTAATGGTAATGAAATTGGTGTTTTTCATGAAATCCTCTCAATGGTTGATTAATGAAATAAATCTTCTCTTTATTCATGGGTGAGTTTGGGTAGGAGGCATTATACATGCTTGCTTGACCGGGGTATCTCAGTTGAGCATCGGTCGCGCTCCCCGAGGTCGGGGCTGACATTGACATAATGCCTAAGTGAGCAAAATGTAAAACATCCTTACTAATATTGGTATAACTGTGTTGCATTGTTGTAGATTGAAGTTGTTTAGTGTGATGGACCTTTGTAGTATTATTAAGCGGCGAATTTGAGATATGTTGGCTAAACCCCCTCCGTAGAATTGGATTCCGTGATCTCCTTATTCCAAGTGTGGTTTGTCCAAGTTGCTATCCCGATTGTGTTAAATTTCCACAAACGATTGATGTATCAAATGCCTATTTGCCCAAGTAATGTCTCAATTGCTCTCAGTATATCATGATCTCTGTTGGGAAATAATTCAAGTATAATTGATTTACCAACCGCATATGAACTCAATCCATGATTCCATTGGAATCACTATGCTCGCCTGTTGCAATTATTTCTAAATGTGTTTTGAGCCCCTACGAACTTATGATTTGAAGCTATGATATTTACAATGTCTTCAATGTCTTTAATGTTTGATGATAATCTATGACAAGTAAAGGAATGAAGGTATGAAATATGAAATGTGGCCATTGTGCTAAGAATGAAGATTAACATGTACGGCTTAGAGTGCCAATGAAATGAAAGATTTAATGAAAGGCTGTAAGATGAACATCTTTCTTTTATATAGAAATGTTTTTAGGAGTTTCGTTAGGTCACTGAGGAAGGGTGGGTTGTAAAGTCCTAAGCCCGAAAATACATGTGCTGATGTAAGAGTTGATTGAGGAAAAAAAATCCCCTTTATATTATATTGATATTATCCCCCTTAATTGGAATGAATTGATAGCTAGCAAATACCATGTCGACCCATACGACATTGTGGTGAGATGAAATAGCCGATTGGGTGGAGATCGGATACCATGCCGCGCACATGGTGTTTTCATATTTCTATGTCAACCCACATACATTGGGCGTGGGACGGCCTAGCTGATCGGGTCGAGATCAGACTCCATGCCACGTGCATGGTGGCGTGTCGGTAATTAATGATCTTTCGACCAAAAATGTTAATGCTTATTTGAAAATTTATTATATTTTAACTTGGTATTTAAATGTTATTGGATGTTCTTGTTGCTTCCATGTTTCACTCTACTTACATTTGGAATCCCATTCTATGTGAGAGTACTTAGCTTTATATACTAGTACTATTCCATATGTACTAACGTCCCTTTTGCGGGGGGCGCTGCATCTTCAATGGATGCAGGTGGTGCCTCAGTAGGTGACATAGGTTCTTGATAGGTGTACCATTCTCTCAGCTAACTTGGTAAAGCCTGCTCTATATCAGGGCCTTATATCATTTTGATTCTTGTACATTGTATTTTGAGGTTTAGCCGGGACCTTGTCACCGACACTTTAGTATTGTACTCATGTTCACTTAGAGGCTCCGTAGATGTAACGTGGATTGTTTTTTAAAAGGGGTAAAAACAAACTAAAAATGTTATTGTTGTCAGATATTTCCACTTTTAAACTATAAACTTGTAATATTTTGGTAAATCGTAAATAAAGCTCCTACAAGTAATAATAATTGGTGTTGTACATTTTTTCCTCTCCTTTTCTATCTCTTCTCATTTATTCTTAAACTACTCATGGGCAAGGTTGGAGAGTAGGCACTACGTAGGCTTGCTCGACTGGGGTAACTCGGTTGAGTGTCGGTACCGCTCCCCAAGGTCGGGGCTTGACATTATATATGTTGGATTACACGAATTACTTATTAGTTATACATCAAATATATGCATTATAGCTTGCATATCGAATTTCACACTTAATGGTGATATTAGTACGTTGAGTAATCCAAGCGATTTATGAGATGCATATGATTAAGCCATGCAAGCACGTTGAGATTGATGTGCTGTTATGATATTGCGTGTAGATATGGATTCGCACCTTATGAGTTGTCAAAAGATATTAGGCTTTTGTTAATGCATTTGTATAAATTTTTCTTGGTGCATATCTATGTATATGCTGTTTAGGTGGATTGACATATGCATTGGTCTTGTTATTTGAGGAAGCATACATCATATCACATGCTTAGACTGTGTACATCTTATACATTATTTTCGTGTTTTAGTTCTGTTATTGTGTATACTTGCTAACTGGATAGGTATTGAAATAAGTATTTTGACAAAACCCTCGCCACTACTTTGTTAGGGGAACTGTCAATGATACTTGCTAGATACGTGTTGGTGTACTCATATTATACGTCTGCATATGTATGTGCATATTCGGATACCAATACCATTGGAGCACATGAGGGAGCTTAAGAGCTGATTTGGACACTTTGATATGAGTTTCCTTGCTTGGTTGGCATCCATTGGAGTCAGCTTCTATCTTTCCTTTACTGTTGTTTATTTTAGACAGTTATTGTATTTGAGGTTTTGAGGTAGACAATTACATTGTTATTTTATTCCTCTTAGACGCTCATGATTTGTTCTACAAGTTCTTCAGGGTTTTACGCAGTATTTCGCATTGTACTAGACTTATTATTGCACTTCATATATGTTATGACTGTTAGACATTATTATTATCTCGATTTCCTATTGCATTGTTTGTTGGTTAGCCTAGCGGGTTGGGTTAGGTGCCATCACGGCCTTAGTGGGATTTAGGTCATGAAAAAGTGGAATTAGAGCCTAGGTTTCACCAATTTTACGAATCATGAGAAATGTCTAGTACAGTCTTTCTGATTGGTACAAAGACATCTATAGTTATCTCCAAGAGCTACAGGACATTTAGGAAAAATCTCCTTCTTTCTTTCCATAACATGCGTTCTTTTTTCAACTTAAAGTTTAAATCTATCTCTTTCATTATCTCACAGAAGGTGACGACACGTGTGTCTATAGCCAGTGAGTAGGAGCGAGTGCCCGATGCCGAATCCAAGAGAGGCAAGGGTCGGGCTGGGCAGGAGCATAGGCCTTGACTCGCACAATAGCTCCTGTTCGAGGTTAGAGGACCCCCAATTGCTTATGGTCATGCAAGAGCTACTTTAGTTGATCGATCCGCTATTTTGAGGTTGAACAGGTTCTAGTTCAGGCTATTTCACCCAATCTAGCGCAGGTTTCTGAGGGTTTTATTGCTCACCCGTGATTAAGGAGGCTATGGTTTCCATCTTGGGATTCTCTAATAGTAAGGTATAGGCTGGGATGATTCCTATGGCCCCAGCTACTTCTCAAGCAGGAGAGGAGCTCAAACCCTAGCTATACACACTCTAGAGCATCAACATTCTCATAAGTTTAAGACTTTAGGAGTCTAGACTATTAGGTTACCGTATCCTATTGTTGCTCCATATCCCGTTGTTCCAACACAACTTGTGGTACGAGACGCTTTATCTATTGAGGAGTAAAAAATGATGGGTAGGTTTCAGAAGTTGTTTCCTCCACATTTTAATGGTGATCCAACAACTAATGCTTAGGACTTCTTCGATAGGTGCCATGAGATCTTGCATAATTTGGACCGTGTTGAGTCCAATGATGGACTTCACCACTTTTTAGTTAGAAGGACTAGCCAGGATGTAATGGAGGACTTATGTAGAGAGCAGACCAACAAGATCAAATCCTCTCACTTGGACATAATTTTAACATCTCTTTCTAGAGAAGTTTATTCCGTTTATTGGAGGGACGAGTTGCACGGATGGCTTGAGTACTTGCGCTAGGAGGGCATGAAAATGACGTATTACAAGATGAAGTTCACAAATTTATCTCATCATGCAAATTTCTTGATCCCCACCAAGAGGGAGAAAGTGAGGAGGTTTATTAAGGCCTCAATTTTGGTATTAGGTTTGGGATGGCATGTGAGGCCAAGGAGGGGACTATTGTTAGTCAGGTTGTCGTGATTTCTAAGAGGATGGAACATATTAAGTATGAGAGAGAGAGAGGAGCATGAGGCCAAGAAACCCTGTGGCTGATGTTGATTAAGTGGAACCTCATTTGGGGGTAAGGGTTATCATGGTAGAGGCAAATCTAGTAAGCTAGTTCAGTAAGCTCTTTAGACTTCTTACGCTGCTCCTATAGGTAGGTATTTTTACCAAATACTTCTATTTTAGGGTACATATGGTGCACACATAGGGAAGGGTTCTTTCATTGGATTATTCTAGTTATTAGGGATAGTCTCAGTGCTAACAGCATCGTCAACATAGAGTTTAATATGAAATACGGTGACATGGGGCATATAAAGAAACATTTCTCTAGATTGTAGAGTGGTATGTCCTGGCAAGGTACTTAGGCTATTGTTCATGCTCTAGTTACTACACCAGTTACCCACCCAGCTAGGGATGGTTCCCTTACTAGTAGAGGTCATGCCAGAGGTGAAGGTCAGACTAAGGGAGGTTAGACATATTGCTATTTTTTGGTCAAAGGTAGTTGCATACAATACAATTATTAATATTTTAGTTTTCATAGGGATGATTTGGTATTATTTAGTCTTTGTTCTACTTATTCCGTGTCATTTTACTTTGAATGGAGGTATGCCTCCCGAGTCGCTTGATATTCCTGTTTATGTGTCTACACAAGTTGGAAATTCTATTGTTTCCTTATCTGGTCTACATGTCTTATGTGAAACTATTGATGGCTACGGCACATTGGTTGATCTCTTGTTATTGCATATGGTGGACTTTGAGTTTATTCTTGGCATGGATTGGTTATTTTCATATCATACTATTTTGGAATGTCATGCCACCATTACTTCAGCTTTTTCGGGGTTGGTAGGTTGTTGGGGGATACTTAGTCACTCTACAAGTAAGGCGAACTCCTTTTCAAAGGCACAACGTGTAGTTGAGAAGGAGTGTTTAGGCGATCTAGCTTACATTCAAGATACTAGCACAAAGACTCCTACTGTTTATTGCTCACCCACGATTCAAGAGGCTATGGTTTCCATCTTGGGATTCATTCCTATGGTCCCAGCTACTTCTCAAGTAGAAGAGGAGCTCAAACCCTAGCTATACCCACTCTAGAGTAGCAACATTCTCATATATTTTAGACTCTCGGAGTCTAGCCTAGTAGGTTACCATAGCCTATTGATTCTCCACATCCCGTTGTTCCAACATTACTTGTGGTAAGAGATGCTCTGTCTATTGAGGAGTAGAAGATGATGGATAGGTTTCAAAAGTTGTTTCCTTCACATTTTAATGGTGATCCAGCAACTAATGCTTAGGACTTTTTTGACAGGTGCCATGAGATCTTGCATAATTTGGGCCGCGTTGAGACCAATGATGGACTTCACCACTTTTTAGTTAAAAGGACTAGCCAAGATGTAATGGAGGACTTATGTGAAGATCAGACCAACAAGGTCACATCCTCTCACTTGGACACAATTTTCACATCTCTTTCTAGAGAAGTTTATTCCACTTACCGGAGGGACGAGTTGCACGAATAGCTTGAGTACTTGTGCTAGGAGGGCATGAAAATGACGTATTACAAAATTAAGTTCACGAAGTTATCTCGTCATGCACTTTTCTTGATCCCCACCAAGAGGGAGAAAGTGATGAGGTTTTAAGGCCTCAATTTTGGTATTAGGTTTGGGATGGCATGTGAGGCCAAGGAGGGGACTATTGTTAGTCAAGTTGTTGTGATTTCTAGGAGGATGGAGCATATTAGGTATGAGAAAGAGAGGAGTGTGAGGCCAAGAAACCCAGTGGCTCATGTTTATTAAGCGGAACCTCATTTGGAGGCAAGGGTTATCATGGGAGAGGCAAGTCTAGTAGGTTAGTTCAGTAAGCTCTATAGACTTCTTAATGTGCTCCTATAGGTAGGTCATTTTACCACACACTTCTAGTTTAGGGTACATACAGTGCACCCCTAGGGAAGGGTTCTTTCATTGGAATATTCTAGTTATTAGGGTCTCAGTCTTAACAACCTCGTCAACATAGAGGTTGATATGAAATGCGGTGATATGGGGCATATAAAGAAACCTTTCTCTAGATTGTAGAGTGGTATTGTTCAGGCTCTAGTTGCTACACTAGTTACCCAGCCTGCTAGGGATGGTGCCCTTACTAGTAAAGGTCATGTCAGAGGTGAAGGTCAGACTAGGGAGGTCAGGCGTGTTGCTACTTTTTTGGTCAAAGGTAGTTGCATACAATACAATCATCAAAAGTATTATTTAAGTTTGCCATAGGGATGCTTCAGTATTAGTTATTCTTACTTGTAATTATTCCTATGTTTCATTTTACTTTGCATGGTATTTAGGTATGCCTCTCGAGTGCTTGATATTCATGTTTATGTGTCTACATTGGAGATTTTATTGTTTCCTTATCGGGTCTACATGTCTTATGTGAAACTATTAATGGCTACGAAACGTTGGTTGATCTCTTGTTGTTGCATATGGTGGACTTTGAGTTTATTTTTGGCATGGATTGGTTATTTTCATGTCATATTATTTTGGAATGTCATTCCACCATTACTTCAGCTATGTTGGGGTTGCTAGGTTGGAATATTGGGGATACTTAGTCACTCTACAAGTAAGGTGGCCTTGTTTTCAAAGGCACAACGTGTGGTTGAGAAGGGGTATTTAGGCGATCTAGCTTACATTCAAGATACTAGCACAAAGACTCCTACTGTTGATTCAGTACTGGTTTTGAGAATATTTTCCGATGACAGGTAAATTGATGTTGGTTTTGTTTTAGTACATAGCATGCAACCTATATCTATTCTACCATACCATATGGTTCCAGCTAAGTTGAAGGAACAACTGAAAGACTTGTTGAGTAAGGGATTCATTAGGCTGAGTGTTTATCTTGGGGTGTACTGGTGTTGTTTGTTAAGAAGAAGGATGAGTCAGTGCAGATGTGTATTGATTATCGACAACTGAATAAGTACCATCAACAATACGTATCCATTTACTCGCATTGATGACTTGTTTTATTAGTTACAAGGTGCCAAAAGTTTCTCTATTATTGACTGAGATCAGGCTATCTATAACGAATTGACAGATTGTTTTTAGTTCTAGATATCTATTTCATGATTTGAGACCTTGAATAGCTTCATTTGACAATTTATGCCTTGTGTGCACGGTTCATTTTGATTTCCGAATTCTTTTTTTAGCAAATATACCACTAAGCAGGCTGGCTAGTGGTTAATATATAAATAATAATCCAAAAATAAGAATCCAAAGATTACAATTTGTTCAAAGTCATCTCTAAAGTATGCTAAGCTAAATCTAGGAAATTGTAAAAGCTAACTATTACAAGTGGTATCATAGACAACTTCCAACATATGGTGGTATTTGTATCCACAAGCCAAGGGCAAAACCTCAATGTAGCACCTCTAACGCTCTCAACAGGCGCTAAGTTTTGCATTCTAAAGGACAAGGCAAATGTGAATCTCCAACGAACACCATCAACTCCAGGAGTTGTCTAACCTTCCAAAAAGCTTAACATTACCATGTAAATGTGCTTGCACATAGGTCTTCTGGAAATCAGCAATTCCAGTAGCATTATGAAGCAAAGAGTGCAAAAATTACATATAGTCAACTGGCTTTCGGCTGACTTCATCCAAATTGACAAGATCTGCCAGTTAACTTTTAAATAGTTGGCTAGTTCCTGCATGTGAAACCAACTCCAAGTGCTACCGTGACACCTCTAGATTGGGCATGTAACCATGCCAATACCCCTAAATTGTGCCATAACAACACTCATAATTCCAATATCGAACACTAAACATCTAAACATATTGGATCCCAGATTGTTACCACACTTAAACACTTCTAAAGATTGTAGTAATGTGAAGCAATGCACAATCTGAAGACATAACCTGTCTCCTACTGTGCAGTTGTTTAATATATGAAAATACCTTAATCCAGACAACATGACATCTTGTGATCTTATGTGAAACAAGGTATGCAGCCTGTTTTGTATAAAGTGTCCCATATCTTACTAAATTACCACCAGAATGAGCATGATAACATGCTAATACCAATGGTAAGTAACCTAATAATATATAGAACACACAAATGTCACAACACCAAGCAGCAGCTGATCTTATATTCCATACCTGCTCATCAATCTGGTGCTTTCCTTTTTGCAATCCTAATCCTAAGGTTAGGAATTTGAGCCTTGTCAAGATTGATTAGTCTCCTCCCTGCACTTGGCAGTTCAGAGAATGAATGAAATTGGATTGTACCTGCAAAAAAGAACACAAGGTTAATTAAATAATCTGCTATTGTGTTGCCCTCCCTTAGGACATGCTGAAACAACATATTAAAATGCTCCTTCATCTCATTGATCCTCATAAATTTAGCTCCAATACACCATGGAGGATCCGAATCTCCATCAATGATCTTCTTCATACCCAATGAATCTGTCTCCAATATGAGAGGACGTAGGTCATAAGCTACACAATAGGACAATCCTTTCTATTGCCTTTGACTCAGGCACAATGTTGGTTGTTTCCTTCAGTTGTTGTGCCTTTGCATATACCCGATCACCTTCTCCATTTCTCACACAAAAAACTAAAAGAACTAGGACCTAGATTGCCTCTTGAAGCCTCATCAGTGTTGCACTTGTACCAGCCACTAAAAGGAAATTGCCATGTCACTTGTTTAGTAACAATCACTGGCCTATAATCCTCAAAGAACCATACTATGTCTGGCCAGAGATATGGAATACGAGTCAACCAACTGTATCTCACCTTTGATATGAAGTAAATTGTCTTGTTGATTTCATGTATGACCTTATTGACTGAAACTCATCCTCCATTCCTAGTGGTGTTTCTCATCTTCCACAGCTCCCAGGTGATAATTGCTTGCATTGCCTGGAAAAGAGGCTTAGGTTTTGGAGACATGGAGCCTTCCACCATGTCCTAATAACCTGATGTAGCTGTACCAGTTGAACATTGATGCTTGCACCATTCATGAATGTCTTCCATACCCTTGTGGCGGTAGTACCTGTCAAGAACAAGTGCTCAAACGACTCCTCTTGTGTTGGTTGACAACACCAACACCTATAGACATATATGTAACCTTGCCTTCTCCATAAATCATCAGTAGCCAGTTTGCCCCTCTAGAGCCTCAAGATAAAGAAAGATATCTTATAAGGTAGCCCCTTGATCCATATGTGCTTATGTTCTGGATTAGGGTTTTCCCTATGTCTCACTAGATGCCAAGCACTACTCATAGTAAACATTCCAGAAGCAATAGGTTTCCATAATGGTCTATCCCAGTAACCAAGACTTCCTTCAAACTGCACCTTCTGTATAATACGTTCAGCTATATCTTCAGGAAACGTATGCTCCAGTAGCTCCTCATTCCAGCTATCTTCTTTGCTACTTCTTGTAGATCTTCATTTATATGAAAATCAGGTGGTACCAAATGGTATAATTCCCCTAATCCTGTCCAGTTTTCATGCCATACATTTGTTGTACCACTCTTCATCTCCCACAGAATCTCATGTTCTACCTCTTCCCTTGCATTCAACATCTGTCTCCACACATGTTATCCTCCCCTAAACTGCACTACTGTAGAAATTTCTTTCTTGCAATATTTGTTCCATATAAAGTTAGACCTTAATGATTTTGTTTTTCTGAATCTCCACCAAATTTTAGCAAACAAAGCTTTTGAGACATCATATAAAGATCTGAACCCTAGACCCCCTTCATCCTTAGTGTAAGGCCCCGTAAAACTTTACCTAAAACCTGGGGTTTCGTGGTATACAAATGGACTTATGTGTTGATGATTGTAGAGATTCTTTGAATATTGCGTTTGGGAGTTGAAGAAAAATCTTGGAAGTACAGGGCGTTTCTGCAGTCCATTCTACGGTCCCAGAACTGTTCTGCGTACTGCATATCTGTTACAGACTGAAGCAGAAATTAGCAAACATATGGACCACTATGTGGCCCATTATGCAGGCCCCACATAACCCCTCGCATATCCAACACAAAAAATTTTGGAGGAAAGTTCTGCGACGCATTATGCGATTGCAGAATAGGCATGAGGACTGCAAATCGGTCGCAACGTGAGGCAGGAGTGCCCAGTTCCTGAGGGCCATTATGCGGTCCATTTTATGGACCACAGAAGCGTTATGTGGTCGCATATGCGACCGCAGATCTGCATCGGAGCTTCAGTTTTTCTAATTTTTGACCCGACCCTATTTTGATATATTGAGGCAAAAGGCCACTTTTGAAGCAAATATAACATTTATAGAGAGAGGGATTAACATACAGTGTGAGGGGAAGTTCCTAAGCTTATTGATCATTAACTCTTGCTCCAAGTTGAAGAATTCACAAGAAAATTCACTAGGTCTTCATCCTAGAGGTAAGATTCTACTCCCTAGCCCTCAAATTCGTGATTTTACTGAAAATAGGTAATGAGTAAAGCAATTCTTGGGTGTGGGAGTTGTCCATTATGCATTCATGTACTATCAAGGGTTTGAGGAAGAATGTTGAGCTAAATTGGGTTGACTCTGGCTAGTGGGATTAAGGAATCCACCATAGGAGGACCTTGAAATCATAATACCCACCTAGTGTTTTATAAAATGCTCAAATGAGCTGGAATCATAAACTCTCTCCTAATTTATGTTTAATTTTTCCATATCTCTAAATAGATCGAAGAGGCTAAGAATTCCGGAACATTGTAGTAATTTAGAAAGCTCAAGGCGAGGTATGTTGGCTAAACTCTTCTCTTAGAATTGAACCCCACAATATCCTTGTAAGTCCCTAGTTGTTCATTATAAATTGATTATTCCTGAATAATTCTTGTGTCAAAAGATATATGTTCAACATGTATTCCAATGTTCTTGTTATGTTATATTCTATTTGAAAATGTGCTCGAAGCATGGGTTGCATATCTAAATGTTATATCTTTAAGTCGTGATTCAAATGAAGGCTATTATGTCAAATTGTGTAAGAAATCTCAATGTGCTTAACATTCTTATTTGCTTAATATGTGGACTTAAAGTCTTGAATAGAAATGCTCTGTCATTGATGATCCATGATAATGTTGAAAGTGAAAGAGATGAATATGAAATATGAAATACGGCCAACGTGCCGAGAGTGACATTGTGTTATGGCCATCGACACCAATGAATTGAATGATATATAAAATATAATGAAACAAGTTGTCAATGCTTTAATAAATAAACACCCTGGGAGTATCGTTAGTCACCGAGGAACGGTAGGTTAAAGTAACCTAACCCCGAAACTATAAGTGCCAGTGTAAGAGCGAAGTGTGATTGTACCCCTTTATGGGGATGCGATTGATATGATGAAAATATTCCCCTTTATTAAGGATGAGATGATTTCTAGAAAAGGGTGATGTCGATCCACACGATATTTTGGTGAGACGGCCTAGCCGGTTGGGTCGTGATCGGATGTCATGCCGCACACATGGTGGTGATTGTGCTTCAGATGACGATTAAAACAATAATTGAGACTGAGATAATGATTATGACTGTGGTTGATGTCTTTGGGCGAGACGGCCTAGCCGATCGGGCCGTGATCAGACTTCGTGCTCAAGATCATGGTGGTATGTCGATGCTAAGATCTCTCAAACTTAAAATATGGAAATTACTTGAAAACTTGTCTTGCTCCTAGTTTGATGTTTTGGTATTGTTTGAGACTCCCATTGATGTTAAGATGTCCTTCCTTGTGTTATCATTCGTTCTATTGAGAAGGTGTTTAGTCATCATACTAGTACTATTCTATATGTACTAACGTCCCTTTTGCCGGGGGCGCTGCATCTTTAATGGATGCAGGTGGTTTCGCAGCAGGTGGCATTGATCATTGATAGCAGTACACCCTCTTGTCATCAGATTTGGTGAGCCCCACTTCATTCAGGGTCGTTTATCTTTTGTCCCACGTGTATCATGTTTTGAGGTATAGCCGGGAGCCTTCTTACCGGCGTTATCATAGTATTTTGTATCCATAGAGGCTCAGTAGACACAATGTAGGTTGTATATGGGTGTCGGGAAAGTCAAACTAGCCTTGTTGTATTTGAATCACTTGTGCACTTTAACATATTTGTATGTCTGTTGAGACTATAAAATAAAGCGACTAATGGTAATGGAATTGGCATTGTTCACGGAATCCACATAATTTTTAATTAATGATATAAATGTATCTTCTCTTTATTCATGGGCGAGTTGGGTAGGAGGCATTGTAAAGGCTTTCTTGACCAGGGTATCTTGGTTGAGCGCCGGTCGCGCTCCCCAAGGTCGGGGCGTGACAGTTAGGCAAGCATAACTTCTGCCAAGATGCCCAATTTCTGCTTCTGCTTTCATTTTTGTGCTCCAAAAGAATCTTGCAAACATTTTGTGCAAATGTTCAATAACATTATTTGGTGGATCAAGCACAGATAGCATGTGTACTAGCATACTTTGCAATACACTAGAGATTAGTGTTGCCTTGTCTCCAAATGATAGCAGTTTCCCCTTCCAAGAGTGTAGCTTGGCATTCACCTCCTTGATGAGATCATTATAGTAGTCTTTCCTTCTTTTAGTGTAGAAGATAGGACATCCCAAATATGTAAAAGAAAACTCCCTCTTAGCAAATCCTGTAGCCTCTCCTACTGCCTGAACCAAAGAATTGGCAACCTTGGAATGCATATAGTATGAGCTCTTAGTTTTATTGATTAACTGCCCAGAAACCCTCTCATAACTATTCAATATTGTCATCACCTTCTTCAATGAGTCTGGATGAGCTTATGAAAATATGATAGTGTCATCTTCATATGCCAAATGATTTAGTGGATCAGACCACTTAGGCATACCAAAACCTCTAAAGTTCTTGTCCTCAAATAGCTTATTTAAGGATCTAGATGACAACTTTCTTGCCACAAGCTGATAAACTCAAAAAGTCAATGAGGGATATCGATATCACTCGTATCAGTGATTCTGCTGCCCCAACAAATACCCCAATCCAGGACATTGACTCCCAAAATCTCCTATCTCCCCAAGATCCAGAAGACTCCACTGCTGCTGCAGAGACTGCACCCCCATCCACCAGGGGTCCATCTTCTTCAACAATGCCAGCCCTTTCAAGGCTTGGTCTAGTTGCACATCACGCCAATGCCAAAGTGGACCAACTCTTGAAAACCCTGCCCCACCTGATCAAACAGGCCCTGGCTCCTATTCAAACGTCAGTGACCGCTCTCCAAAAACAACAAACATTGTTCAGAGATCATTTGCACAAACTTGAGTCTAGGGTTGAATAGATAGAAAGAGGTGAGGTTAGGAGTTTACCCCAACTGAGGGAGGAAGTAAAATCCATGAAGACCGAACTCCAGAAAATGCAAAATTTGGAGTTCGACATAGCATCTCTCCTCCCCAAAGAGGGTGACCAGAGTGCAGACATTGCTGCACCAGACTTGGGCTTGGACTTCATTGCTCTAATGGCAGATATTGCACCTTCGTATGCCAAAGTGTCTCATCCTCCAGATCCTCCGGTACCGGTAGATGTTACTGATGACGAGACATCGAGGCAGTCATCAGAGTTAGAAGGAGAGGAGTCAGAGGATGCAAGTTCATGGTCCGATGAGGCTGATGACCCTAAGGAGAAGGGCAAAGCAATTGGGCGCCAATAGTGGAGGAAGAAGAGCACGCAGACATTGAGAGGGCCATACAGCACTCGCTAGCGGATGTGGCCGCCCTTGCAGACTCATCGACCACACAGCCACCAGTGGGCGAAGCTAGCAGCTCAGCAGCCCCACCACCTGCTCTAGTTCAGTCTCACAGCCCTCCTGCAGCTCCAGAGGATTCCTAGGCTACTGAATCTCTTCGCGCAAATGCGCCCCAGGGAGCCCCTTGCACTCTATCTTCTTTTCTTATGCATTGGGGACAATGCATGATTTCGGTTGGAGGTGGTAGCCTTATTTGTGTATTTGATCTATTTTCTGGCATGTTTAGTGACATTGATAACTGTAAAATATGTAGTAATGATTAATGATTTATGTATATATGCTGTTGTAGTTAAATAGTTAGTGAAATGAAGTTTGTCAATAAAATCCCCTTGTTTTTTCTTTGCCGGGTTCTTTTTCAACGGAGTAATAGTAGAACCGGGTTAATTAAAATGAGATATATTGACCGGGATAGTGAAATTGTTTTGTATCAAGTATGTGAATCTATGTGTAGAGTATACCCTCGTTAACAAATCAGCCATGTGAACTTGAGGCTCACTCTGTAACTCTAGGTCCACCTAGAGTCGTGTATGTATACATGAGGAAAGCCTCAAGTGACCAAATGTTAACTCTAAAGCTGTAAATTATGTTAACCGAACAGATTGTGTGCCAATATGTGTGAGCTCTTTGTTTGAATATTTCTTGTGTTGCTTCTGCCATCTAGAACTTACCTGGTTGGTTTGTCGACGCTTATTATAAGTACACTGAGTTGGAGAGAGGATCTTAGGCATTATTTGTTTATTTACGAAACCTTTTTAGCTTTTTTTTAGCCTACCCGTGTATAAATAATATCACTAGTTCTCTATTTGAGCCTTTTAGCCTTTTCCTTGGCCTCCTCATTACAAACCTTTCCCGTTCATAAAATAACTATCTCTTTTGAACCCGTTCCTCCTTGAACATTGAGAATAGGGCTAAAAGCCTAAGTTGGGGGTGTGGGTCAAATTGGAAATAGATAAGGCTGTGAAGTGAGGGTGAGAGCTTATACCTCAAAGTGCTAATGTGAATTTATGAAAGCTTCAAAAAAAAAAAGAAAATAGTTATATATGTATTTACAATAATGGAGCTCTGAAATAGATTAGAGAGGTATTTAAGGCGGGCCCACTTTGGGAACTAAACGCCAGTGAGGCTATGGGGTTGAAAAGAAGCGAAATATTAAAAGAAAGAAGAATGTAATTAGTGTTCAAGGAGGATGTAGTCACTCATATCTAAATATATATCCTACCCTTCCTTAAACCTATATTACAAGCTTACAAAGTCCTTATGTGATCTCCAATCGAGTGTTCTTAGAAGTAGGTGACGAATTAAAATAAGGGCAAGAATATTGTATGGCATGTGGTGACACTTGAAATTTTTTTCTGAGAGTGAGTGTATTTGCATTTGAGTCCCTTTGTAGTGTTATGATAAAGATTGTGAGAATGGGACTTCTTTCTAGTGAGGGCACATAAACTGCTAGATTGATAGAAAGTTGAGTTTTGAGTAAAGCATAAGTGCATTCAGCTGAAGGTAGCCTTCAGTTACTTTGTTGAGGCTCAAAGTTCATAAGCTGATTGGTTGTCCTTGAATATACTGATGATTCAAGGAGGGTAAAGTATTCAAAGAGATATACCTGAGATACTAACAACAAACACCGTCCATAGTCAGCATTGTTTCATGTTTAATAAGTAGAGTCTAGACTAGGATAGTATCGTTTTAGTTGCTTGAGGACAAGCAAGAGTTTAAGTTGGGGGTGTTGATGTGCCGGGTAATTTGGGCACATTTTGATACTACTTGCTTAGAGTTTAACTTGTTTTATGTGCCAATTCTACCGATACTTATGTAATTTTAGTGTATTTGTAGAACATCGAGTGTAAGGATCCAAAAGCACGAAAAAGAGCTCAAAAAGCCAACTGAAGACAAGAAAAGAGATCAACAGCATCGCAGATGTGAATATGCGGTCGCAAACAGCACATGCGGACCGCATATTTCACAAACAAATCGCAAACAAGGACAGAACTCTGGGCACTTCTTCATGTCGAGAATGCGGTCGCATATGCGACCGCAAAACAAGAATGCGAACCGCAAAATAGCACTGTGAAACCGCAAACGCAAGCAGAGTTTCTGGGTGAAAATCAGGGTGAAGAATGCGATTGCATAATCAAATGCGGACCGCAAAACCATAATGCGATGAAGGCAAAACTCTTGGGTTAAATATGCGATAGTCGATGAAGATTTGCGGTCCACATTTTTGTTTTGCGACAGAAATGCGGTCCGCATTATTACAGCAGGGGCAAATTAGTCCGAACTTCGCCTCGATTTTTGGGCCTCTATAAATAGGTTTAATAGGGTTTTGTGAGGGACATCTTGTCAGAATTGAGAGTACAAAGTACGGGCAATTAACTAGTTTGAATTCTTGGAAGCTTTTGGGATCATTTACCTTTTATTTTGTAAGATGATGACAATTACTATTCTTTTTTATTCAATTTTCAGCATGAGTAGCTAAGCCCAAACGCTAAGGTTGTGAACCCTAGATGGGTATAATGTTGTTGAGATTTTGATATTGAATATGGATTTAACGGAAGATTGATATTTATTTACTTCTTATTCTTCAAACAATTGTTAGTGGTTGCAAACATTAACGAACGCCAATTTATTCTATCTTAGCTTGGAAAAGTAGGATAGAATTTGGTAGAAGTAAATAACAAAGACTCAAGGCTTTAAACCTTGTTTAATAAAATCGCTTAGGAATAAGTGAGTTTTAATTTGGCATTAATTGATTGTTCTTAATCACAACTCTTTTGTATTTGGAAAAATCATAAAGAGGATATATTATCCAACTATTGAAATATTGGGTAGTAAATTAGGCATCAATTGCATTTCAAGAAAGTTTTCCATTGGAAATATTCAATATTAATATCAAGAGCATTATACTACAATAAGGGGGACACAACCTTGGTTTCTTTAATTCATATTATTTACATTCACAATATTACAATCAGTTCTCGCTTATCCTCACGTTCAATATTCCTTTTTATTAGAATTACTTGATAGAATTACGACTTAGTCGAGTATTACACTAATTAGATAAACGTTTCACACCTATTCCCTGTGGGATTCGACCCCAACCTTGTTGGGTTATTATATTTGACACCGATCGCTTACACTATTCTTAAGGTGTAATTTGAGCGTATCAATATGCACATCAAGCATTTCATGATTAGTCTCCCTCAGAGGCACTCAGATGTTACAGGTTGTATATTCTCGTCGCCTTAGAGGCACTCAGATGTTACAGGGTGTATATTTTCTATCCCTATGCACATTACTGTTCTTACATTATGCTTTCCTGTCTTACATACTCAGTACCTTATTCGTACTGACGTCCTTTTATTTGTGGACACTGTATGTCGTGCTGCAGGTCCGGATAGGCGGGTAGACGAAGCTCCCCCACCATAGTAGGTTGCCAGTTTGGCGTTTATTGGCGAGATCCCTTCTCCGGACTTGCCGTGATCTTGGTATGCATTGCAGCACTTATGTTCTTTTAGAGGCTCATAGACAGGTGTCGACTCATGTATAGTTGGGTTGCCTTGTCGGCAAATTTATTTTTGTTGTATTGTTTTTCATGACAGCCTTGTCGGCTATGTTATATATGTTTATGTCATTATCTGGTATTTTTGGTTAATTAGGATTATTGTCTACCATATATACTGATCTCGTCGGCCCTGATAGTAATAAGAAAGGTTAGATAAAATGTACGTCGGTACTCGACAAGTAAGGCTTGGGTGCCCGTCATGGCCCTCCGGTTTGGGTCATGACACAGACCCCTCATAATACCCTACACTAGATGATTCCCTAGCCTATTGTTGGGTAGCTACCAACTGTCTCAACAAATGCATTACACTCCTCAAGTCCTGATCTGATGGAAGTGGAGGGGGAACTGGACGTGCGGTATCCCTAGGAATCTCCACAGGTAGTGGAGGAGCCGGTAATGACTGAGTAGGGGACTCGCCTTGGGCCTCAGACTAGGCCCCATCTATTAGGGGTACCCTGCTTGTCCCTTCGCCAGCTGTTATATCTCTCCTCTGACTAGCCGATGTCTTTTTAGTCACCGTCATCTCTGTATGCAAGCACCAATACGTAAGTTTAACTCAAATTTCCTAAAACTCAGTTCTACATCACGATTTAGATTTTAAAGAAGAGTAACCAACTCCTAAATGCCCTGTAGTTCCCTGCTTATATAATGTGGTGCACAACACATCCATAAACAAGACTCTACTAGACACGGCTGGTAAACTCCCTAGGATAGAACGGCTCTTATACCAAGTTTGTCATGCCCCGAACCTCAGGGGCTAGACCAGCACCAGGTGCCTAACTTAACCTAGTGTACCAACTTGCGACTAAGGGACATTGTACATACAAAGTCATTCTTTTGACAAAGGGCCATATTGCAAGACAGTTTGTGAAACAAAATATTAAACTGAATGGAAACTAGTTCTGATTGAACATCAATATAAAGCTGGGCCGACAAGGCCGCCATAACTACTATAGCTAACAAACCCACAAAAATATACATACAATGCCTACAAGCCCAACATACTGCACTAACTGACAGGATATATCTACAAGCCTCTACTGATTGATGCACTGTGGTCAGAACAGGGCCCCGACCTACCCATTGTTATATACATATATACACAATATGTACTCAAAACCTTAGACCCGACAACTCCGAAGGACATGGAGCTTACCGATCAAGTTGATCACGGACAGCACCTACGAAGGAGGTCTACCAGGCTGTCTATCCGAACTTACATGCATGAAATACAGCATTCCCAGGAATGGGACGTCAGTACGAAATAATGTACCGAGTATGTAGTGCAATAGAATAACTGAAATCTGAAACTAAACTGATAATATAATAATTGAAAGTAACTGGGAATCAAAGATGATCCGGAGATATACTTACCTGTTGATACTGACTCAACTCTCTCAATATATTAAGTATAATAGTTATTCGGCCCTATAAGGCTCGGAACGTGTAACTGCTCTGCCGTAGTAGGCTCGCTCATAGGCGCTCGGCCATACTAGGCTTTGTATCTTAGCCATTCTGGGCTCACTCATAGGCGCTCGGCCACTGGTATATAACTTACCATCTAATCGGAGGTTGCCTAATAGGGGCCTGCCCATCGATTATAGCTCGATGGTGGTGAACATACTGTAATATATAAGGTTGTGTGTATATATATATATATATATATATATACCCTCTGCTCTCTTGGAAGAAGACAATACTTAACTGAATATAAAGTCCTGATAAGGGATAATACTGTAACTTATGAGACTAGGATAATGTACATAGGTTCAGGAATACGAACTTCTCTTTATGCCTCGTTATCAAACTCGTGTAGTTACGGGATCATGCCAAAATGAAGGAAGGTTTAGCCTTAACACAACTTATCACAATCTTTCCAACAACCACGTTGAACTTGTCTCTTCGCACCTTAATCTACAACAACAATAATAACACTATCATTAAGTCACGAAAGGTACAATTATCGCCTAACGGGACTATAGGCTTATTTTATATTAAAACGGGCAGCATCTCCCCTATATCCTTACTTCCTCTAAATTCAAGATAACACCAACAACACAAGAAAATAACAATAACAACATATATACATTATTTCAAACCTTATATACACCACAAAATACTACAAAACACCCCGAAACACCCCAATCTCTTCATACACAAAACGACCACCGTAGTAGTTTCAAACAGCCTAAAAATGTTACGACGAATGACCAGCCCGCCACCCTGCATTTATGTGGTGTCTCTCCACACCCTTTCTCCTCCAAAACTCCCTAAAACAGTAGCAAAACACGCAATCCAACAGCAACACAAAACAGCTCACAAAACAGTCTACTACAAGTTGAATAACTTGAACTCACGGCTTCCGATCACCGTCCCGTGATTTCTTACAGTTATAGAACGACTTCCAATACAAATACAGCAGAAAAAATGGATGTAACAGAGCAGTAAACATACCTTATTTGTTGAATAACTCAGCTCCTATCTTGGTTCTTCAAACTCTACTTTTTTCCTCCAACTAGAACTTGAAAAGGAGAGAAAATCAATTAGGTTTTGTGTGCAATATTTGGGAATATTTTTACAGGGGTTTATGTCTGGTTATTGTGCTGTATAATGTGTGTTATATTGTAGGATATAAGCCCTTAAATGGGCTCTTTGGCCGACCCGAAATAGCCCCTTTTTGGGCATATTTAATCCTCTCATTTAAGCAAGTAGGTGACACACCTACTTGTCACCTAACAGTATGCTCAGTCTCGCAAAAATGTATATATCTGTCTACTCTGATGTCATATTGACAAATGATTTATTAAATTAGAAAATAGACTCATAGATCTTTAATTTGATGGGTGGAACACCCCGTAACTCTAAGTATAGTGGGATAAAATCGCAGTTACCTTTGACCCAAATTTCAGTAGAACTTATGAACGTAACATGTGATGACTTTCTTCGACTTTTGTTCCACAACTCGCTTGACTTCGAAACTTAACACATGACTATTATAAAACTAAAATAAATCATAACATAACCCTATTATCATGTTAAGAACCCTAGTCTTACCCCAAAGGTACTGGTTATAACATTCCCAACTTGTCGACTTTCAACGAACCATTATTTTCTTCAATTCCTTTAGCTTCTGATCCTTTCAACCCTCTTCGTACTTGTTTTTCATACTCTTCAGTATTTTAAACCTCCAAGGTAACATGATAACTTACTTTATATACTTCCAAAGATGATCTCATTTTTTGGTCTTACATTAGTTTGCTTACGACACACTTTTACGTGCGAAAATATGGGGTGTAACAAATGTGATACTTAATGAAGATGAAAAGATCGGTGGTCGTCCAGTAGACTTTGCCTTTTATGTTAATTCTAGTGGATTGATTGATTTAGGTTACAGAGGGAGTACTTTTACTTGGTGGAATGGAAGGCCTAATGTTGAGTGTATCTTCAAGAGACTGGACATGATTTTTGTGAATCTTCCTTTCAGAATCTGGTTCCTACTATTGAGGTTGAACATTTGATAAGAACTGGTTCTGATCATACTCCATTGTCATGAGTTGTGGAGAAAAGGCTGCAAACTATGTTAAACTATTTGGATTCCTCAACCTTTGGACCAAACATGAGACTTTTAAAGAACTGGTGAGACGAAATTGGCAAGAAGACTTCAATGGGGACCCTTTTATGTTCAAGCACTAATTGAAGAATGTAAAAGTTACACTGTCCAAATGGAGTAAATCCACTTATGGTGACATCTTCAAGCTTTTGGCAATCTTGGAAGATATTTTAAAGGTGAACGAGATGTTGTTTGAGGAAAAACCAACAGTTGCTAATAGGATTGTGCAACAACATGCCCAGGCATAACTGAAGAAGTACTTGACTATTGAGGAGTAATATTGGAAGCAGAAAGCTGGATAACTTGGTTTACTGAGCGACACAGAAATACTAGCTTTTTTCATAATCATGTGAATGGCAAGAGGAAGAAGCTGCAACTGAAGAGGATCCAAAATGGAGGAGGAATCTGGATAGAGGAACATGATCAATTGGCTAGTCCTGTAGTGGAATTCTACAAGAATTAGTTCACAAAAGAAGCTGATCCCACAGATTTTTCAATGCTTGAAAATGTGCCTAATGAACAAAATCCGAAGCTATGTAGATACCCTGATCTTGATGAGGTCAAGGGTGCAGTGTTTGAGCTTAGTGGGGATAGTGCAAGTGGTCCTCATGGATTTACTGGAACATTTTATCAAGAATGTTGGGATATTGTTGGTTATGATATTTGCAACATGATACTGCATTTCTATGGAGGTTCTACACTGCCTAAGTCCATCAAACACACCAAGTTGGTATTGTTGCCTAAGAAACCTATGATGCAAGCTTTCTCTGACCTTAGACCTATAAGTTTGAGCAACTTCATCAACAAAGTGATTTCCAGGGTGATACATGATAGATTGGAGAAGTTGTTACCTGCCTTGATACCACCTAACCAATCTGGCTTTGTGAAGGGCAGGAGTATATTTGAAAACATCCTTCTTACACAAGAGATTGTTACTGATATAAAGTTGAGAGCCAAGCCAGCCAATGTTGTGATTAAGCTAAACATGGGCAAGTCATATGATAGGGTCTCTTGGAAGTACTTGCTGCATATTCTAAGGAAGATAGGGTTTGCTGTGCATTTCATCAAGATGGTGTGGAACTTAGTGTCTAACAACTGGTGCTCAATTTTGGTGAATGGTCAAGCCTCATGTTTTTTCAAATCCACAAGAGGAGTGAAACAAGGAGACCTTTTATCTCCTGCATTGTTTATTTTGTCATTATCCATATGGGATTAGGTCATTCGTCTTGGTACTACTGAGCACCACTATTCCTTTAGGATGGGGCCGTTCACCTCGGCAGCTTCGTGCTTAATACTTGAGACTAAATTTGGTTTGGTAACAGTCGAGTTAGCGCCTACAAGGCCGGTTATGACATGTTTAGTGATTTGATATAGACTCATGTGTGGAATTACTGTAATTGCTTTTATTTATTTCATTGCTACTTGTTGTACATTCTCCATAATTTTAACAATATTCTCAATGTTCAAGGAGGAATGGGTTCAAAAGAAGTCATCTTTGATGAATGGGATGAGGTTGTAATGCGGAGGCCAGGAAAAAGGCTACCAGACTCAAAATAGGGTACTAGTGATATTCATTATGCACAGGTCGGCTGAAAAGGCTAGAAAGGTTTCATCACTAATCAAAGAAAGCCTAAGATCATTCTTTAACTTAGCGTACATACTATAGTCAACGAAGAACCAACCGGGCAAGTTCTAGATGGCAGCAGTGAACATAAGAACTATCAAAACAATTAGCTCACACACATTGGCACAACAACTGTTTGGTTAACATAGTTTACAGCTTTAGAATTCGCATTTAGTAACTCGAGGCTTTCCTCGTGTATAAATACAAAATTCTAAGTAGACCTAGAGTTACTGAGCGAGCCTCAAATCCACCTAATTAATTTGTTCTAGGGGTCTATACTTCACATATGGTTACATACTTGATTGTCAACAGATGTACCATCCTGGTCAATATACTTCATACTCAACTGCCCGGTTCTACTATTACACCTTTGAAAAAGAACCCAACAAAAGAAAAAACAAGGGGAGTTTATTGCTAACTATTTGATTACAACAACATATACAAAAATCATAAAACATTACTACATAAACATATCAACTGTCACCCACATGCTCACAAGTCAATCAAATATACAGACAAAATAGAAATGTAAGGCTACCACCCCCAACTTAAGCACATGCATTGTCCCCAATGCAATAAAAAATGTAAAGGACAAGGGGCTCCCTGGTGGCGCAGTTGTGCGAATAGAGTATCCAAGCTCTATGTCGGTGCTGGAGGAGAAGAGTGAGTCTGGGCCGAGGCCGGTGGGGGAGCCGTTGAGCTGCTACCTTCTCCTGCTGATGGCCATCTCCTGGAAGCCTTACCTACTAAGGATCGCTCAATGGCTTCGTCGATGTCTGCCTGCTCTTGTTCTTCCTCTTTTGTGGGCACTGCAATTTCTTTTCCTTTTGGCTGGGGGGTTGCACCCTCATCGAGCTCTACACTAGCCTCCTCAGAGTCGTCCCCTTCAGAATCTGAAGACCCTTCTGAAGTCTCGTCATCAGTAGATTCAACCGGAACTGTAGGGGCGGGAGGCTGGGACACTTTAGCAGATGACGGTGGGATGTCCGCCATGAGTGTCGTGAAGTCGAGTCCCAAGTCAGCATGTCCAGCACCCTGATCACCCTCGTTGGGGAGGAGAGGAGCTATGTCGAACTCCAGATTTTTCATCTTCTGGAGGTCGGTCTTTAGGGATTTTACATCCTCCCGCAGTTGGGGTAGATCCCTCACTTCACCTTTTTCAATGCTGTCAACCCTCGACTCAAGCTTTGTCAACCTCTCTCCGAATTCTAATTGTTGTTGTTGCAGCGGAGTCAAGGCTTGTTTAATTAGTGAGGGCAATGTTTTCAAGAGATGGTCTACTTTAGCATTAGCATGATGAGCAATTAAACCAAGTCTTGAAATGGCTGGCATGTGTGAGGCTGATGGGCCGGTGGTAGCTGAGGGTGCAGGTGCTTCAGCAGCTGTAGAAGGTTCAGGATCGTGAGGAGACAGGAGGTTTTGAGAGTCAATGTCTTCTATTGGGGTTGTTGTTGGGGCCGATGCATCGCTGATACGAGTGATATCAATATCTCTCGTAGACGTCCCAAGTCTGTCTCGTTGTGGTAAGAATGGGACAT
>MCJB01005732.1:0-15994 GCA_002018475.1 Nicotiana obtusifolia
TAACTATCTCGACCTTGATTTGGCAGCTTATAACAGTAACAGAGAGATGTCAAGCCTCAACAAGGCAGCTGGACACAAGGACACATCACTGGAGCACACATTTGAGCACAAACATTCTCTTAAAGAACACCAGAAAGCAATTTATAGTAAACACAAGTTACCAACAACAGAAGAGAAAGAAGAGAATATATCAGCAAGTTTGTTGCAGTACATCGACCCAGCAGACAACCTCTACAATCAAGACAAGCAGAATAAACTCTAGGCCGAAATACATAACAATCAAAGCTATAAACTTTAATCCCCAGCAATGCAAAGCAACAAAAGAAACCAGCAAAGACAGAGATAGAAGAATCAGAACTGAAGTACAATGGTCTCCCGCAACCATATCAACAGGATATGCTTTTTATAGGGCAAGGTCATTGGCGCAATTGTTTTGTGTGGTATTAGCACCACCGGTGCTCATTCTATCACAATTTCTCCAATCACCTATCACCTATAATAGCACAATCCACCACAGGATTAGCATAATCTACACACAGGCAAATCGCAGCACCCCCCCGTATGCGAAAACTGATCCATTCTTGCCAACAAAGGAACTGGGAACGAACAACATGAATGATCTATGTATAGAGCTCCTAGAATCTTTACATAACCATTGTATAGGACTAACACCTCTCTATCATGGTATCAATAATCAACAATTTAGAACGACTAGATACATGTACTTTTTTGGCGAGGTAAGGTTTATGTCCCCCTCCTTTGTAAATTTTTGCTAAGCTATAAATAAACAACTCATTTCAATCAAAAAAAAAAAAACACCCAACATGACATAACTCTTTATTCACACATCTCAAGTTCAAAATTTGGCTAAATCACCAAATTTCCAGAAATTCGATAGAGTTTCCTCTGTATTTGGGCCTAACCACCTTACAGAGAGCCCCAGAAACCAATTCTAACAACATATTGATAACACCACAATGCACCACATACATGAAAACAACACCAATCATAACATTGTAGGCACTATATTACCAAAAGGAGCATTTTAGCATGAAATGCAGCATCCTCGACAAAAGGGACGTCGGAACAAAATGCTATGCCGAGTATGTAAGGAAATAGAATAATTGAAAGCTAAAACTGAACAAATAAAATAATAACTGAAAGTAACTGGGAGTCAAAGATGATCTAAAGATATGCTTACCTGCTGATACTGACTAAACTCTCTCAATATAGTAAGTAAAATAGCTATCTGGCCATATAAGGCTCGGTACATGTAATTGCTCTGCCATAGTAGGTTCGCTCATAGGTGCTCGACCATACTAGGCTCGGTATCTCTGCTAATCTAGGCTCATTGATAGGCACTCGGCCACAGTAAGCTCGGTATATAACTTATTATCTGATAAGAGGTTGCCCAATAGGGGCCTGCCAACCTGTTATAGCTCGATGGTGGTGAAAAAACTGTAATACTGTGTATATATATAGACCCTCTGCTCTCTTGACTAGAAGACGATAATACTTAACTGAATATAAAGTCCCGATAAAGGAGAATACTGTAACTTATGAGACTAGGATAATGTACATAAATTCAGGAGTACGAATTTCTCTTTATATCTCGTTATCCAACATATGTAGTTACTAGATCATGCCAAAATGAAGGAAAGGTTTAGACTTAACATACCTTATGAAGATCTGCCAAATAACCATGTTCAATTCGTCTCGTTGCACTTCAATCTACAACAATGATAATAATGCTATAATTAATCTACGAAAGATGCAACTATCGTACAACAAACGACAAGCTTATTTTATATTAAAATGGGCGGGATATCCCCTGTTTTCCTTGCTTTTCCAAGTCCATAAACCAACTAGAACCCATACAACTTTCACCTATATACTTTCAGTACCACAACACAAATCAAGCTACACAACAACAAGTGCCTAAACATCACCAACGAAACTACTATTTAACAAGACGAATGACAAGCTCAGATTGAATCCCTTTTGAACCCTTTAACCCCAAAGTTATTCATTCATTAGCTTAACAACATATCCAGAATGATATTAAGTACAATGGGAGGGCTTCTAACCTCCTATTTATCTCCTAATTCACCCTCAAACAACCCAACAATCCAACAACAACAACAAGTACAACTTTTCATTGTCATGTTGTCCTTTCTCTTCATATTCATAGTACCAACAGAAAGTTCCACATGTAGACAATATATTTAAAAACTCATAAGAAAGCCATTTTTCAAGGTTTCCTACCACTTAAAGTTCATGGAAAACCTTTCCAAAATAGTCCATTAAAAATAATAACATCTCAAACTATTTCAAGTCTCCTCTTGTAGTATATTGCTCAAATAATGCAACCAACAAACAAACAACTTGAAGCACATGTATTAGGCTATTATACTCACCTTAACCAGTAGAAAAAACACGAAATTTCAGCAAAACACAGCTCAAAACTATCCTCAATGACACCACAAAATTATAGATGTTGTATTCTCTTCTTGAATCAACTTTTGGTGCTCAAGTTGGTGTGTAAACACTTGTAGTTCGCCTTGAAACTCCAATATATATGAAGGAGGGATTGATTCTTACCTTAATCAACAGGTACAACACGAAACCTTAGGTTTCTTCACTTTTAAGAATCCTCTGAAATAGCCACAACATGAAGAATTACGATCTAGCAAGCACCACGGGATTTGTAGCGTTGGATTCATGTTTTTATCTTTGGTTTTCACTCTAGAATCATGGAGGCTTCTTTGAGAGTGTTTTGGGAGAGTATAGGGTCTGTTTGGGTCGAAGAATGAACTCAAATGAGCCTTGCCCCGATCTTTAAAGGTTGGAGAATCATCAACCGCCTAAGTGGGTCCCATTGGGAGCTGCATGCGCGGTCTAATAAAAATGCGAATATCTCTCTACTCCGATGTCGTATCGACAAACTGTTAGAAACTACACTCATATATATTCAATTTATTAGGTGGATCATCACGTAATTACAAGTATATTGGGAGAGAAGCTCAGATAATTTAATATTCAGCATATTATGAATGTAACTTGTGATGACCTTTGCCAACTTTTGTTCCAACACTCGCTTGACTTCAAAACATAACACACGACTATCATACAACTAAAATAACTCATAATATAACCTCCTTATCATGTTAAGTACCCTATTCTCACCCCAAAATTACATGTTATAACATTTACAACTTGTCCACTTTCGACGAAACTTATTTTCTTCAATTCGTTTAGCTTCTAAGCCTTTCAACCCTCATGGTACTTGTTATTCATGATCTTAAATATTTTTAAAAATCCACCGTAACATGATTAAATTATGTAATGTACTTTCAAAGATGATCTCATTTCTAATCTTACATCAATTTACTTACGACGTACTCTCTCGTACGAAAATGTGGGGTGTAAAATCATTCCCCCCTTTGGAACTTTTGTCCCTTGAATGTTGACTGAAGTGATTATCAGTCTCATAACCTATAGCTTTTACGAATAATTTAGTACTATCATTGTCATCTAGGCAATTGTTCTGTGAATAAATCCAAAGGCCAGGGCATTCCCCCCTTTAAGCCTCTTTCTCACACCATGACCTGTGGTCGGAATTCTTCCAATCTCGTAACTATTGCTACCTTCTGTCATGCAGCCTGTACGAATCTATCATTGTATATGTGCCTATGCGACTCTCCTCTCCTTTTTTCTCCAGCTTTTTAGCCAATCTCTAGGCCTTACTTTGTGAACATATATAGTACTATGACAAGTCCCCATGGCAATCTATAGGTATACTAAAGTTGTTCACTCGGTACTTTGTCGAACTTATGACTATTACTATTTTTGTTTCATAGACTCGGTTATCTATCCTTATGGCTTTACTGCATCTAGATAGGTCATTTTTCATATGATAACGCTTACTTCGATTTTATTATTACCGAGGTATACTACCCAACTTCAGGTTACTCTCTCGCTGCTTATCCTATATATATAAATCTAAGTCCTTTAATGCTTCCTCATTACTGTTCATCTTAAGAATGACAACCTAATCTCATCTCATACTTTGGAACTTTTATCCATATATTTTTGATTAAACTTAATGTTGATCTCTAATCTACAACCGATAACTTGAAACCTCTTAAGTAATACATTGTCACTAAGGCTCAAGTCTCATTGGGGAACATCTAAAGTGATTTGCCTGATCCACCTAGGGGCGATACTATACTTCAATAACCATATTTCATATTATCCCAATGTTATTCACCTTATGGGGGTGTTCTAATCCCGAGGAATTCATAAAATTCCTTTTCTTTAAATCATTACTAAATCAAAAGCCTAAACGTCATTCTCTTATCATTTATCACAAATACACTCTCATTCTACTACTAGGGCATCATTCCATCTTTTCTAAACGTCATTCTTATCATGGACCTACCTGTATGCTACGAGTGCGGTATGAAGGGTCACATTCAGATGAATTGCCGCTCGTCCCGCCAGATCATGGGTAGGGGTTCGGCATAACCAGCTAGTTCTGCAGCTACTACATCCGCAGCGCCTCTTCTAGCTTGAGGCACTTCAGCGCCAGCAGGGTGTGGTGCAGCTAGGGGTGGTACCCAGAACTCGGGAGGGCCTAATAGATTTTATGCTATACGGAGGCATCGGGATTCAGAGGCTTCTCCAGATGTTGTCACAGGTATATTGACTATCCAATCCCATGATGTATATGCTCTTATTGATCCCGATTCCACTTTGTCATATGTCACTCCTTATGTTGCTATAGAATTTGGGATAGAATCGGAACAACTTCATGAGTGGTTCTCTGTATCAACTCTGGTTGGTGAGTCTATTGTGGCCGCACGGGTTTATAGGGATTGTGTTGTCACGGTGCGTGGTCGGGACACCATGGTCTATCTCATTGAATTGGGGATGGTTGATTTTAATGTAATAATGGGGATGGATTGGCTTTATTCATGTTTCGCTAAGCTTAATATTCAAACCAAAACCGTTAGGTTTGAATTTCCAAATGAGTCAGTGATTGAATGGAAGGGGGATGATGTGGTGCCGAAGGGTAGGTTTATTTCTTACCTTAAGGCCACAAAGATGATTAACAAGGGATGTATCTACCATTTGGTCTGGGTTAAGGACACCGATGCTGAGGCACCAACACTTGAGTCCGTACCTGTTGAGAATGAATTTTCAGGGGTCTTTCCAGATAAGCTCTTTGGGATCCCACCAGACAGGGAGATTGATTTTTGGATTAATGTGATGCCAGGCACACAGCCTATATCTATTCTACCCTACAGAATGGTACCCGCAGAATTGAAGGAGCTAAAGGAACAATAGAAGGACTTGTTAGAGAAGGGTTTCATCCGGCCGAGTGTGTCGCCTTGGGGCGCACCCATTCTTTTTTTAAGGAAGAAAGATGGGTCATAGAGTCGACAACTCAACAAGGTCACGATCAAGAATAAGTACCCACTGCCAATGTTAGATGACTTGTTTGACCAATTTCAAGGTGCTAAGTACTTCTCTAAGATCGATTTAAGATCCAGGTATCACCAATTGAAGATCAGGGAGCAGGATGTTCCGAAAATAGCTTTTAGGACCCGGTATTGGGCACTTCCAATTTCTGGTAATGTCCTTTGGGCTAACAAATGCCTCAACAACTTTCATGGATCTTATGAATCGAGTCTTTAAGCCTTTTCTTGACTCCTTTGCGATAGTGTTCACTGACGATATTCTGGTATATTCGCTCGGTCGAGAGGACCATGCCGATCATCTCAGGGAAGTTTTGCGGACCCTGTATTAGCACCAGTTGCATGCGAAGTTTTCAAAATGTGAATTATAGCTTGAATCTGTTATATTTTTTTTTTAGCAAATATACCTCTAAGCTGATTGCTTAGAAGTTTTATATATATAAATTAAAATAATACAAAACTTGTCCCGAAAAATAAGAAAGAAAACTAATTATAGTTTTATGACTAAAGTAATACTATTTATTACAATCCATCGTGAAATCAACTTTCCATATGTGAAGGAATGAATATTTCCGGCCAATTTGCAAAACATAAAAGTAGCACCTCAATTGCTCTCACCACGCGCCAAATTTTGCATGTCAACATTGGCAATGTTGAATGTCCATGTTCCTTCATCTTGAATCGTTGATTATATACTATTGATTGTTGTCATGGGCGATATTAATACAAGCATGTGATCTTTGACTGTCGAAGTCGCCATTGTCATGAAATATGTTGATTATCTGTAGCTTTGTTGATGTCGATCTCAGTGAACAGCTCATTGACTCTTTGTTGATTATCGATCTTGTTGCCTTCGACCTTGCACAGATAATTAAAACTGATGGATAAAACAGAGCAGAGTGCTGTTGGTATTTCGAATTGGATTATCAATGGAATAAACAGCTTCCATCTCCGACATCGCAGAATTCGAGCTCGAACAAACTCATTGTTCGACCTCAATTTAACTTGGCGATATCGAAAACAATAACTTGCTGAATTATATGTTCTATACATTAGTATTCCACCTCCAGAATGAGCGCGCGGACACGCTAATACCACTGGAAAGTGTCTTAATAATGTACAGAATGTAATGCAACAAATCCATTGTTTAATTAATCCAACTTCGTGCTGCAGTTGAACTGATCTCATTTCATGACCTGATGGTAGCAAGTTCTGTAGTTTGCTATCGAGATGAAACTTACGATCTTGAACATGAAGATAATTTGTCTCCTTGAAATGTTTTCTATCTTTAACGCACAGATGATAGCTTGTAACATTAACCAAGATGTCCTCTTCTTCCAGTTTTGAACCTTAGATTAGGAGTCTGTTGTTTATCTAGGTTGATGAGCTTCCTTGCCGAACTTGGTAATTCATCGAACGAGTTGAAATGTATAGTACCTGCAAAATGGAACACCATGTTAGTTAAAAAATCCGCAACAGCGTTGCCTTCCCTCATTACATGCTGCACAATGACATTGAAATTGTTCATCATTTGTCTAATTTTCTTCACTTCAGGTCTAATAAACCACGGAGTATCCCAATCACCATTGACGACCTTATTCAAAATCAATGAGTCCGTTTCTAGGATCAATAGATGTAGGTCATTGTGGATACAGTATTGTAGACCATGAAGCATTCCTTTTGCTTCAGCAACCATATTATTTGTGAGTCCTATGTACACTGCTTGGGCATACACAAATTCACCCTCTTCTTTTCTAACACAGTACCCAAATGAACTAGGCCCAGGATTTCCTTTCGACGCACCATCCGTATTGCATTTATACCAACCTCGATTATTTGTCATGTTCTTGGGTCATGTTGTCTCTAGAGAAGGAATTAAGGTTGATCCTCAGAAGATTTCAGCGGTGAAAGAATTAGCGTAGACCTACTACCCCCAACAGAGATTCGCAGTTTCTTGGGCTTAGTTGGATATTACAGGAAGTTTGTGGAGGGGTTCTCTACTCTTGCCTCTCCATTGACTAAATTGACACAGAAGGCGGTTAAGTTCCAATGGTCAGATGCTTGTGAAAGGAGCTTCTAGGGGTTGAAATCAAGATTGACTACGACACCGATGTTGAACCTTCCAGAGGGCACATATGGCTTTGTGGTATATTGTGATGCTTCAAGAATCGGACTTGGGTTTGTATTAATGCAACATGGAAAGGTGATAGCTTATGCTTCTAGGCAACTCAAGAATCATGAAAAGAACTATCCAACACATGACTTAGAGCTTGCGCCAGTGGTATTTGCATTGAAGATTTGGCGTCATTATCTGTATGGGGTCCATGTAGATATATTCATGGACCATAAGATCCTTCACTACATTTTCAAACAGAAGGAATTGAATCTGAGGCAGAGAAGATGGTTTGAGTTACTCAAGGATTACGACAACAATATTCTGTATCATCCGCCGAAGGCTAATGTTGTAGCGGATGCTCTTAGCCGGAAATCTTTGTGTCGTTTGGCTTACTTGGAGGCATATCAAAGGCCGTTGGCCAAGGAGGTTCATCGGTTGGATAGTTTGGGAGTTCGTCTTGCGGTTCTAGTGAAGGAGGAGTGATTGTGCAAAATAGGGCTAAATCATCGCTTGTTGTGGAAGTCAAGGAAAAGCAGTACAACGACCCATTGTTGGTACAATTGAAGGAGGGGATTCATAAACATAAGACCATGGCCTTTTCTCTTGGCATGGATGATGGTACTCTAAGGTACCAAGGGCGACTATGTGTTCCAAATAAGGATGGCCTCTGGAAAAGAATCATGACTGAGGCTCACACTTCTATGTATTTCGTGCACCCAGGCTCTACAAAGATGTATCATGATCTTAAGGAAGTCTACTAGTGGAATGATATGAAGAGGAGTGTAGCGGACTATGTGGCGAGGTGTCCAAATTGTCAGCAAGTAAAGGCCAAACATCAACGGCCTAGTGGGTTGGCACAGAACATAGAAATTCCGATGTGGAAATGGGAGATGATCAATATGGACTTTATGGTGGGACTACCTCACACTCCTCGCAAGTTCGACTCGATTTGGGTGATTTTGGACCGACTCACGAAATCAGCACACTTCTTACCTGTTAAGGCTTTCGACACTTCTTACATGCCCAATCTCGCCCAACTCGGCCCATAACCAACCCCCATCCACCTTGGCAATCCATGCCAACTCTTGAGAGCCAGTAAAATTGTGCCACATCACCCGTCCCACTCACTCACAGAACAAACACAATCGATCTGGGCTGTCTATCCAAATCCTCGATGGTCCATGTTTATTTCTGATTTCCTCTTTATTTAAAACCCCATGCCAAATATTACCTCAGTAGTTGGATCACACAGATCCAACGGTCCCTGTTTTTCCCTGATAACCTTTTCTTTAAAACTTTAAGACCTAAATTATCAGGACCTGGTCAAGTGATCAAACATCCCAGATCCCGTTTTTCAATTTAAACTCAGAGATGCCCCTACCCTATTGATTCTTTCCCAAAACAGCCGCCCTATTTTCCATTTTCTGTCTTCTCTCTCTCAAACCCCATCAACCCTAATCAATCAAGCCTTGCACCAATTCGTGCAAGGTCACAAATCTAGTCTTCAAATCATCCCCTTTGCCTCCTACATCTGCGGAGCTCATCCGATTCCTTCCCCTTTCATCACTAAATTCAATAGCCCAAATCTGAAACCCTAGACCTAGAAGAAGAAACTTCAATTCATCTAATTTTTTCCTTCGTTCTTTCAAATTGGAGCATGCATGGTTGATATCTTCAAAGTCATCATCATTATTCGTTGTCAAAAGGTCAAACGTAATGACCTCTGGAGATTGGAGCTTTTACCCGTGGATCCTCACTCTCAACGGTCAGTTCCTTCATCCTAGTGCCCAGGTAAAACTTCTTCGTTGTTTTCCCTTTGTGTTTCTCCGATTTCACCTCTATGCTATCATCATCTCCCTTATCATCATCATCCACTATCATTTTGAATTTAACTAGAAACCTAGGGCTTCGACAGCCATTATAAACATGATCTTTCAACGCTCTCACCTAGCACAACCTAACATACGAACACACTTAATATCACCAGCACAAAACGTTGAAAAGTTTAAGTATTTTCTTGCTAAGTTCTTAAGTTCCAGTAGTTTCTCCTAATTTCTCCTTCTCTCTTTTCATTTTTGCTCGAGTTTTAATCTCTATACGTGGTTCATTTGGAGTTTGAATTCCTAATCAGCTAAACAAAGAGCTCTTTATTGGTTTGCTGCCCTACAGAAGGTCAATGCACACTAACCCTCTCTCAATCTTTGATTATTTGTGCTTATTTGGTGTTCATAATGTCTTCTCTGTTGATTACCTTTCGTTCATGATACATATTTATCACGACCCAATTTCCACGGGAGCCGTGACGGCGCCCAATGCTACTATCCAGGCAAGTCAACAGTCACATATTAAGTAGCATTTGAGTAAACATAATTTAATATACATAACAACGGTAATATCATAATTATCTGATAAAAATAATAACAAGACAACTACAATCAAAATTTAGTGTTAACGAGTACATAAGCACTACTGAGTATCAAAATAGAAACCAAATCTGTAGTACAACTGTCTGAACAATAGAACAGTAATAAGAAAAATAAAGGAAAGGGAGTCAAGGTCTGTAGACATCATATCAGCTGCCTCGAAGTCACCAAATACTGGCACCAACACAGATCTAGCAATGACCATGTCCATATGTATTTGGATCTGCACACGAAGTGCAGAGTGTAGTATGAGTACAACCGACCCCATGTACTCAATAAGTAACAGAACTAACCTTGGGCTAAAAGCAGTGATGAACTCAGAAGTAGACAGTCCAAACCAATATATCGACAACACGAATATAATGATGACAATAGCAATAAGTAACTCAAAGAAATCATCAGAATCTGCGTTCATATAACACAAACTTAGACATGCTTTCAAGTATAACCATTAGAGTACAACACTGATAAGAACATGTCAGTTACAGCTAGCATGAGGAATAGTACATCTCTATGTCTACATGTCAAGTATGCATATCAAATTGAATGATTTCACGGTGATATCCCCATATACTCTCACTTTCAACATACCCAAGATATCTGTCTCAAATGCCCACCTCATGACACACACAATCACTTAGCACTGTACGGGTGCCTGCTATCAATTACCTTCACCAAACCACGTGTATAAATCACTGTGCCTGTGCTCACTCCTAGTAAGCCAGACTCCGGAGGGATGGATTTTGCCCAAGAGCTAATCAAAAGCTAATAAGGCATGCTGCAGCGTGCAGCCTGATCCACATAATAATAATAATACCAATAGTAAGGCCAATATGGCCTACTGCGGCGTGCAGCCCCAACCACAATAGTACTCTCAACACGACTCTAAGGCCCACCTCAGTCATCAATCTATCAAGTCTAAGGGCTCACAATATCGTGTCGCTCATCCCAAAAACTCCACATATGGAACAACAATGATAACATGCGATGTAACAATGAATGATGAACAAAGATTGAGATATGACATGCCAATGAAGAATCATGACTGAGTGTAAAAATACAATTAAATCAGATAACCCAAAATAACAAAAATAACCTCATCAGATCTCAATCAAATAACCATACACCCTAAATATGATTTCTAACATGAATCATGTCTCAATTAATCTATCAAGTAGGAAAGACATGGATAAAACAAAACATGATAGAGACATAGTCAAATAGCCAACCTGGAAAATGATTACCCGATGCACGCCCACACGCTCGTCACCTAGCATGTGCGTCACCCCAACACATCACAAATAACATGTTTCCCAAGGACAAATACTTTCAATTCCATGTTGAGAAAAGTTACATACCTCAAAGAGCACAACTCAATGCTCCAACAAGCCCTTTCCCTGCGAATCGGCCTCCGAACAACTTGAATCTAGTCATAAACAACTTGATACCATCACTAATAGCCATAGGAAACAATCCCAAATGATAAAGCCAACGTCTTTAATCAAAATTGAAAAGTCAACCCGAGTTCGCACCATAGAACACGATAAAAATCACAAATTCCGAACACCCATTCAATTACGAGTCCAACCATATGTGATACCCCGTAAATTCACCTATGTGATTATGCCGTAATGTGGTAAGTGTGTATGGGCCTAAGAATAAGAAGAATGGTTGAAATATATTGAAAAATGTTAGGAAAAAAAAAGGGCGGGAAAACAAAATGAACGAAAGGCGTAAGAGTCTTACAAATGAGCAAAAGCGACGACAGTGTGAGGAAAGCGAACCGCGAAATATATCAGCAAGTTTGTTGCAGTACATCGACCCAGCAGACAACCTCTACAATCAAGACAAGCAGAATAAACTCTGGGCCGAAATACTTAACAAGCAAAGCTATAAACTTTAAGCCCCAGCAATGCAAAGCAACAAAAGAAACCAGCAAAGACAGAGATAGAAGAATCAGAACTGAAGTACAATGGCCTCCCGCAACCATATCAACAGGATATGCTTTTTATAAGGCAAGGTCATTGGCGCAATTGTTTTGTGTGGTATTAGCACCACCGGTGCTCATTCCATCACAAATGCTCCAATCACCTATCACCTATAATAGCACAATCCACCACAGGCTTAGCATAATCTACACACAGGCAAATCGTAGCACCCCNGAACACACTTAATATCACCAGCACAAAACGTTGAAAAGTTTAAGTATTTTCTTGCTAAGTTCTTAAGTTCCAGTAGTTTCTCCTAATTTCTCCTTCTCTCTTTTCATTTTTGCTCGAGTTTTAATCTCTATACGTGGTTCATTTGGAGTTTGAATTCCTAATCAGCTAAACAAAGAGCTCTTTATTGGTTTGCTGCCCTACAGAAGGTCAATGCACACTAACCCTCTCTCAATCTTTGATTATTTGTGCTTATTTGGTGTTCATAATGTGTTCTCTGTTGATTACCTTTCGTTCATGATACATATTTGTCACGATCCAATTTCCACCGGAGCCGTGACGGCGCCTAATGCTATTATCCAGGCAAGTCAACAGTCATATATTAACTAGCATTTGAGTAAACATAATTTAATATACATAACAACGGTAATATCATAATTATCTGATAAAAATAATAACAAGACAACTACAACCAAAATTTAGTGTTAACGAGTACATAAGCACTACTGAGTATCAAAATAGAAACCAAATCTGTAGTACAACTGTCTGAACAATAGAACAGTAATAAGAAAAATAAAGGAAAGGGAGTCAAGGTCTGTAGACATCATATCAGCTGCCTCGAAGTCACCAAATACTGGCACCAACACAGATCTAGCAATGACCATGTCCATATGTACTTGGATCTGCACACGAAGTGCAGAGTGTAGTATGAGTACAACCGACCCCATGTACTCAATAAGTAACAGAACTAACCTTGAGCTAAAAGCAGTGATGAACTCAGAAGTAGACAGTCCAAACCAATATATCGACAACACGAATATAATGATGACAATAGCAATAAGTAACTCAAAGAAATCATCAGAATCTACCGTTCATATTACACAAACTTAGACATGCTTTCAAGTATAACCATTAGAGTACAACACTGATAAGAACATGTCAGTTACAGCTAGCATGAGGAATAGTACATCTCTATGTCTACATGTCACGTATGCATATCAAATTGAATGATTTCACGGTGATATCCCCATATACTCTCACTTTCAACATACCTAAGATGTCTGTCTCAAATGCCCACCTCATGACACACACAATCACTTAGCACTATACGGGTGCCTGCTATCAATTACCTTCACCAAACCACGTGTATAAATCACTGTGCCTGTGCTCACTCCTAGTAAGCCAGACTCCGGAGGGATGGATTTTGCCCAAGAGCTAATCAAAAGCTAATAAGGCATGCTGCAGCGTGCAGCCTGATCCACATAATAATAATAATACCAATAGTAAGGCCAATATGGCGTACTGCGGCGTGCAGCCCAAACCACAATAGTACTCTCAACACGACTCTAAGGCCCACCTCAGTCATCAATCTATCAAGTCTAAGGGCTCACAATCTCGTGTCGCTCATCCCAACAACTCCACATATGGAACAACAATGATAACATGCGATGTAACAATGAATGATGAACAAAGACTGAGATATGACATGCCAATGAAGAATCATGACTGAGTGTAAAAATACAATTAAATCAGATAACCCAAAATAACAAAAATAACCTCATCAGATCTCAATCAAATAACCATATACCCTAAATATGATTTCTAACATGAATCATGTCTCAATTAATCTATCAAGTAGGAAAGACATGGATAAAACAAAACATGATAGCGACATAGTCAAATAGCCAACCTGGAAAATGATTACCCGATGCACGCCCACACGCTCGTCACCTAGCATGTGCATCACCCCAACACATCACAAATAACATGTTTCCCAAGGACAAATACTTTCAATTCCATGTTGAGAAAAGTTACATACCTCAAAGAGCGCAACTCAATACTCCAACAAGCCCTTTCCCTGCGAATCGACCTCCGAACAACTCGAATCTAGTCATAAACAACTTGATACCATCACTAATAGCCATAGGAAACAATCCCAAATGATAAAGCCAACGTCTTTAATCAAAATCGAAAAGTCAACCCGGGTTCGCACCATAGAACATGATAAAAATCACAAATTCCGAACACCCATTCAATTACGAGTCCAACCATATGTGATACCCCGTAAATTCACCTATGTGACTATGCCGTAATGTGGTAAGTGTGTATGGGCCTAAGAATAAGAAGAATGGTTGAAATATATTGAAAAATGTTAGGAAAAAAAAAGGGCGGGAAAACAAAATGAACGAAAGGCGTAAGAGTCTTACAAATGAGCAAAAGCGACTGTCGCGACCCAACCTCGGGGGCCCGCGACCGGGCACCGAACCCTGCTTGCAGAGTACCGGCGAACCCTGTACATGACTACCCTTATTATTCGTAAGGTGTACATACTTGCCAACACGGCAATAACGACATTATACCTGTCGACTATAATGACATTACCTGTCGCAGCAATATACCATGATATAAACATATATTCACCACAACATAACCCACTGGGCTATATACAAAACCATACACACAATACATATGATGCCAACTAGGCGACATAATTACACATAGCCCAACTCCTGTTTATACATACTGACAACTTGTCTAATGAGCCTCTATGGAATGTATACAAGATACTTAGTCGGAACAGGACCCCGACATGCCCAAAAATATTTATACAAAAGCATACCCAAGTATAGCAAGTCCGAAAGATGAACCTTGCTATTTCTGCTGGACTGATATGGTAGCCTACTGTGGAGGAGGAGCTTCACCTGTCAATCTATTAGGACCTGCAGCACGATATGCAGCGTCCACAACAAAGGACGTCAGTACGAAATATGTACTGAGTATGTAAGACAGGAATATATATAACTGAAGGCAATAACATCACAATACAATAGGAGTATACAACTCATGAATACTAGGATTTACCTCCGAGGGCAACATACCTTTAACATATTCATTATGGAACTCATTTCCATCATTTCAGAGATTCAAGACATATTTCATTATCACAAGTCTGTTACTTTCATACGGGTTCATTATATCCAATGCATTAAGCATTCATCTCTTTAGTTACACTTGCTTTATCGGACTTCTTACTTTAAGAAAAACGTGCAAACACATTCATCATATATTCAATCCCTTTATACAATCATCGCACATACGTCCTCATAGGACCACAACCAATAAATATACCTCCATGGGCTCATAATCATAATCATCATTACCATTATCGTTATCACATACATTCACACACACATGCCTCCTCGGGCTCATAATTATATCATAACTATAATCATAACCTCGCCTTTGTGAGTTCTATAATAGCATATGCCTCCTTGGGCTTGTACTATTAATACCATTATTACTATTATTACATACCCGACTAATCGGTGTTTATACGTCATCATTGCCCGGCCGAACTCATCATGGCTCGGTGTGATAACATTTGCCCGGCCAATTCATTATGGCTCGGTGTGTCGTCATTTGCCTGGCCAATTCATTATGGCTCGGTGTGTCGTCATTAGCCCGGCCAATTCATTATGGCTCGGTGTGTCGTCATTAGCCCGGCCAATTCATTATGGCTCGGTTTATCGTCATTACCCCGGCCAATTCATTATGGCTCGGTGTATCGTCATTAGCCCGGCCAATTCATTATGGCTCGGTGTGTCGTCATTAGCCCGGCCAATTCATTAAGGCTCGGTGTATCGTCATTAGCCCGGCCAATTCATTATGGCTCGGTGTATCGTCATTAGCCCGGCCAATTCATTATGGCTCGGTGTGTCGTCATTAGCCCGGCCAATTCATTAAGGCTCGGTGTATCGTTATATTTCGATATAGTATATATATATTCGCGCATTAGGCGCCTGTCCGACCAGCTTA